>JAODJX010000047.1:628690-654466 GCA_026776945.1 Isichthys henryi
CCAGGCAACGTAGCTCCTGGGATCATTGGAACACACAAACCCCTCCACCACGATAAGGTCTCGGCTCCAGGAGGGGATTTTTAAATGTAAAATTTTAAATGTCGGCTAAGCTTCACATAAACATCAAAAACAATTAAGGTGTTTTTTTTATGTTTTGCCTTAATCAGATTGGGAAGAATTTCATGACAGTGCTGCGCTTTATACAGGTTTCAAGGACCAAAAACAGGGTTTTAGTTAAAATTCTCTCACTCTCTGTGTCACACACAGACACACAGAAAGATTCAGAAAAGTGGCAATTTAGAAGCTCCAGTCAACTCCCCCCGGTATCAATGAATTGGAGGCGAACGTCTAGACGCCCCAGACCACAGCACACAGGCCCCACCCTCCCACACCCACTGATTACAGAGATCACTCAGTCAGCAGCCATTTACGTGTTCCAGGGTGTAATTCAAGAGTTTAAACTTAAACGTTTAATTAGAGAGATTCTACTAATTACTGTGCCTCTCACTGAGCACATTTGCTAATTAAAATAGTGCAGGAAGGCATATTCTTTACAGAGATCCTTGAACGGGAGGTCTGCACCTCAGGGTGCGTGTACTCCAAAGCATCAACTCCTGTTATAACACGTGTGTGTTTGTGTGTGCGCATGCTAACCCTAACCCTGCGGGGGGGGGGGGGGGGCCCCGCGGCCCCCCGCGGCGGGGGGGGGGGGGGGCGGGCCCCCTGTGAGGGCGCTGACAGTCCCCCATCCCTGACTCCAAGCCAGACCAAAGACAAACTGCTCGGGTACGGCGAGCACACAGTAGAAATGGCAGTGTCAGCCAGCAAAAATGAGTCACAAGCAGAGGTTTTCCAAATGCAAGCATTTTTATGTGCTGGACTTAAAGAGCTGGATCATTGCAACCATTCCTCAAGTCTGCAGACATGTACACACATTTACAAATATGTAACACTTTTACTACCTTGAAATAATCTGTAAGGTTTGCAAACAACCCCAAAGCTTTATAGCTTCAAAAGTCATTCTGTGTCGGTGTTCTGATGAGACGTGCTATCGAGCATTCTGCGCATGTGCAGTTCCGCCGTTTTGGGATTAGGGTTAGGTTTTAGGGGTTAGGGTGAGGGTTTTAGGTATTCGGGTTAGGGCTATCGATTAGCACTACGGTAGCCTAACTCGACAAAGTAGCTCAACTCGTCAGAACACCGGCATGTTTGTGTATTGCTACGTTCCAATTGAACTCGAAAGTTCGAATTCCAACTTCCTAGTCGGAAATTTCAACTGGAACTGGAAGCCATCCTGAAGTCCGGAATTCCGACTCAGAAATACACGATGTCACACCCTTCGTCAATAGATATTAAAGTTGTAGTTTTGCACTGTTTACTAGCGCTTACGCCTTATTTGTGTTAAGTTAAATCGATCGTACAGTACGGTTCATCCGCTATATGTGGACATGTTGCTACGGTGTCTATATGCGCAAAAACCCACATAATGTCTAGTTATCGACTTATATTTCTAAGAATAGCTAACTATGAACGTGGCTAAGCAAGAAGTCCTGCTTTTTGAAACAGGCCCGGGGTATTGTTAAATAGCTTTCCCCCTTGTACTGGAACGCCGTTAACTCTGGGGCGACGTCATTCCCAGCTCCGACTTCCGACCTCTGAGGTAAATGGGACGCAGTATATGTGTAGCCCAGTGGCGAAATCCCGTTCTTTTTCATTTGTTTCCTTTCCTTAATTTAAAATCAGTTTAACACTTTAAAACCCTAATATTTATAGTATATGTCGGCTTGTAATGTAGTTGTACGTTGAAGGTGTTAAAATTTTATTCGCTACTTACCTTTAATGTCGAAGTTCTGTTCATTGAAAGTAAAAGGTGCGAAGAGCCAGCGTCGGTGAGTGAGGAGACGGGCGCGAGAGAGCAGAGAGGGAGAGAGAGCAGTGAATAAGTTTATCTAAAATTAATAACGGTCCTTGGTATTAATTATAAAAAACGTTGCTTATTATAGATGATTAATGGGGATGAACGGATATACAGAATTGATTACATGAGAAGAAAACGGTAACGCTTAAAGCTCTCATCTATGCAGTCAGACCTCGGACATTCGCGAGGTTTGGTTCTAGAACCCATCGCGAATGAGGAGGATTCGCGGATGTTTGGTGGAGTGACTAAAATGGTAATATGTGCTTATTTCTATAGTTTAAACCATAAATATGACCCCAGTCATGCTCCTAAAGCTAAATATTTGTCACATAGCACATTTACAGCACAGTATACTAATGTTACCTCTACTAATTCACAGAACACGACATTGACTGTCGTTTTCTTTTGCATTCACATTAAGGTAAAATTAGTAAACGAACGGGACTGTAAACTTCTTGTCAGAAGTCATATATGTAACCAAGGTACAATTCAATAAAATACATAAAGGAAACGTGTACTTTACGTACAGGGTACAGGTATTCAATTAAAAATTACGTAAAGACGTACAGAAATAATAAGTTGTAAAAATACTATGTGTGCGCTAACCACGAAAAAGACAGAGACAACAAAAATACATACATAAAAAATATTTAATAAAAAACAGTTGAATGAAATTTTCGCGGATCTTGTGGATTTGCGAATGCGCGAGGGCTGACTAATGCACTATATGTACCTTCATAATGCATTATAATAGCCGGTATAAAAATTAATAAAGCTTTACAGCATATTGACAGTCATAAGGCATTATAATGTTGATCATAATACTTAATAAGCTCCAATGAAATTTACCTGTGATGCACTATAGATATCTTCATAAGCATTAAGGATGCTTTGTACCGCATTATGAACGTTTCTATAGTGCATTATAGATGAGAGTTTCATAGAGCATTCATAATTCATCATTTTTATAGCCATATTTATAATACTTTATGAAAGCATTACAATGTGTTATGGAAAGTGTTACCAGTAAAACTTTTACGTATGTAATACCCCAAAACAGTATATCTGGTTTTCCAAAAATGCTGTCATTCTGCAGTAATGGTGACGGACAGCCGCGGTATCACTTGCTAACACAGTGAGAGCAGTGCTGTTTAGTCCCCCCCCCCCCAGTCTGTAGGTATGCAGGCCCCACCCAGCACGGCTCCCGCTCTCTACCCTCCCCGGCACAGTCTATCTCCGTTTGTCCGTGCTGTGAGGAAAGCATCGTGGAATGTCTGTCCCAGAGCAGACCCTGACATTATCAGCCCCTCGTTTGATCCATTTAGCACGGCATTCCGCAAACGGCCACCACGCTCCGTCATAAAGGCTTTTAGGTTGGGGCTGTTCTGGGGGGGGGTCACTAATGAAGGGGCTTTGGGGCAGGAAGCTGGCCGACCACTTGAAGATGCTGCCCTTTGCGCTAACGGCCCTCGGGGCTGGAAGGCTAAGGGCCTATCCACCACCGGCCCAGGCTGCCTCTCGAAACAGTGTCTCGCAGGTAGACTCAAGCGGCCACAACTGTGAATGTGCTTGACCTTTCCCTCGCAGGACTGATCTGATTGTGGCTCCTTTATGAAATCCTGCAGTAAAGGTCGCGGCTCTCTTTAACATGGGCGCCCCGTAGCCATGGAATTTGCCTTTCACTAAATTACCTTTATTACGTTTCAGCCACAGACCAAAAAGCTCTTTAACTCTTTTGCTATCGATAGTTGGTTCAATAGGACCTCAAAGCTGGACTGTGGATTTTGGCTGGGGGTTAGGTAGGAGCAGCTCCTGGCCCCGTAGTCTCCAACAGTGGGGGTCTGATTCACGCCCCAGCAACCTTGCCACACCCTTGATATCGCCATGAGAGCTAGCTGACTGTGCCAGCAAGTGTCAAGAGGAGGGGTGCTGTTGAGCACAGGGTTTGCCCCATGCTGGAAAAAGCACCATGCAGGGAAATAAGGGGCCACAGGGCTGAAGGGTGGAGTGTGAGGGGGGAGAGCGTGCCATTTGCACAGGTGAAGGGTATCACCACGGGGATTCGGACTGGGGCATGTCAGCAGCTCACAGACAGGGTTCTCCAGGTGGGACTCTGATTCGAGGCCGGAGGTGTGGGGGCGACCTGGTGTTAAATAATCGAATCGGCAGAGGATCTGACCCCTTCCCCTCCCTCCCAAGGGGCCCAGAGCCAGCCACCTGCATGATAAGTGGAAAACAGCAGCCCTGCTACAAAATGGAGTCTGAGCCTCTGGCCAAAGTGCAGGCTGTGTTTGAAGGCGGCCTTGCTATAGGACGTGAGTCAAAGCTGCTGCCCTTGGAAAAGTAGAAATACATCAGCTTGTTCAGCCAGGGAAGGAACCCTGCAATGAACGGGCAACTCATCCAGGGGACCCCATATAGTACAGGGAAACACTTCATACTGCCAATGTTGGGCATGTCAGGTCCATAAGCTACATATCCAGACCAAGATTTTATTTCTACCAACCAGTTGTGTCTTCTGTGACTGTGACTCTTTATGCACTGTTATGAACTGGTTGGTAGAAACAAAATCTTGGTCTGGATTTGTAACTTCTGGACCGGAAATACCCAGCACTGCGTACTGCACTGTGTAACATTAGAGGCCGTAGCTGGCAGGGGGTCACTGTGGGAATGACGGGTTTGGCAGATTCTGCCCTGACACTGAGTGTTCTGGGGGTGGGGGGAGTTGACTGGCAAACCTTCATGTCCTCAGATGTTACTGTGAAATGGAGCGAAATGAATTAAGAGCGAGACAATCTGCACTGTGAAAACACCGCCAAAGAAATAACTCATGTCCGCCTGGTCTGAACGCAAAAGCTTCCTTTTATAATAGAATCATATTTCACCACAGCTAAAAGCCTCCCCATGAACAATTAAAGATAACAAATGAACAGGCAGTCGTTTCAGCAAATCTCATATGCTCCTATAATTCTCAATTGCAGAAATTGCAAAAATGGCTTCTGCCGTATGTGCTGCAATGTGTAATATAACGTTTCATAGTCATTAATCAGTCTTTAATGAGATTGCAGCCAGGGGCTGATGTGCGGCCTGTTTGCTCAGGTTCTGGAAGTTCAAGACCCGCCTCATAGACCAGACGGCTTCCCCTACCAAAGGTAAGAGGGAGGGTGACCAAATCAGCTCATAAATGCAACTCGAAAACATGGTAGTAAAGCAAAACATGCTTGGTGAACAGGGACTAGTTACTCCACTGTGGCTATAGTTAACAGCTAAAGAGCTAGTAAAGCAAGCCATGGCTCCCACACAGCGCAGAGCCACACAGAGGCATGCTGGCCGGCCCGCCCAGTGCTTTGTGGGCCTGGCTTTGCGAGTCACTGTTAGGCCGCATGGGGCCACATCCTTACACAGGTCAGTTAAGTCTGACGTCTTTAATTAGAGACACAGCAGATAAAAACGGCGAACAGGCTATGTATTTGAAGCTCCCTCGAAGGGCCCCGTGGTGCTGTGATGCGGCCACCTGAGGCCCCGCCGTTACCCAGAATGCCACAGCCTCTGGGCCTTCTGCCGCCTCCCTCCCAAGCTGGGATCCATGCTCAGCTTTTGAATCACGTCTGATTGATGTGGTACAAGCGCCACACCCCTGGGGTTTGTAGGGGGGGGGTCCTTTTGCACTGATAATCTTTTTGCTTTACAAAAGGAAAATCATTCAAAGGCAAGGCTAGAGTCCTTTATCCAAACCCCCAATAGCTTTCCTGCTTCCCGGAGAAGAGTCCTTGTGGAGCCAGGCTTAATTAATCAAACACAGAATGCACCAAACAAGGATCTGGCTGGAAGGATGAGGGGCACCTTAAAAGGGCAGCTGTGGAAAAGCGACCACAGCTTTGAGCGGGGGAGGCTGTCTATCCCAGAATTCCAGGGGGAACCCGGTGGACATATCAGACCAGAACTGGAAAATGGCACGGCTGGTTAAAAGAGAGCATGGGCACCCTTACCAGGTACACAAATACATTCACAGGATCAACAGGAATTTTTAAGCCATTGCTACCTGTGGTGCAGTATAATTAACAAATAAGTATATTCCAACTTGAATTTTATGCCCATCATCATCAGCCTTTTGGTGACGTGAGGGAGACACTTCCAGGTCTCCCAGCAAACCCTTTGTGACACTTTAACTCTTCCAGATATGACAAGTTACAATCCAGCTGTGGTGCGCTGTGATCAGGGACACCTCAGGAGTGTGCAGCCCTGTACCCCGGCACCCTCCTCACTGCACACGAGATGGGGAAGCGTGCCTGTGTGTCTGAGCATGAGCGTATGTAAGAAAGAGGCCCAGAACCCACTCAAAGGCATCAAAGCAGAGTGCTTCAGACGCGGCAGGGCCCGGCTGGGCCTGCGGATTAGGGAAGCTTAGCCGTCTAAGTGGACCTTGAGCCGTTTGAAGGAAATGTCAGGGAGAGGCTTGCAGCTACCTGGAGGGAGCATCCATCACACTCCAAATGAAAGGCTTCTGGGCTCTTTTGGAACCAAAGTCAGGTCCTGGAACATGGGTCAGATAGAAAAATTTAAAGGGGTGGGGAGCTGTTTACAGTGAGGCAGGAGGTCGTTTAAACAGGAAAGCAATTAGGTAATGAGGCCCTAATGTTATAAAGACCACGTTCCTGCTTTGGCACAGAGGCAGAGGAGTAGTTCATCCCAGTGAGATGTGGTTCACCAGAATTGCAGGTTCTCCAATGTTTTTGCCTCAGTGCCCTACCCCCCCCCCATCACCAACCATTTTATTCCTTTGTTCTTCCATAGGACCAGGAAGATTTAAAAAAAAAAAAAACAGGAAGACACCAAAGACTTCAGCACCCCTCCCAAATGAGGTGGAGTGTGCATCCTACACACACTAGCTGACTGGCTGATTTATATTTCTGCACTGAGGTGACGCTGTTGAGACCATTTACACTTCTGCACTGGTGCATCTGTGTCGCTCTGCAATTACACTGCCAAAACACTAGCTGGCTGAGTTAAACTAAACCATTTTTCCTCTGTCATAGGAAACAAAACTGAGCACGTTGTGCAATTTCAGTGAATTTTTCTCTTCAAGGAACAATTATCATATACGTAGTACATGTTAAAAAAATCAGTTTAAAGTTTACTGCCACTGCTTTTGCATGAGCTCTGCATGAGTTCTCCAAGCCAATCATGATCATTTTCGTCCTTGCTGCTTAAATCATTCATAGACAGGTTTGTGAAAAATTGATGTATGTTGAACTCCTTTAGTGCTTTAGGAATATCACAATGTTTTTTTTAAATCATGTTGTGATATCCGACATGTTCCAGTATCGTGCAGCCCTAGGATGAACATCTGCAACCGTGGCAAAAAAGCAGGTTAGCAACAAGCTAAACACAATTTGCCCCCCACACTAAAATCTTTGCAGCTGGAAACAAACAACGGCAAAACATTTGTGTAGAAGCAAGTGTAATGCTGCCAAGCAGATACGATGCAGAAGTACATATCAGCCCTAACATAGCATGGGTCTCTCTGAGATGGACACTGATGGTCCCATGTCAAATGGCGGGTTAATTGCATTGTTAAGTGTGTTGTTAATTGCATTGTTAATTGCGTTGTTAATTGCATGCCTTTTTCACTGAGGGGTGATTATGAGGCAACGATCACCAGCTATCTTGTACAAATTCTATTAAGTCTTTTTGAACAGCAATAAACGTAATGAACTATGGACCGATTACAGGAAAGGGACTCGGTGTGGAGACAAGAGCCCCACGACGCGGAGATGAGGGTCCCACAGGGCAGAGATTGGGGCCCCACGTGGAGGAGACATGGATTCCACAGGGTAGAGATAGGAGCCCCACGCAGTGGAGTTGGGGGCCCCACATGGTGGAGATGAAGATTCCCTCAGGGCAGAGATGGGGGGCCCCAGGGGGCGGAGATAGCGATTCCCACAGGACGGAGATGGGGGGGGGGCACAGGGTGGAGACGGAGATTCCCACAGGGCAAAGTTGGGAGGCCCCAGGGAGCAAAGATGGCGATTCCCACAGGGCGGAGATGGGGGGGCCCACAGGGTGGAGATGGAGATTCCCACAGGGCAGAGAGGTTGCAGGATATTGTATGTTCAGGCCAATATGTTGAGATTACTGCGGTAACTTACTGCTCTCCACAGGATTACTTGCAGCCATGATGGCTCAGTGAGGAAAGGTGGCGCGTGGAGTTTCCAGGTCTTTCCATCGTCCTTCTCAGGTCATAACAAGAAAGAAAGACTCAGAAATAAAGCGCATATTAATTCTGTAGCAGCACTGGATTTGAAAATTAGTGAGCGGGTGGTGGGTGCATGTGTGTGTGTGTGGGGGGTATTTACAACCCCAAAGTTAATTCCATATAATGCACTCAAGGGGTAGGGCTGTAACCATGGCGACACATCTAACTAAATGTGTTTAGTTAGTGGGGTCTAGCAAACGAATAATCAGGCAGATTTGAGTAATAGACTCCTCATTTAGCTCTAATGCGTTTTGCATTGAGAGCAATCTGCCCTCATCGCTCTTTAAGATAAATCGGCTTCCTGGGCTAAATTCTAACGATATTAGTCTGCTGGGGACTGCATAAATCATAACATTTTACTAATGAGTGCAAAGTAAAACACACGCAGCCCTCTGAAGCATGCAGCCCGCTGATTATGATGTAATATTTCTTTGTTTTTAGAGGAAGCATCAGGCCAAAGCTCCCGTTCACCGAGGGAAACCCCGAAGGAGAGCACCGCAGCCCAGTGCACCTTCAAACGACACCATTTGCATTTCTGACGTCTCCCGGCTCGACGCTGCCTCAGGTCGCAAGGTTTTTTACATAACACACGTGTCGCATGTATGTGTACGGCTCCTGTCTGCAGGAGCATCTCAGGTCCCAGTCTTTCTCACAAGATAAAAAGCGAGGCAGGAAGCACCTGGTGGGGGGTGGATTCCCTGTGATTTTATGCTTAGTGATTTTCCTCCTTAAATCTGATTAAATGCTTAATAACTTAGCCTGAGATCCCTACGTCCTGAACATCAGTGATACATGGTATGTTTGTTCTGATGAGCTGGTCCTCCACCTTACTTGCTCATTATTGCCTCTCAGAGGGCCCCGCTGTCAGGACCCCTTGAGTGGGCAGAGGGCTCCCGTCCCGCTTCCAGCTCCACACTAAACTTTTAATTGCCGTTTGAGTCACCTGGCTACCAGGCTAAGGTTAATCCCCGACAAAGGAAGCATTCAGGGCCAGAACCTGCAGTGCTGCAACTTGTAGACAGGAGGCAACCTCTCATATGGCACACATGCTCCCCGGTGGCTCTCCCTGACCCCCTGGCACCCCGACCCCTGTCTTCTAGGCTGAGCTTTTGATTGTCTATAGAAAGACGCCTTACCAGTGTGATGGAGGGTGGGTGGAGGAAGGTGGATGGCAGAGAGAGGATTTCGGATGGCAGAGGGCAGAAAGAGAATGACAAAAGCTGGATGGCAGAGGGAGGAATGTGGAGGAAGGAGGGTGGATAGTGGAGGGAGGAAGATGTGTGGATGGCAAAAAGATGAGAAGGAGGAGAGTGGACGGTAGAGGGCAGAGGGAGGCAGACGGATGGCAAAGGGAAGAGGGTGAATGGAAGAGGGATGAAGTTGGAGGGAGGAGGGCAAATGTCAGGATGGAGGCTGAATGGCAGAGGGTGGAGAGAACAGCAAAAGCTGGATGGTAGAGGGAGGAGGGCAGCTGGCGAAGGGAAGAGGGTGAATGGAAGAGGGATGAAAGTGGTGGGAGAAGGGCGAATGGCAGAGGATGGATGGCAAAGGGAGCAAGGGGGAGGGTGGAGGGTGGCAGGCCCCAAGGTCAAAGGCCTGGCCTGCCTCGGGAGGTCTGACAGCAGCTGCAGCTCAGGACTCATTAGGACAGGCCGCATTAAACACACTCACATGTACACAGACACGCTCACCGCAGCCACAACATGACTCTCACACTGACGCCACCTTGGCACGGCCGCGTCTCCCACGTCTCTCGCGTCTCCTGTGTCTCCTGTGTCTAATTTGACAGCTTGTCAGGGTGCCACTGCCTGCCAGACGCGACACCTCCGCCTGGCGGGAGACGTGCGTTTGAAGGCGTCAGCGAGGGGGGCGGGCTGCTTTGAACGGCAGTGTTTACGCAGCGGGGCCCCCATCTCCTTTCTGCCTAACGAGGGGTGGGGCTCAGTCTGATCAGAACCCCACATTGCATCTGAGACCTGACTCCCAGTCTGCACACGGGCCAACCCATTCCAGCCACACTGGACCTGTCTGCCACCCAGACCCTCTGGTGTCAGAGAACCTATAATGTGACAGGAGCCTGACGAGGACCTCACGCCAACTGACAGCAGCAGTAAGCGGCACCGGATGGACTTAGGTGGAATCAGGCAGAACCAGGCAGCACTCAACCAGCCAAACCATGTAAAGAGGACGACCTGCTCCCTGGGAGCCTCGAGGTCCCAAAGTCAACAGCAGAAGCCAAACCAGGGCGCCAGAACCAACTGACCTTGACATGGAAGACAGGGGTGGGAACCTGGTCCAAAAATGGGTGCAGACACCTGGGGGCGCTCTAAGGAGATTATGGCATTCTTCTTATCGTACTGATCTCATTAGCAAAGTGAGAACAGACATTGGCCCCATTCCACATCCGTGTTTCTGCGGTGGCCATCAGCAACCGAGTGTCCTGAGAGTGACTCAGCACCGCAGTGTGTACAGGAGTGCGGCTCAAATCCCATTACAACCGGCGCCATTTACCATGTATGAAAACGCAAGGAATGATACGCGGGTGTCACACAGACCGGCCAGCAAAATGTATGAGGAGTCCCAAAGTATGGTCAGGGACATGTTTAATCGACAGGACGCTGTGAGCCGAGAGGATTACATTACATTAACGCAAAATTAACCTTGGCTGGTGAGGAGGACACGCGCATCTCGGCCACGTGCTGGCGGCACATAGACACCCAGGTACCGCTGGCTGCACAGGGCTGGGCCTGGGGGCTTCAGTCACAGCTAAGCCATGTGCTGGGGTGGTCCAGGGGCCCAAAGACTGGCCAGATGGGCCAGGTCAGACCGAGGGACCCGGGGTGATCATGACTGATCGGAGATTGCCATGGCCTGAATACACTGCAGGGTGAGGGAGCTAAGTGCCCACCACTAAGCCGGACACCCGGTGGAGCCGCCAATGCCGTGAAGCAAGCCAGCAAGCAGTGCCGTGTGTAGAGAGTCAGATCGAGGCAGCAGGCGGGAGCAGCATGGAGCCACAGGTGCGTGTCTGTACCAGTGCAACAGGAGCTGGCGGATGCGGCCTCCTCCACGGGCTATAATTAGCAGCACACGTGTGAAGGAGGAACAGAGCCGCTCCTGAGGAAGCGAACAGCTCGCATGCGGGCCAGCCGGCATCACAGCCGATGTGCACTAAGAGCGAAGCACAGCCGCGCACGTCCATTCCAGCCCCCGCAACGTGAGGCAGGCGCCTTAGACCGCACCTAAGAATAACCAGAGCGGCGGCTTCGGGGGGGCTCCCCTCTCCTCAGCACCATCACTGTTTGGTCTCATAAAAAGTTTGTATTTTGAGTTTACATGAAGACAGCTGCTGCCGTGACAACAAGGTCTGTCAGCTTCCCACTCGATGGAGGGGGCTGCCTCCACAGTTCCTGGGCTTTCCTCTGCCACCTCCTGCATCAGGTGCATCTCCTCTGCCCCCTGCAGGCCTAAGTGGGGAACCGCACTGTGCGGATGTGTAAAAGCGGGATTGTCACCTGCATCCAGTTTCAAATTCAGTTTGATGATTTCAGAGTAAATAGATGATGTTTCCCCATCTCCCCCATCCTCAGCACCGTCTACTGTGCCATCCTCAACACCATCCTCTGCACTGACCACAGCACCATCCACTGTGCCATCCTCAACACCATCCTCTGCACTGACCACAGCACCAGCCACAGTGCCGTCCTCAACACCATCCTCTGCACTGACCACAGCACCAGCCACAGTGCCGTCCTCAGCACCATCCTCTGCACTGACCAGAGCACCAGCCACTGTGACATCCTCATCACTGACCACAGCACCAGCCACTGTGCCGTCCTCAGCACCATCCTCAGCACTGACCACAGCACCAGCCACTGTGCCGTCCTCAGCACCATCCTCAGCACAGACCACAGCACCAGCCACTGTGCCGTCCTCAGCACTGACCACAGCACAATCCACTGTGCCGTCCTCAGCACCATCCTCTGCATTGACCACAGCACCAGCCACTGTGCCGTCCTCAGCACTGACCACAGCACAATCCACAGTGCCGTTCTCAGCACCATCCTCAGCACTGACCACAGCACCAGCCACTGAGCCGTCCTCAGCACCATCCTCAGCACTGACCACAGCACCAGCCACTGTGCCGTCCTCAGCACCATCCTCAGCACTGACCACAGCACCAGCCACAGTGCTGTTCTCAGCACCATCCTCTGCACTGACCACAGCACTAGCCACTGTGACATCCTCATCACTGATCACAGCACCAGCCACTGTGCCGTCCTCAGCACTGACCACAGCACCAGCCACAGTGCCGTTCTCAGCACCATCCTCAGCACTGACCACAGCACTAGCCACTGTGACATCCTCATCACTGATCACAGCACCAGCCACTGTGCCGTCCTCAGCACTGACCACAGCACAATCCACTGTGCCATCCTTAGCACCATCCTCTGCACTGACCACAGCACAATCCACTGTGCCATCCTCAGCACCATCCTCAGCACTGATCACAGCACCAGCCACTGAGCCATCCTCAGCACTGACCACAGCACCAGCCACTGTGCCGTCCTCAGCACCATCCTCTGCACTTACCACAGCACCATCCATAGCAAAATATAAAGGACCATCATCTGCACCATCCACAGTGCCATCTTCAATGTGCTACATAGCGCCATCTTCAGCATCATACACAGCGCCATCCTCAGTGTGCTACACAGTGCCATCCTCAGCATCATAAACAGCACCATCCTCAGCATAATCCAAATGACCATCCACAGCATCCTATGGGGGGGGCAATTCAAGCACCCCAGGGGGTCTGTCTCTCACTGGGAACATTAACCGCTGTAATAAACCAGAAAACCCCTTTAAAGGTTTCCGAAGTCTGCATTCCAATGTAGCTGCGCCTTAGATTAATTCAGCCCCAGCTTCACACTGCACTGTCTACTGATGAGGTTTCTGATCACAACTCTCACAATCACTGAACAAACTGCAACTTCTGGGGCCCACAAGCTGAAAGGCTACAGGCTGAAACCAGCAACTGAGCTCATGAGTGAATGACTTAAACAATGCCCACCCCCCCCCCAACTTCAGAGAGCTGCCTGGACTGCTGATACCAATGGCAGAGCAGGAGACAGCTGTTGAGAGAAGTGGACAAATGCTGCCATCTTGTGGTGTAATCTGGCAAATCCATGTCTGGTCTGTCTATCGTCAATAAAGAAACATTGCTTAGGCAAGCCAAAGCAACAGGATTTTCACGCAAATTTACCAGCAGAAACCTCAGCACTCTGAGCATCTTTTCAAAAACAGGCATCACTTCATCAGTGAAACATGTGAATGTGGACAGCAGTGACTCATCAGCCTGTGATTGGGTCAGAAGGATGAGGACCATTGATTGGACAAGGCAAAAAGACAGGAGGGGCTCAGCTGCTGGGACATGCAGCTGAAGGCCCCCTTACTGTCTTTCCATAAAACCTACAGGAAAGGTGACCTATTCATCTATTCAAGGGTTTAAGAGCAAACCCCTCCCTGATTCCCTGGTCATCACTATTTACATTCACTCCTCCCTAAAACATTTTCATCATCTTTCACGACCAACCACCGCAAGGCAAATTCAAGAACGACCCACACATGGGGTAGTTAGGCCATAACCCCAGTGCCTCGGCCCAGACAGCTGACGAACTACATATCCATTTCAGAACAACGTTCCTGCAGGCTACTATGAATAGTTAGTGCCACATCCTGAGCCTGCAGCCAGACTGTGTGGTGCTAGCCTGCTTTGAATTAGCCCCTGTAGCATTAGCCTACTTGGCTTTAGGCTTGATAACCTTAGCCTGCTTTGCATTAGCCCCTATAGCGTTAGCCTACTCAGCTTTAGGCTAGGTAACAGCCTGCTTAGTGTTATTCTTTACGCATCACAGATAATGCACAGTGTTACTCAGCTCCACAAAAGCTCCACAAAAGGAGTATGAGTTTACTCAGCCCCTCATACTTCACACTCTATTCCACTGTCAAACGGGCTGCTATGCAGGCATACAGGGAAAAGGTTAGGGTTAGTGCCCAAAAGGCTGTGGGTTTACATCCTGTGGCTGTGACCGCTGACCCCAACTGCTTCAGGGATTCCAGACATTCATGGGAAATGTGGTTTTTCTTTGTGAGGGCACTTTGAGGACCAGGAATTTGACACACAGAGATTTAAACTCCCAGCGTCATAGAGAGTGCTCAGGGGCCCTGATCTAGCACCCCCAGACCTCCTAACAAATGGTAACGTGGACCCCCAGCAAATGACACATGAAGTTCCAGGGCAGACAAATGCCAAATACTCACTGTCAAATGTCATAAATGAAAGAGATGGTCATCAGAAACACCCCCCAGCAGATGGGACTAGCCAAGGACCGTAAAAGCTGCCCCTGTCTGCCTTGGGGAAAAGCGTTTACAGCCTTCTGTGCTCTGCAAGGCGGATCCTTCCAGAGCTCTTAGCTACCAGATGTTTGCCCAGCTGACCTACACGTGTCTGTGCCCTTTTCAAAGGGTGTCCCAATCAGACCGTGCCCTCTGAAATGTCTAACAAGGTTCAAATGGTCAGTCTGTATTTCATCAGAAACAGAATCAACATTAAACCTCTGTCCCCATTCCATCTGCTTATTCATTCATGCCATTTCGAGGAGCATGGAAATTTCCTCAGTTTTTTTTTTTTTAAAAACAATTGACCTTACAGTGGGATAATTAAAGTGCTCTTAGCATTTATCTAGGTAAAGGGCTTAGAGGATTTGGTTTAAACAGCTTCCCTCATAAAATAAAATCTGTAGGAGGCGCAGCACTGGAATGTCACGACACTCCCTTTGCTTTTACACAAATCAGAGGAGACAGAGTCACGATTCCCAGCAAACAGCTTGATATCTCACTTTTCCGGAAAGTATCTCATTATAACAATGTCTGCACCATCTCCAAGTTAATGATGTCCTTTACACTGGCCTGACCTGTGACATTGTGACCTGCTCCTCCCAGTGTCACTGCACCCCTACACGTTACCATGGAGAACCACAGCCATCACCGCATGCAAGACATTGGATAAAAGTCGACACACCTCAAACTCTCAGAAGGTTAAAATCCAACCCTTAGCTACCCTATCTTACTATATCTTGCATATTACCATATACACATTGTTAGATATTCACTTATATATTTCACGTTTAAAAAAATGTCTACCCCTTGGGAGCAAATGGCTATGGAAGCTGTCTGCTTGTCTTTGGACTTGTGACAGTGCTTTGAAAGCGTCCCTCTTGCAGAACTGGCATTAACGCCTGTACTGGGCCACATAGTGGCTCTTGGTGGCGCTGACACCTCAGCCCCCACTCCGTTTTTCTGTAATCTGCATGTTTCTCCTGTATGTTTGTGCTTTGGCTACTACACCTGCCTCCCACAGTCCACAGTGAAGTCAGCTGATGCCCCCCCGGCAGCAGCTCTGTTCTAGGGGGAATTTATTGAATGTCACAGTTCTAACATTCGGACCTTCTCTGCTTAAATAAATTAAACTCAGGACACTGAACTTTCATGGTCCTTAAATTGCGTTTATTTTAGCAAACAACAATGCAGCAAATGAATGCATTTCAGCTCTGCTGGCTTGCAGCAACATGCAAAGACTTGACATCTTGAGGCCTGAACACACAGCAGCATTTCTGCAAAGCGTTTCAGACATACACGTACAGAAAGCCAAAGCAGACCAGTGCTTCTGGGTAGTGTTGAAATGGGTAATGTTTCAAATGCCAGTTATTAAAAACAGACGGCATTAAACTACAATTCAGTCTGTTACACATTTATGCCCCAAAGTGCCACATGTCAGTGCACTGTGTTTTCCAGAATGAAACATGATTTGGAACATCTGCTGGATAACCACTCAAATAGTGCTTCGGTGGAAGGCACAGGTCACACACAATGCACACTGACACGCAGGATAATGGACAAAACCACTTAGGACGGCACAGGCGAATGCTGCTTCTGCAGGGTACTGTCCATGTCTCCCAGGCAGCGGTGCAGGAACACCAAACAGCGGTTGGCATATTCCTCGGGAAAGTCCCGGAAAAGGGACACATGGTCAGGGGAGCGGAAGTCGAAGCTCTCCACTGGAAGCCCCTTCTCCTGAACGGCCTTCACCATCCTCTCGACATCCCGGTGCTGGATCACCCTGTCTGCCCGCGAGTACAGGTACAGCTGGGGCCAGGAGGACGGCCTCTCCAGCATGCTGTCGTAGTGGCTCTTGTGGATGAACTTGGTCACCGGGTAAAGCACACAGCGGATGAGGAACACCATGCAGGAGAACAGCAGCAGCAGTGTGTAGAGCACCACCACGTTGGTAGAGGGGCCCACTGAAGCCATTATTGCCCGCAGACCCCCTCTTAAATTGCGGTTCCCGGGAGCGCTGTCCACCACCACGCCCACCACCCTTAGGGTGCGGAACTGCTCGTGATCACGCAGGAGCTCTGCGATATAACGGTACAGCATGAAGCCGCCGTTGCTAAAGATGTGGAAGAAAATGGGGTGGTTTTCCACCTCGTATTCATACAGCAATTCCAGCAGCTTGTGAGCTGTGGTGTTCAGCTCCCTGTAGCCAAAAGACTCGGAGATAAATACGGAGCGCAGGGGGGCCGTGTACCGGAATGTGATGCAACCCTGTGTGAGCAAAAAAACAGCAGTGAGTTTGTTATTGTGGCTAAACCGCGAAACGCTACTGAATGGCACGCACCAACCTGATCGTTGTACATGGAGCTGTACTTTGCTAGATGCTTATCGCGGCACCCCGCCCATCCTAGCAGTATCACCACCGGCTCCTCGGTGCCCTTCCAGCGCTTCTCTGGAAAGAAGGTCCAAGGGCTCCAGGTTAACACCCACATCTCCGTACATTTAAATAGCACAGCTCCGTTATCTAAAGTACCAACTGCTTGGGCAAATCTGATATTACAGTCCGTGTCTTTGCGCTTCATGGCGTAATCGAAATGACAGTTAAACAAAAATTATGTGTTTCTGGCCCGCTGTCAAGTTCAAATAAGAAGAGGAAATAAATTAAACGGCATCAATATCATGCGTTTACAAAGGTGCCGACGGTACCCATCACAGTTAAAACACGGTCAGCATCCGAACATCCGACTTACCAGAACCGCTTGGCTGAGGAAATACGACATTATAATTAAGACCAGGGTCGCCCATGTTCCGCGGGTTACAGCAGCTGCTCTCCGGCCTTCGTGTGGCGAAGAACGATGTCATTCGAAAGAAGCTTCCGGGAATGGGGAGAGACTTTTAATGAGGAAAAAAATCTTCCGGTAACACAGAGAGACTTTTAATTAGAAAAAACTTCCGGCAATGCAGAAAGACTTTTATTTTGATTTAACTTCCGGTATTTGGGAACCTTTATTTTGATAACAAAAGGACTTCCGGTAATATGGAGGACGTTATATTTTGGTCATGAAGCTTCCGCTAAATGGGTGCGTTTTTAGAGCCCATGAAGGGGACGGGGTTATTTTAAGCAGTTCTGCGTTTCTCTCGCAAAACTTTTCCTGTTCCATTGTGCTTATGAGCGCACCGCTGGTTATGGAAGAATATTTTAGCGTGGAGTTAAACACGCCCGCGATGATTCAAGAATAAAGACTCACTTGATCAACATTTCTTGTTTAGCCTCTTCTGACAAATGTAAGCCTACAACGTCTTGTAGAAAGTGGACATGATTCTCTGCTGTCTGCTTTTCTTTGTAATCGGTGGTTTGGTGTCCGTAATTTAAAATGGATTTAAGGATTTCCAAGTAACGGTTTATACAACATAATATGTTGGTCTCAGTCTCTGCAATGCTGTACAATAAGAATTATCACCTACACAATTGGCATCCAGTTAAAGCACTCCAGCATCCTGGTGCTCTATCGGTGAAGCTGAAAGGCTTCAGTCTCCCAAACACTCAGATCTTCGCACCGGACCTCATCCCTGATCACCTCCTCCAACGGCCCATACAGGCTGAACATTTCCTTGATCTGCTTTGCTGTGTTGATGGCCCGGAACTTCATATACCCCAGGACACTTTGGCTGCCAGAACACGTTTGGACTTTGGAGATGGTCTTAGTCACTTTATGCCAGCTATATAAAATTCAATTAGAATGAAGGAAACCTCATTGACTGTTAGTATACTGTGTGCTTTAGTGTACTGTGTGATTCAAGTTTGGTGGGTTTAGCGTAAAAGCTGTGAAGGGGGCAGCAGTTTAAAAATCATCCCAGTATAAGTCAGTGGGGAAAATGGGGTGTTTGGCGGGACCTCCCAGAATGATGGAGGGCGTGAGAGCTTATAAAAGCTCCCACGGCTATGGGACAAAGGAGTTTGGAAATTTTGATGGCTGTACTGTAGGAGAAGTGTTTAGAAAATTGGTGGCGGAGAAGAAAAATGGAGAACAATATGTTGGCTTTTTTAGGCCAACATCACTAAAATCGCATAATAATTAATAATTGTGACGCTTACTGTTAATTTGAAAGTAGACGGCTGAGCATGAAATGTGACAACGCATATACTTAAGCGCTTTAGGGGTATTAATTTAAATTTTCTGGAAAAATATTATATAGAGAAATTAAATGAATTCATTATATATTAACCTTAGCAGGACATCGAATCGTTTGCAATTTAGTGTTAAAATGTATATAGTGGTTAGTTGCAATATGGTTCTATAAAAATAGACTCTTTAATTTTCCTGAGTCTAATACGACAACGAACGTACATAGAGGTATAGGGAGTTGCTGTTAAAATCCATTAACTCGCAGTACTAATTTTCATTTGGGTGTCATTGGACGCACAGCTGGCCTGGGGTTGGGCGACATAGACGTCGATCACCGACACCTTCGATGTCTCATTTGACGGCGGTTTTGTGCTCCTCTTCTGGCGTCCTGGGTGGCTGTTACGCCTGTCAATCACCAGTGATTAAGGCGGGAGCTGCACGAGTCCGGTCCCCAGGGAGAGGCCGAGCGCTTGGAGAAAGAAGCACAGACCGCCGAGTCCGACACAGGGATGACGAGCGCTATGGCCGTGGAAGGTCTGGGAATGTTGGGCTTTTGAAAAGCCGTGTTGCCGTAGAAGTGAGACACGGTGTCGAATGCGGGGCGAAGAGCTGTTTGGCTTCGCGCCTTTCCCGCTCCGGCCAGATGAGGAGTAAATAAACGGCTGAATGCTGCGCCATGAAGAGACAGCGCCGCGCGGGGAGGAGGCCGGGTAACTTTTTGGCTCGCGTCCCTTCGCTTATCTGCCTGTCCGTCTGCGCCCCCCCTACTCCTGGATGTGTTTGTATGCCTGTCAGCATGTCCTCCCCCTCCCGTGTTTGTGTGTATCCGCCGCCCGTGTCTCTGCTCGCCTGCGGACTGTCTGTCTATTTGTCCGTCTGTCCCTGTATGTCTGCCTGTTTGTCCGTCTCTCCTGTGTGTCTGTCTGTCCTTCTGTGTTAATGCGTGTGTCTGTCTGCCTATATAAATGTCATCTGTCCCCCCCCCATCATTTCTGCGTGCGTGTATCTATACTTGTGCTTCTCTACTTGTCTGTATATCTGATCTGTTTCCCAAAAACAGTCCTCTTTCTTTTGTGTGTGTTGCTGACTTACTGTGTGTCTGATTCTGTGTTTAGGATCTTTACGTCTCTGAACAACAGCCTCACGGCTGATTACACTCCGCATGCTGGCTTTTGGGGTGAGGACCATGGACCCGCTGTACTGTTATGACAGGAGTAACTAGCATTACCAAACAGCTTTTCATGGCTTCCTGTAAGAGATCCTAGTGTGTTTTAAATGTGTCTGCTTTGCAAGGCTGATTCCCTTTGTCTTGTAAACCGAGAACAGTCTGCTGTTCTACTCTGCCATGTGGCCTGTCTATAAACTCTGCCCCATTGGCACACCTTCGGTGCCCGGACTGTGTGGCGTCGGTGCACCAACAGGTTCATAGGCTGTGCTAACTAAAATCCTGCCACAGATGTCCTTTTGAAATAACAGTTCAACAACAGTATTACTAGAGATACCCTTTCAAAACCAGACTTTTGTAATGGCCTGCCTGAGCATGGCAGCTCCTGACACATTGCCGTGTTGTGTGGTGTGATGTTTCCATTGGACAGCACGGCCCTCAGACTCTGGTTTATAGCAAGCGTGAGCATGGCTTTGCCTTAAAGGCGAAGAGCAATCAGACTTGGGAATGCATCTAGCTAGTGTCAGGTGATGGTCTCACTGCGTCCTCGGTGATGGACAGGATGTGTCTAAGCTCAGGTTTGCTGCCACACTTCTGAAACCTGAACACTGTCTGGCGTCACTCAGGACTTCCCTCTCCATGCCAGCTGAAGGTCTTCACAGTAGCAACTGAAATGCCAGAGCTGCAGTTTTATCCGCCTTCCTTTCGTACTGCTAAGGTTAGATGATCTGCAGGAGGCCTGCTCTGTTCATGAACATCTTACATTTATCGATGCTCTAGACTGTTGATCTTTTTGACACGGATGTCACAGCTCCACTTCCTTGTAGCTAAAATAAAATGTGGGTTTGTGTTGGATGGTTACTGTATAGTAGTGTGGCTGTATGACCAGTAGCACTGAGTGATCATTGTCCTCAAGGTCTCTGTAGGCCAGGGGTGGCCAATCTTATCCGCAAAGGGCCGGTGTGTATGCAGGTTTTCGCTGCAACTCCCTAATTAGGCCACTAATTAAAGGACTGATTGGCTGAAGAGTCCTCACACCTGGGTTTGAACAGCTGACCTAAAGGTTACCCCAAAAACCTGAGTACACACCGGCCCTTTGCGGATAAGATTGGCCATCCCTGCTGTAGGTCATCAGGGTCTAACTGAATGTCCTGATCAGCTCATAAGCCTCTCAGAGACGCCTCTGATTTGGAATGCTCTGTGGTTTTGGCAAGATATTTGGACTGTAAACACACACACCACGACCATAATTATGCTGTAACGGGGAGTGTTGCTGGTACGGTACATACTTGGATAATTCTTATGTTCTCTGGAAGTGTTTTTTTTTTTTCTTTCTTTCTTTTTGAAAACATTAGCAAATGCCTCCTTGTGTTTTGATTGTAACCTCCGATTGTCTGAAATGAGTCCAAAGTATGCGGGCAAAAATGTCATGCTTCTGAGCAAAGGGAACTTATCTCAGACAAGAATGTGGACTCCTTGCTGGTTTTATAATCTGCATAATGTACGTTGTGATGTTACTGGGTGAATCAGATTGGACGGCCAGCCCCTGGGATCTGACCGATGAATAGAGCACTGAGCTGCCTGCCACCTTCTCGGGTGGGGCGGCTATCTGCCCAGCTCGGGCCTTGGGAATTGGAAATGTTATTCAGGTATTTGTCCTCCACCTGCAACATAACAGATGGCCTTGGCTCTTACCCAGTATATTGAATTTACCACCTCGGTTGGGCTCCAGGTGAACAGGCAGAGTTTGGGCTTCAGAATCTTAGCTGATGCAGTGAAGCAAGAAGTAATTGTCAAGGAGTATTCCAGTACTCCAGCAGAGAAATGTATTTTTATTTCCACAGTCTTTCTGTGTATTAGAGGTCGTAGTTTTTACAATAATGAATCCGTAAGAAGTGGGATCCTCGAGGGATTCTCTTTTTTCCACATTGCTTGCAATGTGGATTTTATGGTAAGTGTAAGAGATGCATGTTGAGACTGGTCTCAGTCCAGCTGCGTATTAGTGTGGCCAGTGGGGGGGCGCACTGGCTCTGAGTGTCCTGACTGCTATTCAGCTGCTGGCCTTCAGCGTGGGAGCACGGTGGGGCAATGATGGGGCCTTGTCACAGAAGGGTTCTGAGTGGGAGGTGAAGATGGCAGATGACAGGAGAGCCAGGCTGGCCTCTTCACCATCCTTGCTATCTATTCCTCCAGGAAATCCCAGGCTTTGGTCCTCAGATGGAGAGTGACACCTGGTGAAGAATGACACCCTTTTCGTAATGTCCTCCAGATCTAGTCGGCATCTGTTATCTTCAGGCCTTTATGTTCGGCCCAGAAGGGCCCCATTGTGCTGCCTGCAGTGAGCTCCTATTCAGACTGGATGTTTGGTCAAACTCTGACACAGGGCCTCTGTTTACTCTGGCCCTCGGACCCTGCGTGAACGGCATGGTGGGGACAGAGGACTTTTCTCTGTTTATTGTGGTCCTTAAGACTGTCGGGGGGGGGGATGATGTCCGTGGAGCAGTTGCAGTGGGTGTGTGTGTGCCCCGTCTCCCATGGGATCACCCCTCTCCCTGCTGGCCTCAGCAGCACCTTTGCAGTGGGTGGCGGAAAGCCCTAGCATGGAGCTCCTGCAGCAGTGACTTCGAGAGGACCTGAAAGGAAGCAGGGGTGGGACCTTATCTATGATGTACGGCGGGAGCAGCCAGCTTGCTGGCTGCACTCACCCTTTGGGTACGGGAGGACCTGAGTGGGGGTCGGATCCCTGTCGAGCAACGGGAGCCGCTCCCCATTTGTGACATTTGTTTTGCAGGTCAACCTGAGGCACCCCCCCGACATCCCGGCGATGTAGTGCCCCCCCCCTCCCGGCCCAAGAAACCTGCCAACCAAAAGTAGGCACCCTTCAGATGGACCGCAACAAGCGCAACTCCATCGCCGGCTTCCCCACACGGGCTGAGCGGCTGGAAGACCAGGATGGCGGTGGCGGAGCAGGCGAGGCAGGGCCTTCACAGAGCAGCCGTATCTGCAGCTCGTCCTACCGCGCCCTCATCAGCGCCTTCTCCCGCCTCACACGCCTCGATGACTTCATCTGTGAGTGGATCGGCTCCGGCTTCTTCTCCGAGGTCTACAAGGTGAGTGCCCGCTCACCCAGGCTGTATCCCAGCAGGAGCAGAACACCCTGGATGCTGGTTAACACTGTGGTGGTACCGGTACTCAGGCTTGGCTATGTGCTTGGGATGATGTAATTACATGCAGTACTACAGCATGAACCTGGCATGGGGGCCCTGGTGGGGGGCGGGGCCTCAGCACATGTCAGCTTCCTCGCCCATCCTTCTAGCAGATTCTGGGGGGAATGTCACCATCCTCTGTCCTGTACTCGCCTCTCGGGTCCCTGACTGGGTTCTGCTGTCATACCATGCTCCATGAGACCCATCCCTGTTTCTTCCTGAGTGCTCGTTCCCACGGCACCATCTGACACTCAAAGCACAATGGCTATTTGTCCACAAAAACCATCCTCAGTTTCACTTTCGCATTTCATTTTTCTGCCGTGTCCAGTGGACCCCAGTTCGGAGATATTGAGTATAAACGAGGTCCTTTCCGGCTTCTATCTGGCCACCAGGGCAGCTTTCAGTGCAGGTTGTTGGAATTGTGATGACCTGACAGATGGTCCCTGAGGCCACCACTGCACTACTCAAACTTTGCAGTGTTGGGGGGGGGGATTAGCTCTGTAATGCCCTACTGAGCCTATTAACACGCTAACTCCCTGGGGGGCCAGGTCTGGGGTCCTGCAAGGGGGTCCAGGGTACTGAACAGCTTAACATGCAGAGCCAGATGCCTGGGGGCTGAAGCCATGCTTGACCTGTAAGGATGAAGGAGCCATGAGAAGCCCCTGCCCCCCCCATCCCACTCCCTCGCGCTGTGTGGTCAGCATGAAGGATGTGCATTTCCTTTTCATACAGCTGCGCTGCAATATTTCAGCTTGTCAGCTGTCTCGATGGAGGAAGTGAGCCCTGACAGATACAGCAGGATATCATCTTCAGTGTGAAGAGAGAGTTCCTGTGCGCCACTATTTCTCTGAAGCTTCACAGTGATGATTCCCACTAATTAACACTTTGGCTTAGCTGAGCGCTTTGCACACCTACACACGTGACTGTAGCATGTCGGTGCAGATGAAGCCTTACCAAGGCAGTGTGACCCCGGTTTGTAGGGAGGAAATGCCTGCGGCAATGCTGTGTTTCATAACCGAAAAGAGCGGGTAGGCGGGAGGAGAGAGGGTGAGCGAGGGGGGTGGGGGGGTGAGAGCAGGCGGGTTGTTGTCGTCAGGGAGATCTATTACCCTATGTTCAGTTCTGGGTAGTGTTGTCATGATACCAAAATTTCAAACTTCTGCACGATACCACGAAAAGTATTGAAATTCAATACCATTTTCAATATTCAACACCGTATATAATGTAAGTCAATACAAATTTGATTTCAATTGCAATTTTGTTTGCAGTAAAAACTTTACAACTTTGTCACCATATCTAAAAAAACCTCACATTGCATAGTGAGATCATATTAGGTACAGTAAATGTTCTGTGATCGTGTTCCGAGACATTGGTAAGCAGTAAATACTATTAAAAATGTAATGTGACTTTATAATTTTATTACAGTGCATAATAGAACAGATGTACATTCCTTTTTAGTGCCTTTGTGTCTTGTGATTCAAAATAAAAACATTTCTAACAATTGCACGATTCTAAAAGTTTATATCTAAACGACCAACACTATTCAACACAACCTCGAGATTGTATGAAATCCAATATGAGCCGCAGGTAAAAATATCTGCAGACTGCTGTCATAATGTGTGAATGTTTGATTGACTACATCATTTTTTTTGATCCCGTAGAAAAAATGTGTGTCACATCTCTACTTCAACCGTAACAGGCAGATAAATATTGAATTAATTCAGAAATAAGATCCCTATCTCTCAACTACTGTGACATATACTGGACCTTTCAATGTTTAGCTTAAGTCGTGGTGTTTGTCTCCTTTGTCAGTATTGTGTGATGACACTCACTCACAGGCTTGCATGTGTCCTGTGCCTTTACCGTCTTCATTCGCCACAAAGCCATGTTACCACTATTATCGATATGTGGTTAAAGCTGTGTGGCTTCTGACCTAGTCATCTTAGTAACACCTTGTGCGTGACACTGCGCTCGGGTATAGGAATGCACATTGCTAGTCGGTGAGCCTCGGTCGTCAGAGCGCACTGGAAATGCAGGCTAGGATCAGTAGCATGAAAAATGAGTATCGAAACCATTTATACGCGAGTTGATACTTTCCATACTTTTGATAGCGCTAGTTCTGAGGTGGTTGTTGGTTCGAATGCCAGCTGGGGGTTTTGTTGTATTTCATCAGGTACTTTTTGGATCAGCGCTTAAGTGATCCACCGAGCCCAGGGTCCATGGGACCAGACCTCTCCCTTGAGCCTACGGCCGATTCTGTGTTGCAGGTGCGACACCGGACATCTGACCAGGTGATGGCGCTGAAGATGAACACGATGAGCAGCAACAGGGCCAATATGCTGAGGGAGGTGCAGCTGATGAACCGGCTGTCTCACCCTAACATACTGAGGTCAGCAGCACCACTGTAGAAGCCTACCCCTTGCTGGCCAGTATTAGGGAGTACACCCACTTTGTTGTCCCCGTGGGAAGCTGCAGGCCGACTGCTCAGGCCCGGATGTCACTGTGTAAAGCCAGGGCCAAACAGCGGTGTCGGAAGGGCCAAGAAGAGCCCCCTCGCCTGCACAGCCAACACCAGGCAGCAGTGTCACTGTACAAGCTGCTGCACGAGACAACGCTGCTCTCTGTCCACTGCATGTTTTCTGTCTCTCCCTCAGGTTCATGGGTGTCTGTGTTCAGGAGGGGCAGCTCCACGCTCTGACCGAGGTAAG
>JAODJX010000047.1:654566-672912 GCA_026776945.1 Isichthys henryi
CCCCCCCCCCCCCCCCCCCCCCCCCCGCCCCCCCCCCCCCCCCAGGGCCTGTGCTATCTTGCGGTTATGAGGGGGGGGCATCAGGACACCCCCAACCGTAACGTGTGACATCAGCCTGTCACTTTCCAAATGAAAGCCAGGATGACCGTTCTTAAGTTTGTGAATCCTCTGAGGGCTGCGTGTTCACTGTCCCTCCCTCCCTGCGTCTCTTCCTTCATCCATTTCTCCATCCCTCTGTCTCTTCCTCCTTCCTTCCCTGTATGAATGGGGCCTGTTTTAAATTCCACAGTATTAACATTTACGTGTCTCAGATGCTGGCAGGGTTTCGTTTCCTGGATGTCATTACACGTGATGTGAACGATTCCGTGTGTCCAACGCTGTGGAGATGAATGAGTATAAATAATGGTGGCAGAAGGGGCGTGGCTTTGGGCTTAAACCTCCAGCTGTCTGATTGGCTCAAGCCCCCGCAGCCCTGAGGAGGATTGGCCAGGATTTTGTCTGGGATGCTCTTAGTCTCCAAAGTTCCACAAGGCCAGGTGGCAGATGGTTGCTGCGGCAGGGTGGCCGGAGAATGCCAGACAGAGATGATGTAATCCTCTCACGCGTCTGGGAATGTTGTTTTGTGAGCATTGGCAGAAGGGGGCGCCACTACACCAACAGGAGCTGGAGCAGAGAAAGTTGCTTCTCAGGGCCTCTTCTGGGCCATGTGGAGGAGCTGGCAGCAAGCACAACCTGTGTGTTGGGCTTTGAGGATCATGGTCTGTGATAATATGATGGTAGCTGGGGGGGTTTCCTGGCCGGGGAGACAAATCTGGGCCCTGCAGGGTGTGCTGGGGAGGACATTTCAACAGCTGCCCCCCGCCCCCCCCCCCCCGCGGGGGGGGGGGGGGGGGGGGGGGGGGGGGCGGGCGGGGGGGGGGGGGGTGGGGGGGGGGTGCCGGGCGGGGTCTCCAAAAGGGGGCCCGCGACGGGGGGGGGGGGGTGCAATTTACACCCGGGCCCCCCCCCCCCCCCCCCCGAGGTGTGACGGGGTCCTTCTCTTTCAGTACATCAACGGGGGGAATCTGGAGCAGCTTCTGGACAGCAACAAACAGCTGAGCTGGGTGGTGCGCGTGAAGCTGGCCAGGGATGTGGCCTTGGGCTTGGGCTACCTGCACTCCAAAGGCATCTTCCACCGAGACCTCACTTCCAAGGTGCCTGAACGCGGTGGGGCTGGGTTCACGCTCGTCGAGTAAGCCTGACCATCCTGTGACTGCATTCCTTACAGAACTGCCTGATCAAGACGGACGAGACCGGATACACGGCAGTGGTGGGTGACTTTGGCCTGGCGGAGAAGATTCCCTGTGAAGAGTGAGTGGATCGTGGGGTGTGGCCTGGCTGGGTGGGGTCAGGGTCAGGTATGATAGGGGCGTGGTCAGGCATAATAGGGGTGTGGTCAAGCATGGCAGGTTGAGGCATGGTTGGGCGGGGTGTGGTGGAGTATGTTCTCCCATGTGGCTTGGGTTAGCAGGCATGTATGTGTGTGTTATGTGGCATACAGCTCACATGCAGGCCTGGTTCAGTAAGCCCTCCTCTGCACCAGACCCCAGCTTCATTTTGGACAACTCCTAGGCTCCCAGCCGCCTTTGCCCAGAGCTTAGTGCTTGTCTCACACAGCGGCAGAGTCCGGTTACTCTGGGATTATTAATATCTGACCTCGGGGTATGGCGGCCTGCCAGAGCTGGGCCCTCATCCCCCCACAGCAGTCTGATGTGGGGCTGGAGGTTTGCTAAAGGTTCATGACAGAGCAGCTGTGTTGTGACACCCCTTGCCCCTCCCAGAACATTCCGTTCATCCAAGAGCAGTAATAATACCAGACAGGGCCAGGATACCCCCTCCTGGCACATCCGCAGATTAGCTGAGCTATGCTGGTGCCAGTGCTGAGCTGGGCAGGCCGCTTTGTGGCGGGGTGCACTTCTTGCATAGGCTCGTGTTCTAAGGCCTTTCTGCTCCCCTTTTGCACCAGCTCTGATGGGGAGAAGCTGGCGGTGGTGGGCTCCCCCTTCTGGATGGCCCCAGAAGTGTTGCGGGATGAACCCTACAATGAGAAGGTCAGGTTCTGATGTCACGGGCCAGAATAAACCAAAAACATAAAGCAAGGCTCTGTAACAGCCATGTGTCTGTCCGCGTGCCGCACACATACCCGCATGTCACGGCGCCTCCCGCTTCTCTGTGACACTGCAGTTGTCTCACGAAGGCTCCGTGATGCTGATGCCTCTAACCTGCGTCTCCAGGCCGACGTCTTCTCCTATGGCATCATCCTCTGTGAGATTATTGCCCGCATCCAGGCTGATCCCGATTACCTTCCTCGCACCGAGGTACGTCCCCTCGCTTACTAGCGTGTACACCAGTAGGGGGCACTGCAGACAGTCTGATCACATGCTGACATACAGTAGCTGCTGTGCCGAGTCTTTTCTGACCCCCCAGCCTGGTGGTGCTGTCCTCTCTCCATGTTTTTTGGCAGAACTTCGGCCTGGATTACCACGCCTTCCAGAACATGGTTGGGGATTGTCCACCTGACTTCCTACAGCTGGCCTTCAACTGCTGCAATGTAATTGGGTGGCCGCACACACAGACACACACACTTGAGCAGCACTTCCCACAAGGCTTTGGGAATTCAGAAGTGTTAAGGGTTCACATCGCTTGCAGAACATTTGATGTCCGAGTAATGTGAGAGAACACTTGCCACCCCCCCCAATGGCTTGTAGATGGACCCCAGGCTGCGGCCCTCCTTTGCCGACATCGTGAAGAATCTGGAGGAGATCCTGGAGCGGCTGAAATGTGCAGAATCGGAGCAGATGCAGGCGGCAGTCATGGACGGCGAGTGGAAGGCCGTCCCCAAAGGTGAGCACCACGCTGCCCCGGTTCCCCCGCATTGAAACTGAGGGGCTTTGGGGGTCCCCACCATACCGTGGGGGTGCAGTTCCTGCTGGGTAGATACCTTTAACTGGACCCTACCTGAGCCCACTGCGCTTGGGGTCAGAGTTCAGAGTCTGGCCATGTGATCAGTCTGCTTGTTTGTGTCCTAAGACCCTCTGCTGCCTCCACCAGGCCCAGGGGAGAAGGTGCAGGCTGTGAAGAGGTTGATCCCCATGGAGCTGCAGGATGACAAGATCCCTCCCAAGTCCCCCCGTCCCCGCCGCAACATCTGGCTCTCCCGCAGCCAATCAGACATCTTCTCCCGCAAGCCAGGACGTAAGGTGGACGTGCAGGATCCACACTACAAGCCCGGGGCGCGGGGTGCATCCAGCACCCGCAAGGTCAACCCCTTCAGTGCCCGCGAGGACCTCAAGGGAGGCAAGATCAAGTTCTTTGACGTACCCAGCAAGTCCGTCTTCTCACTGATGTTTGACCTACACTCCTGCACTAGCGGGAGGGTTCCTTCGCAGCATCCCGGTCGCCGCTGCCGCTCCCTGCCCGTGTCACCCCAGCTGCCTGGCCGGGACTCACCGCGCTTCGCCCCTAGGTGGGACCACGGCTCACAGGGCCCAGACGGGAGGCAGAAGGTCTTGGCCAACTGGGCGTGGAAGTATGCGGTGCCGGAGATCCCGCCCTATCGGCCCAGGGTTAAGGAAGACGAGGAGGATGAGGACGACGAGGAGAGCTGGTATTCCGTGTCTGGCGACCACAGCGAGGCAATGGACTGCTCCAGCAGCACCGCCAGTGAAGAGGAGCTCTTCCTCCCGGCCGAGGCCCCCAATGGCACCTCCGACAGAACCTGGACCTGTGAAGACATGGAGGCCGAGAACCAGGAGGCATCAGAGCACCAAGGCCCTGGAGCAAGGGCCCTTGACCCAGAGAAGGTTGCCCTCAACCTCTGCCTGTTTGTGGAGGCTGGCAGCCCACCTGTTGTGTCTCCCAGCCCACAGGCTATCCCCTGAAACAGTGACTTCTAGAACACTCCAGGAGAGGGAGGGAGCGAGAGAGCGAGCCCTCCTCACCGCCCCTTTCAGATACATCCCCTAGGCAGGCTTTTGCACATAGTATACAAAAAAAGGAGTTGTATGGAGGCGGTAGTGGGATGTCAGTGAGGAAAGTGGACGGCCCCCCCAAAAAGGCTGTGGATAGGGGCAGCCAGAGACGCCTATGGATGCCGCCAGCCAGGGGCCATGCAGGGAGGTGCGTGCGTTCGATCACGCCAAGTCACGTTCAGTCTGTCACTACGTTTCTATGCAATGAAATTACTGCACCAGATTATTTGACTGAAAACTTTTGAAGAGAGGATCTATTTTGATATTTATGAGATGTTTTGCTATTCGTCTTTTGATACCTGTTAAGAACAAGCCCTAAAGAGCGTGGCGAGACACATTTGTTTGTGCTTTCTTACTGACGCCTTTGTTCTGATAAACACCGGCTTTCCTGTCTACCAGAAGTGTTCCTTCACACCAAAGACCTGGGAGCTCCAGACCGTTTCGTACACCTGGCTTTTTACAGGACTTTGTAAGCTTAAGTACATTACTGTTGGTTTAAAATAAAGTGAAAACCTTGCTGGTTGCTGGCCTTTATTTCAGGGGCTTTGAAGAGCAGTTCCCTTCCCTGCTGTAGGGGGTCCCTCGTCAGCCAGGGTTTGCTCTTTAGGAAGTGATGCGTCACAGGTCGAAAAAACAAGTAACGGTTGCTTAGAAACTTGAACAGTTCCCCTTGGCACGGCTCTTCGGCATCTAGACACCAGCTAAACCACAGAAAAATATTTTTATTGTACATCATTTTGGGAACAGTATACAAAAAAACTCATTACATTCTCATTAAAAGTAAGGGGGGGGGAATCAGCTGTGGCCTCCCACTCCCCACACCAACTCCATCTTGAGGCTGTGAGCCTTTGATGATTTGCAGAATGAGCTTTTGACGATGTGCAGTGGCACCGACTTGCCACTCAGGTAAAGTTTATTGACGCTGGTGCCCCCCAGCTCCGGCCCGCTGGTGCCCCCCAGGCTACCCGCGTAGGCAAATATGTAGCCTGTCATGAAAGCGTCGAACCCGGCACGGTGGGTGCCCTCCTCCACCTTCTTCCCGCTATCCTCCATCTTCTGTGTGGGGGGAGTGGCCTGCACGACCGGGGCCCCGGTCACCCCAGGAGGCCCCTCTGTAGCCCCTGGCCCCTCTGGCGTGATGCCCCCATCCCCATCAGATGGCTGCTTGCTGTAGGGACTCGCCCCTCGCCCCGCCTTCCTTTTGCATTTCCTTTTCTTCTTTTCGTCCTGCAGGATGATGAGGTCCGTGTTGTGTGACATGCTGCACGCTGTGCCGCTGGGGCACCAACCGTAGGCCTGTGGGAGGGGCCACAGACAAAGCTCTCATCAGCTGCCGGATGTTAAGCATGCAGGCAGCACTGTCTGGGAGAGGCAGTATACGGTATATAGTGCTGCAACCAGGAGCCGAGTGTTGAGTGAGGGGCTTATAACAAGCCAGCCTGTTATCTGAGACCCTAACACTTACCCTCATGATTAACCCCTCCCACTCAGCTGCGGTGCTGGATACTGTATACCCACCGTCTGGGAGGAGCTACACCACACCCACATGGGGGGTGGGGCTTAACACCACCAGCTGATGCCCATCTCTACACCTTCTGTAATTGTGTCAGAGATGGATGGTGGGCCCTGGCACTCACCGAGAAGCGAGGGCAGACACTCTGCGCCTCTGCACTCACAGGCTCCTCACAGCACGGTCTGTAGTCCACATAGTTGCACTGGTCCCCTGAGTAGCTGCAGAACTCCAGGGAAAGGTGGGTACCATCTTTGCCAGCCTGCAAACACCTGCTGTTTTCCAGTTTGCTGCCCCAAGGTCCAGACAAAATGATTGTATTCTTAATGCATTGAATCAGACCGGGTACAACCCCATTTCCAAAAAAGTTGGGATGCTATATAAAATGTAGATAAAAACAGAATGCAAATCATATAAACCCACCTTCAACTGAAAATGGAACAAAGACAACATGTCAAACCGGGAAATTCTGTTTTATGACAAATATATGCTTAATTTGAATTTTATGCCAGCAACACATTTCAAAAAGAATGGGACATGGGCAACAAAAGACTGGTAAAATTGTGTAACCTTAAAACAAAACACCTGTGAGTATCTCACTACTAATTAGATTAACTGGTTACAGGCCAGTAAGATGACTGGGCATAAAAAGAGCCTCACAGAGAGGCAGGATCTCTGCAGTGATAATGGGAAGACGTTCACCACTCTGCAGCTAAAATATTAATGAGATGCATTTTGTGACGCCCACAACTTGGTAATCTTCATTAAATTTGGTTAGCGGAGCACAACACATCATGCTGTTTTGGTTTGCTATGTTTGGTATAGTGTAGAAGTGTCAGTGTAGAAAGGAACAGCTCAGCAACCATGATATCTTTTAAAAGAGGAGACCTTGTGGATAAAAAGATGTCTGATGTGGCGGTACTTTTTGCAGTTTAAGGTCTGACACGTTTATTAAACATAAGGATATGCTGAATTTGCTAACTTTTGGGCGTCATCAAATGCCTCCTTAATATTTTAGTCATACTATTAAGCCTAAATAAATGTCCGTATATTACAGAAAAGCTGGTGTTTGGCCAAATGTTTTGCCTGTCATCTGAAGCCCTTTTGACTATCGAGCATGAGCGATATAATATCGCTATGATATCGCCCAGTCCTACCTCAGCTCACTTCCCAAAACCAATGTCGTCACTGCATCCACAAATGCAGGATGATACCCCACCACGCAAAGAAGCCACATCTAAACATGATCCAGATGTGAAGCCCACTTCTCTGGGTCCAAGCTCATTTATGATGGACTGAGGCAAAACTGTCCTGTGGACTGACACATCAGAATTTCAGATTCTTTTTGGAAATCATGGACACCACATCCTCTAGCCTAAAGAGGAGAGGGACCATCCAGCCTGTTAGCCGAAGTTCCAAAGCCAGCATCCGTGATGGAATGGGGGTGCATTAGTGCCCATGGCTTGGGTAGCCTGTACATCTGGGATGGCACCAGTAATGCTGAACAATATATACAGGCTGTGGATCAACATATTCTGCCATCTAGATGTCTTTTTCAGAGAAGGCCTTGCATATTTGAACAAGACGATGCCAAACCGCATTTTGTGTGTATTACAACAACATGGATCTGCAGTGGAAGGGTCCAGATGTTTGCCTGCCCTGCCTGCAGTCCACACCTGTCACCCAATGAAAACATTAGGTGCATTACGAAAGGAGACCCCAATCTGTTGAGCAGCTGAAATCTGGGCAACATTTCATTTCTAAAACTACAGGATCCGGTCTCCTCAGTTCCCAGACATTCATAGAGTGCTGGTGAGAGAAGAGGTGATGCAGTGCAGTGGGAAACATACCCCTGTCCCAACTTTATTGAAATGTTTCGCTGGCATCAAATTCAAACTGAGCATATATTTGTCATAAAACAAAATTTGAGCTGACGTCTGATGTCTTTTCCGTGTTCTATTTTCAATGTGATATGGGTTTATATAGTTTGTCAGTCATGGCAGTCTACACACGCGCCCATCCACGGCACACCCACCACTTCTTGAAGGCGTACTCCAGGTAGGAGGCAGCAAAGCGCAGCTCATATTCAGTCAGGTACTTCGTGTCGAAGACGCCAGCAGGAAACATCTGCGAGATGTCGGCCGTGAAGGTGTCTAGGCGCTCGGGGAGGTGAGCATAGAAACACTGGTACAGGAAGACCATGTCCAGCAGCCCATTGTGCAACACCAATGGCTTCTGGGCCCGTAGAAGCTCCAGGAAGAGGGTGCGTATGCTCTGTCTGTGGACCTCGCCTCCCTGTGGGACCAGGCAGGATAGCTGAGATATAAGCCAGGCAACATTGCCAAACAGAAAGCACAGCATTAACTGATAATAATCAAGGATTAGCCAGAAACTCAGCACACACTGTTTACTAAAGAAGCAATTAGCCATGGAACTCTACTCAGTCAGCGGGTCGAGACAAACGTCAGTCACCCCTTAGCAAATCAGCCAGTTTCTCAGCTCACCCTCATACTCCCCTGAAAAAATTCACGTGTGCTCCTACACCAAATTTATGGAGAAATTCTAAATATTAGGTATGCATGTCTAGTAGTTTAAACTCAACCCTTTGAAATTTAAATAAATGTGCAGTTAGCCGAACTGGCCTTTCAGTCCAACTTCCACTTCTCATCGTTCCTTTGATATGACAAGTACAGCTTTGAAATTTTGTGACTACGATTCCCAACGTTTTTCAGTAGAAAACCATTAGAGACACAGAACTAATATGTGTGATTTCTCCATAACGTTGGTATAGGAGCACCTGTAGATGTTTTCAGGGGACTGAGTGTGATCTGGGGCCCTCTGGGTAACTTTGATATGGAATAACCCATCGGGAAGCCCTCCAGCTGCCCTGATTTAATGACAGGAACCCAGCCTTACCTTGTCGTTGCCCTTATAGTAAGGGATGCCATGGGCATACTGTTTGTTGAAGTCGAACCCATGCTGCACCAGGAAGTGCACTGACTGGGGCTCTATGGTATACTCATCCATGCAGAGAAGGGTCAGGTTATATACCTGCACCAGGTAGGTATCATCGGCCTGGAGAGGAGGACCAGCAGACACACGTGGAGCAGCCACAAGCGGAAAGAGATCATTTAATCAACCCTGGCTGGAAACTCACTTTATTCTCCTGCTTTTTGTAACAAGCCAGTCCCAGTGAGAGGATGGATCGGGTTCGAGCAGCATGGCACACAGCCTTGTACCGGTCTTCAATGTACCTAAAGTAAATGCAGTCATAAACCAAACGGTCTGCAGGAGTTGAACAGTGTAACTGTATGGGTTCAGGTCTCTCTCTCTCTCTCTCGTAATTGCACACCTAATTTCAGTGACTGGTTTCTAAAATAAACTGCACGAATGTACAGGTCTGTTATGAGAAGGGATCGATAAGAAAATATGCCGGTTGCCCTCTCACTCTGCCAGCAGCGATTTCCTGTTTCCCAGCCCGCTCAGTTCCTGCCAAAAGAAAGCAGTGGTTACTTTCTCAGTGCCAGATCTCTTTTCATTTAGTTATAACTCCAGATAATATGAAGAAACTCACCGTGTCCAGGGCAATGAAAGAGGAGGTATTCAAGGCCAAGATTATGGCCGGCCACAGCTCGGTGAAGTTGTCATCCTGCACATCGATGACAGGGACGAGCATGGACTCGGTCATTTCCCCGGACCGTGTGCTTCGGAATCAGAAGGTGAAAGAGAAGCTACTCGGCCGTACCACACACGCAGCAAACAGCTGCAAAGACATGCAATCCTTAGTAACCGGACAGACGGACAACTCAAATTAAAAAAAGACCTGTGGTTAAATCGAATGAAAAACGGGAAGCAGCAAGCCCTTATACCGCGTCTGCCCGCGCTCTCCTAATAAATAAACGCTGCTTTGTGGACAGAATGATTTGGAAGGAGAGAAACGCGTACGAGCGGCCGCCCCTCGCGGATAACAGTGCCTTTGAAGACGCTGCGTAGTTTATTTCTATCGCCTTGTACTTTAATTTTGGCGCCATATAATTTCGAACCAAATTTATTGGCTGTTTTTCCTGACGCTGATGTTTTTAAAAGCGTAACTTCACGTTCATGTGACATTTTTCACAGGCAATGACGCGGACAGCCCCTGCCACTGACGTCACTACAGCGGCCGCCGAGCCAAGACGCCATTTTGGCTCAAAACAAAGTCATGTTTTTACTGCTGTGCTGGTAGTGACCTTTCTGATCATATCGCATCCTACAACACTCTCCTTCACGCGGAACCTATGCTCTCCGGCGGTCCGGCGGCCAAGTTTCTGGCTTGAGCCGCCCCGATTCACGGCGTCTTCCGGACGGACATACCTTACAAGTTTAAGGAATCCCGCTGCTTAGGAGCCCTGCTCAGCGGGCTGGCAGAGACGGCCCAGCAATGGGAGGATGCTCGGCTCCGAACTGCTCCAACTCCACCACCATCGGCAAGCAGCTCTTCCGCTTCCCCAAGGACCCGGTACGCATGAGAAAATGGGTTATAAACTGCCGGCGCGACTTCGTGCCCACGCCGTGCTCCAGACTCTGCCAGGTGAGCTTCAAGGTTCGCTTCGTTGGGGTTCTGCAGGTTTCAGTAGGAGACTGTCGAGGTTCTCCAGGGGTCAGCTGGGGACTGTGGGGGTTCTGCGGGGGTCAGCTGTGGATTTTCAGGGTTCCATTGGGACCAGCCAGGGTCCTCTAGAGACTTTCTAGCTTGGCTGGCTGCTGACTGAACCCGTTCTGGTGTCTAGGACCACTTTGAGGAGAGCCAGTTTGAGGAGATTGCCAGGTCCCCGGCAGGAGGCCGCAAGCTGAAACCCAATGCCATCCCCACACTGTTCAACGTTCCTGACCCCCCATCACCCATCAGCCCGGTGGTGAGCGGGCCACTCAAGCGAGAGCAGGGTGAGTGGCCCCCGCTGCCGTCAGGTTGGCAAGCATTAGTTTATAAGCTCAGTAAGTGTGATGTTGAGGGTAATCATAATGATGGTGGTGGTGGTTCCATAGGAGAAAAGGAGCAGAATCTGGGCGATCACGGCTACGCCCGCAGACAGCCCAAAAGCGAGGCGGAGGAGGCTGAGGGTGGGGGTGGCGGGGCCCAGCGGCCGGACGTGGAGCGTGCCTGTGCTCAGTGCCAGCAGTACAAGGCACAACTGGAACAACAGCAGCTGCACACGGCCCGACTGCAGAAGGAGGTGGGTCAGGCTGTGTGCCCCGCCCCTCACAAGCCACACCCTTCTGAATGCACCCCCTCACAGATAACAGTGGAGCAGCATGTTTCTGACCTTAAGGTCACATGACACCCTCCTCCTCAGTCAGATGTCTCGCTTTTCTTTCCAGGCCGAGGAGATGAGGAAGAAGCTCCACAAGCTTAACAAAATGGAGAAAGGTCTGCAAATGTTCCTGTTCGAAGACCAGATTCGGGCTCTGACGCTGGCTAAGCGCTCGCGCCGGGCCGTGTGGTCCCAGGACACGGTGCTAACTGCCCGCAAGATCCGCTGCGCTGTGGGCGTGAAGGGATACGAATTCCTGCGTGACCTGGGCTACCCACTGCCCTCCTACAGAACCCTCTGCAACCGGCTGGAGCCCAAGATCATGGTGCCCAGCACCATGCAGGAGGAGCTGGTGGAGCTCGGCCTGGGCATCATCTCCACCTGTGACAGTCCCGAGGACAATGGGACTGGCGACGAGGCCCTTCTTGGGGTGATGTCGTAACAGAGCAGCTGCTGTCACTCTCGGGACTAACACGCCGTGGCGAGGGCCAGCGCCAGGATTAGTCACTGCCGGTGACGGTGACACGCTCAGCGGAGCTCTCGCTTGTGCCATTAGCATGCGGAAGCAGTTCCCCGGTCTCTAAACGATAGTATTCCTGCTTAAAGGATATTTTTGTATGGGGGAACATTTTGTGTTCTCTGGGAGTCTCTGATGGGTCTCCTTTTATTTCATTTATATTAATTAAAATTTGAAGTGTTCATTACCAAAGGCTGGAGGTGTGGCGTGTAGCGAATGGGGTCGTATGTATCCTGTTACTTTCTGTTGATTTATCATTATCTGTCTGATCATGAATCACAAGGTTAGTCTTTTCATTACTGTGAACTTGTACCCTCTGAAGTGTTCCGCACACTAACGGAGGTTCTAGCCCGGGTTACGGGTCTTGTTGTGATAGGACACTATGCGCAGCCTCTGGCTGTTTGAGGAAGCCCTGCGGGTCCTGACTGAGCCGCATCGGGGGAGGAAGCAGACTCAGCGGTGATTATGGCACAGCTGCAGTTCTGCTGTTTGCTCCTCTGAGTGACTGAGCTGAGATGAAGCCTCTGCACAGTAGGACCGTCCAGCATGTCACTAAACACAGGCAGTGTATTCTTGGAAATAAACATTACCTTTCAAATCCCTGACACTCATCCTCTTCATTCCTGGAGAGCTTTAAGCCTGAGGACGGTCCTGCTTACCGTCTGAGAATCTCACTTCCTATCTCTGTTGTGCTTTATACTGCTCCGCTACTGCGTCAAAAGTCACCTGTGCTGTGGGGGTGCTGGTTATGCTGGGAGGAATGAAGCCCCCATTACATTCTGAGGGCTAGTGAGCAAGACTATGCTGGGGGTGGCTGGGGGTACCTGAGCACCCCCCCCAATGTCCCTTCAATAACTGACAATCACACAAAATCTCGACAGGACCCCCCGACAGCCCCCCGTTGAAGCCCCTGTGCCTCAGAAAGCCTTTGCTCGTCATTGATACCCTTAAAGCCACAACTCTCAGCTGCAGCTCAATGACTCACAATGATCCTGTGCACCATGCAGCCGGCTGGTTTAGTAATTTCATCAGTAATTTACACTTTCAGATGCATAACTTGTATTTGGTGAACTGTTGTCTTTTAAGGGCCATTGCTATCATCTGCCACTAGAGGGCAGTGTCTTTTAACAACAGCAGTCTCTCTGGGCTCCCTGAACTAATGCAGCCTGGCCTCTCACTGGCTGTTCAGCTTGGAGCATTATCTAGACCTCTACTGGGCATTATGTTCAGACTGGAGCTCCACCTCAGTGAAGAGTGCAGCCTTTAGAGACAGGAAGTTTTACCACACCTTTCTCAGCTAACAGGGAACGTTCACAGAACTTTAGTTAATGTAGTTTGCAGAAAACGTTCAATCTAACGTTAATGAAACGTTATTTTAATATTCTACATTTTAATTAACAAAGATTCTGTCAGTGTTAACCCAGTAACATTACTTGTACATTTTTTAACATATTGTTGACAAATATTGCTTTATTAAAAAACTATTATAAAAGTAAAAGATGTGTATATTTCCGATGCAGCCTCAGACCCGTGGCATTAGCAGTGTAAGGTGACAGTGTTAGCCCCAGTGCTGAAGCTGACCTGACTGCTCACAGAGGAGAGTGGTGTCTGAGAGCCCCAGTGCTGAAGCTGACCTGACTGCTCACAGAGGAGAGTGGTGTCTGAGAGCCCCAGTGCTGAAGCTGACCTGACTGCTCACAGAGGAGAGTGGTGTCTGAGAGCACCAGTGCTGAAGCTGGCCTGACTGCTCACAGAGGAGAGTGGTGTCTGAGAGCCCCAGTGCTGAAGCTGACCTGATTGCTCACAGAGGAGAATGAGCCTGATGAAGTGAACATTAACCGTGTTTTCATTTATGTGAGGAATGAGGCGTCTGGGCTGATTCTGCCAGAGCCTGTGTCTGTTAGGGTGTGGTTCTGCTGCGAGGCCCAGGTGTGAATAGAGCATGCGTTTGTGCCTGGTGTTTGTGCAAACACACTCATTAGTGTTTGTGTTTTGTGTAGGCAGACTTGCAGACATTTGTACAAACATGTTCATTGGTCTTTGTGTTTTGTGTAGACACACGCACTGGTGTTTGTGTTTTGTGCAAACACGCTCCCTAGTGATTTGCATTCTTTCCAGGTCCACGCAGGCCGCTTCCTTATCGTAGACCCACACAATCAGTAACCAGACCCAAGGCTGTGTAATCAGCTCAAAAACAACCCAGTATGGAGATTGTCCAGTGACCTCAGGGTCCAAGGACCCCTGGCAGACTATGTCAGTGCTCACTGGTGTTGTGCAACTGAGTGTTTGATCCCTTCCAAACAAAACCTCCCCTGACCCCTTTGTAAATGAGGCTGCATAACCAAAAAGGAAATAACACGTTTCATTAAGGCATCATGGAGAATCTGGAGTACTTTTCCGAGGGCCTCAACGGCTCCTGTGTAATCAGTAGTCAGCACTCAGGTGGCATCAAGCACCATGAGCGTCCTGGGAGTTTCGCCCATTTTGCCAGCATGGGTGACAGGGGAGTGTGGAGTCTCATGACTTGATCACACGCGCCCCTTGTTAATTGGTCATAATTAGGCCCCATATGGTTTTCACTGTGACCAGAGGGCACACTGGCCATAGCGTGCAGATGCAGAGCCAAACGGGAGATTGGGGGGTACAGACGGGGTCCTGCCCCCATGCCCCCCCCCCAGGGAGGCTGCTGTATCTTTACGTCATCGAGCCAGAGACCGACTAACTTTGAAATGTCAACTGGTTTTAATTCAGAAATTTTCAGCTTCTGGATCCATGTCTGTATGCAGTCATTATTGTCTTGCTCTGTTAGATGGGCCTGGCCCATGGCTGCACGTGTCCCCTGATCTTCACCCCGGTCACTGACCAGCTGGCTCTAACTCAATCCACAAGCAACTGCTTCCCGCCAGCAGGTATTGAATTTGCACGGAGCCAAACTTCGTTAGGCAGGAACGTGAAGAACAGATGGACCCCAAGTCGTCGATCTACTCCTCGCTGCTTTACTGAAGCTGCTGTCCTGTAATGCGCACCCGTAAATTTATGGGTGCCGTGTTCCAGCCACCAAGCACCACAGGCCAGTGCTGTGAGATGCTGAAGATCATCTAGGCTGCATCTGAGCTGCTATGAAGGCTTCATGCATGTCTGAAAAGTAAGCATGACGATGGGGGCGCCTCTGACCCCGCCCACTGTCTCCCTGGCTAAATAGGATTTGCTGTTATCCGGGCATAGACCTGTCTTTTGACCAATAAAACCTCTGATGATCATGCAATAAAGCAATAGCCCCTCCTCCTCCCACTAACATGCTGGGTGAGTGAGATCCTGGTCATTATTGAGCTTTGTTCCTCAATCCCTAACCAGGAAGCCAGAAAGATCCGCTAATGTTTTAAGGTCTCTGAGTATCAGGGAGACCAGGGAGTTAGAGGAACACCTTACAGTGACATTTGGAGAGTCGGTGTGTTTGTTTGGGGCTGAGTCTGCAGTGATGATCACCATTTCCATGTGTGAAATGTGTCATACTCAACAAGCATGGAAATGAGGGTTTAAAAGCAAATCTGTGTGTGATGTATGTTTCCAAATGGTTACTGATCAATTGTTCACAGGAACAAACAAACGTTCCACTGTAAACAGAGAGTAAAAAGACTACTTTTCTTGGTCCAGAGGCCTTCCCATGATATGATCAGACGAGGGCTGTGTTGCTGTTTACTCCTGTCATACAAGAACACACCCCCCCTTCACTTGTTCACACACAACCAGGGTATGTTGAAACTTTGGCCACTGAGTCTACCCTGTGATTGAGAAATCTGGAGCAATGTCCAGCTCAGGCTGTTTGCCGCAACGAGAAGCTTCTTTCAGAATTAAAACAAGAGGCTCGTAATACTTTCATCGAGGTGTCCCACTTTGTCCCTCCGGCTTAGTCCTGCTATGCATCCTGCCTTGTCCCCTGTTTAGTGTCCCACTTTGGTGTCCTGGCTTGCCCCCCCCACCGTTTTGTCCACCCAGTTTAATGTCTCGTTTAGGTGTCCTGCTGTTTTGGTGTCCCTTTTTGTCTCCTCGTTTAGGAGTCCAGCTTTCTTCTCCATGTTCAGATATGCCCGGTTCCTCCCTGACTCTGCCTCCATCTTGGTCATTAGCATTCCAACATGACTTTTCTCCTTTGTGATTCATTGCTTATTGTAGAGTCAAGGAGCAGGCAGACAGACCAACAACAGAGCCTTTTCTGAGGTAATTTTACTGCTATTCATTGAGCTCTGGACAATAGCTGGATTCGGCGCGGCCTCCGTCAGGCATCCTTTTCTTCACAGTGGTGCGGGTCGGCGTGGCCTCCGTCAGGCCACCTTTTCTTCACGGTGGTGCGGGTCGGCGTGGCCTCCGTCAGGCCACCTTTTCTTCATGGTGGTGCGGGTCGGCGTGGCCTCCGTCAGGCCACCTTTTCTTCACGGTGGTGTGGGTCGGCGTGGCCTCCGTCAGGTCGCCTATTCTTCAGGGTGGTGCGGGTCGGCGTGGCCTCCGTCAGGTCGCCTTTTCTTCACGGTGGTGCGGGTCGGCGTGGCCTCCGTCAGGCCACCTTTTCTTCACGGTGGTGCAGGTCGGCGTGGCCTCCGTCAGGCCGGCTTTTCTTATCGGTGGTGCAGGTCGGCGTGGCCTCCGTCAGGTCGCCTATTCTTCAGGGTGGTGCAGGTCGGCGTGGCCCCCTTTACCACTCTGTACAAATGCTAATGTGCGTAATGAAGATTTCACTGTGTAACGGCTGAGCCACCCCCCCCCCACAGGGTGCCCCCTCAATCAGCTGACAGGGTTGTGTGTGAGGGGGTGGGGGGCTGTGTAGGCGGGGAGAGTCCTTAAAGTCACACCAAGTGGCCTGTGGGATCAGTAGCAGGGAGAAGCAGGGAGCGACGCTCAGCCAGGTGAGTGAAGCAGCCGTTACTCTGTTGGCTTCCAGTCTGCCCTGGTCCTAATGCTCGGCGTGCCTCTTCTCAGGGGGGGTCCCATGCCCTGGTCCTAATGATCGGCGTGCCTCTTCTCAGGGGGGGTCCCACACCCTGGTCCTAATGCTTGGGGTGCCTCTTCTCAGGGGGGGTCCCACACCCTGGTCCTAATGCTCGGGGTGCCTCTTCTCAGGGGGGGTCCCAGGCCCTGGTCCTAATGCTCGGGGTGCCTCTTCCCAGGGGGGGTCCCACGTCCTGCATTTAGTGATTGTTTTTGTATTATTTTGTGTTAATGATCTTGTAAGGTCACAACACGCCCATATAAAGCGTATTGGGGCGACTCTGTTGTGAAAGGCGCTATTTAAAGATAAATTAAATTGAACGTGCCATACAGAGTATGGGGGGGCTCTGGCCTTGGCCCGCCGTCCTCCCGTCTCTCTCCCCCAGGTCAGAGGTCTCCGTCACCATGTGGGCTCCCGGCACTCTGTCGCTGTGGCTCCTGCCTGGGCTGCTCAGTGCCTCTTCGGTCTTCCTGGAGGGGGAGAGGGACTCTTTGCGGATTTGCAGGCTCCCCCCACGGTGGCAGGTGGAGGGCCAGGCCCCCATGCAGGATCACCTGGGGAAGCTGGTGGTGGTGGCTCTGCTGAAGGCCAGCTGACAATTCTGCCTGACGCAGGCTGCTCGGTGAGCGGGCGCCGACCGCGGGGTCGCCTAGGCAACTGTGAGGTCACATGGCAACATGTTTATAGGTTTGTAAAACAGTTTCTGGGATGTCTGGAAGTGATTGGACTGAACTTGACAGTGGCTGCACACACGCTTCTGTGTCCCCCCCACCCTGATGGGTGTCCCCGCATCCCCCCCACCCAGATGGGCATCCCCACTTCCCTCCCACTGAAACACGTTACCGCTGTGCCTGATTTCTTCGTTAATTATTCCTCCACTCCATGCTGGACCTGCTAAGCCTAGTGCATACTTTGCTTTTCTGCGAGCGCTTCCAGGCTGCGGTCGTCTGCATGGCAGCTTGTGTTCATGCTACATTTGGTGTGGATATGGATGCTCATGGATATATAGCAGTGATATTCCACCAGACCAGCAGAGGGCAGATGTACAATCTCAAAAACAGACAGTGTAGTGAAATGGGTAAACTTTAAGGAACAGTTTTAAAATTATTAGTCAAGGCTTTGGCTGTATTGCAGTAATAAGGCATACCATGGTATTGTAAAATCCTTATGACAAAATTATCCCCCCGCCCCCACCCGCTTGTCGAATTTTGTGGCGAAGATTTCCAAATGACACAGTAGTGTTGCTTTTTAAAATACCATATAATTCGTTATGTCTAGACAGTATGAAAAAGTATATGTGATATAAAAATTATATATATTATATATTTATTATATATCTTCATATAGCTCCTCACCGTAACTACAATAACAACAGCTATTCTTCCTCTACTATTTCGTTGTTGGCCGCTGCCCGGTTAATCAACTGTGAAACTCCATGCTGACACCTACTGGAAATAGCTAATCAGTTATCTTGCACAGATGTGCAAGGTTTCCACAAGTCATAATATTCTTTGCACCAACCACAGCCATTCGCAGCCAAGCTCTGATGACGACATTGACGTCACACCCCCTCGACTGCGACCAAAAGTGAAGTATGGATTAGCCTATAGAATGACAAGGTGCCTGTGACCGCTGTGGTCTCCCCAACTTCATACATATTATTATTATAATACAGAACAGGAACAATGGCAGGGAAGAGGCTCAATGTGCGTGGGCATGTGACTCCTGTCACAGCAGTCCCGGCTGTCACCACGGTGATGCCTTCCTGTCACCCTTCATGAGCAGCTTGGGCGACCTGCGTGACAAGCTCCTCCGAGGAGGTCTGAGCAACGTGACCTTCCTGGTGGTAAATGAGCAAACCCCCCAGTCCAGAGCCATGTACTGGGAGATGAAGAGGAGGACGGCCACGGGGATCGCTGTCTACCAGCAGGCCCCCCTGCAGGAGGATGTCTGGGAGCTTCTAGAGGGAGACAAAGATGACTTCCTCATATATGACCGGTGAGATGTTCCACATGGTCCTCATGCTCCCCCCCC
>JAODJX010000047.1:724289-753768 GCA_026776945.1 Isichthys henryi
TGTGTGCGCCTGTGGGGTCGGTGTGCGTTCAGGCCCACGCGTGTGTGCGCCTGTGGGGTCGGTGTGCGTTCAGGCCCACGCGTGTGTGCGCCTGTGGGGTCGGTGTGCGTTCAGGCCCTGATGTGTCCTCCCCCTTCCACAGGTGATGAGGATGACCCTTTCCACTCTAAACTGGAGGCGCAGGGAGATGGTTCGCTGGCTTGTCACATGCGCCACAGAAGTCGGTGAGTGTCGTCCCCTGCATGTTCCCAGGGCCCCTCCTCCACTCGCTGCTCATTGGCTGTCTCCCATAGGTCTGCGTGCCCTGGTCAGTATCCTGCAGGGCTGGTACACGTTGTTCACACCCACCGAGGCCACCAGCATCGTGGCGGCCACTGTCATGTCCCACAACACCATCCTGCGACTCAGCCTGGATTACCCTCAGCGTGAGGAACTGGGCAGCTGTGCACGGACACTGGCCCTGCAGTGCGCCATGAAGGACCCTCAGAACTGTGCACTGTCCGCCCTCACGCTCTGTGAGAAGGACCACATCGCCTTCGAGACCGCCTACCAGATCGTCATTGACGCAGCGTCCACAGGCATGAGCTACTCGCAGCTGTTCACCATTGCCCGCTACATGGAACACCGCGGATACCCGCTGCGCGCCTTCAAGCTGGCCTCGCTGGCCATGACGCACCTGAACCTGGCCTACAACCAGGACACACACCCAGCCATCAACGACGTGCTCTGGGCCTGTGTGCTCAGCCACTCGCTGGGCAAGAACGAGCTGGCCGCCATCATCCCCCTGGTGGTGAAGAGTGTGCACTGTGCCACCGTGCTCTCAGACATCCTGCGGCGTTGCACCATGACGGCACCGGGCCTGGCTGGCATCCCGGGGCGCAGGAACTCCGGCAAGCTGATGTGCACTGACAAAGCGCCACTGCGACAGCTGCTGGATGCTACTATCAGCGCCTACATCAACACCACGCACTCCCGGCTGACTCACATCAGCCCGCGGCACTACGGCGAGTTCATCGAGTTTCTGAGCAAGGCCCGTGAGACCTTCCTTCTGGCCCAAGATGGACACATCCAGTTTGCTCAGTTCATCGACAACCTTAAGCAGATCTACAAAGGCAAGAAGAAACTGATGATGCTGGTGCGCGAGCGCTTCGGCTGACCACCAGGGGGCGTGCTCGCCCATCCAGCCCATCTCGTTCTGACAGCATAAAATTTGAGAGAACTGAACAAGTGAAAAGGAGGAGAGCTTTTGATGTTCAGCTAGTGAGAGAAGGAAAGTGTCAAAAGCAAGCCAAGTGGCACATAATGGAGAGCCCAGGCAGAAGGGAGGGATGCAGGGGGTCCTGACTCTGACCGAACCCTGACGGTCAGAGTGTTCTTTAATTAATACCTCTATTGTATTCCGAGAATCAGCTTTAATACTCTTCTGTGGGCCCAGAGCGCCACCTGGAGGGCGGCCGAGGACCTGCAGTGTGCAGAGAGAATTCCCTCCCCGCTGAACACCAACCTTTCCTTTTAATTTATTCTCCATTTATTTCTCATTCCTGATTTACGCTTAATGAAGGGACTTATCGAAAGGAGAAGAGAAAGAACTGTTACTTCAAAGCCCCCCCCCGCCCCAGAGCGCAGTGAGCCTCGGCCGCGGATCAAGGGGCCCAGTGCGCTCTGTCCTCATTCCCAGCGGCTGCACACACGGTGTCCTCTACTCATCCTCGTATCCTTATCATTTTGGGGGGACCTGTTGCCGTGGTAACTGACAGCAGTCAAACTTCAGGTCCGTTATGCAATCAGCCGCTAAATCCATACTCCGTGCCCCTTTTGCACGGAAAATTCCTGGTTTGTCCGACGACTGGGCTCGAAACAAACCGGAACGTTTGTTACCCAAGCACTTCACAAGCTCTGGCTGTCCCCCGTCTGCATCTGAGCTCTCTGTGTGAGCCGGGCAGTGCCCAGGCGTGACCCCACGCGCGTCAGCATGGCGCCCACTCGGGCCCAGCGGGGCAGCTCCCAGCACTTGGAACGCGAGCGTGGCGTTCCTCTGAAGTGATAAGGTGAAGAGTGAAAGCGACAAACTCCACTCTCAGGGAAACGCAAGAAACGAAAAACAGAAATAGTAGCAAAAGCATTTATGATATTGTAAATATGAAAGCGTCAATTCAGAAAATTGTAAAGTTATTATTTATAATAATTGTATGTCTTTTTTTCGGATACTTGAATTTGTTCTGAGCTGGGAATGTGACATTATTAGGAAAGATTTCAAGACATTTCTCAGGTGCTCCTCTTCATCTTTGGTCCTTTTAGTATGTTTGTTTTTCCGCAATATTTCATGGAAGAGGAAGCGTGTGATGCAGGACGACGGTCAGCAAGGAGGAACAGAGGCTCCAGACTATGCAGATGCTCTCTTACCACACGCCGCCGCCCGCCGCCCTGGCGTGGGGACCCAGCCGGCTTTCCCAATTCCCAGGATCTCTGCCTCTTTCCTCAAAGCGCGTTACGGACGATCCAGAGAACCGAGGTCCAATAAATGACTTTCTCTGTCATGTGATGAGTGGGCGGAGTCGGGGACTTCAAACGTCCCCCTGCTAGCCTTCCCTTTAATTACACCCCCGCTGCCTTTCTTAGCAGGACTTCTGGCCTGATGTTGGTGGAGGGGGGGCGGAGCTGACAGCCCCGGGGTGGAGGGGGGGCGGAGCTGACAGCCCCCCTTCCCCCATGTGTTCTTGGAGAGACTAGCAGGTGAGACGGGCCGGGCTGGACCGAGATGGGGGAAGACAGCTTTTGTTGTGTCTTTCACAGTCAGTGCAGTGTAGGACTTCCCTCTTAGGTACAGGACAAATCCAGCCGTCTGTTCTTTAGGGTTCCTGTTGCGTAGTTAGTTTCTGGTAACACAGCAAAAAACGTGTAAAGAAGTGATTGCTGTCGCTCCCGGCCCTGCGTGTCTGCGTGTTATAACTGTACCAGTGTTTCTGACTGTCTCTAGACATAGGCAGCGTACCGAGTGCTGGTTAGGGGTTGTGTTCACTAGTTACCTGCTGTTTAGACTTTTGAGTTCAGAGAAAGTGTTTGAATCTTTGTGCTACTGATTTCTTTTTTGAGAGCTGTCCAGTGTTTGTTGCCACAGAAGTATCGCTCACCAACACATTTAGTTCATGCGACCTCTTGAGCAAATGTCTATGAAACAAAACTTTAATACTATTTATGTAATGCTACCATTTTATATGATTTGTGTTGGAACCTCAGTGCTTTTCTATGAATAAAGTGTGAAACACAGCCTGGCCTGGCTTTTACACTGTCGGAGGTGGGGCACACACTCGAACACAACTGATCACTCCAGTGATTGAACCCATTAATTATCTGAGCTGCAGTAGTCAGTGGGAGTTGCTCTAGGAGGCGTGGATGCTGGGGAAGCAGGTCTGTGCTGGGGGGGGAGGTCAGGCTGAGGTCTGCTCTATCCCCCCGAATAAGCAGAGTGTCTCCTCAGCCAAATTAAAGTCTGTTGGCCAGTGAATCCTGCAGCAGGCCATGCGGCAAGGTCACACCCCACTCATCACACAATGTGACTACAGGGTCACAGCCCCTGTGCCGTGCGACGGGCGTGCCCACATGCTGACCACTGCTTTAAGTCATGGTATCACGGGTCATCATGCCAGCTCTCATTTTCAGGAGGCACTGGGCCCTGACCAATAATGCACGACTGCCTGTCTGTGGGAGCAAATTGGATTTTCAGGCCTGCTGATTTGCTGAGAGACTAAGCCCCACCCTCGGGCTGCTTATGGGGTGGGGGCGAGTTTTGTGTGTTTTAAACGCAGGAAGGCCAGGTTCTCGAACCCCAGCCATCTGCTCTCATGCCCAGAAACAGAAGCCGCACTTTGCCTAACTTTGCATAGATGCTGTTTCTCTTCTCTTGGTGGGGGAGGAGCCAAATGGAGCTGAACTGTCTGCTAAGCAGCTTCAGCAGGAGGATAAATGCAGGAATGGCAGGTTTTACACAGCAGTCTGATGAGGCGTGAGACATGAATCACATCGGGCCCACAAGTCATTTATTAGAAAATGTGACACTGAGATGCTCTCTTGCTGTGACAGAAGTCGTCCCGGGGGGTGTGGTGCCGGCCTCTGACCCCTGACCTCCAGCATAACTACGCGTCCCCCTCCGCTCACTTTATTCTAAGGAGCCGTCGGGAGTGGCTGTGGACGGCGTCGACGAAAGCGCCCACTTGCTCTGGGTCCATGTCAGGGTACAGCCCATGGCCAAGGTTGGCGATGTAGCCCCGCGTGCCAAAGCCGTCCAGCATCTGCCCGACGATGCGGTCCAGCTGCTCCTGGGGGACACATAGTACGAGCCGTCAGCCACAACGCAGACCAGGAGTGAGGCTTGGCACCACGGTAACTGCGAGCTGCTACCCGACAGCTACTGGTAACCATCAAAGAACTAGCAAGGCTATCAGATGTGGCCTCCTAATCTAACTGGTGAATTCTCTCCTGCCCCTTCCCAACCTTAGCTACCGTGTGGTAGGTGTACTGGTGCAGAATGACTGCCGTCGCATCATCCAGGTGGGGGCTCCCTATTGGTTCTGTACAGTGCTCTGGGTGTCTGTATAAATGTAACACTCATTCGCGCAGAGATTTCACTGCTGCTGCAGTCTCTTGATTGGCCAGGAGGGGGCGTTACATCAGCAGAGGATCTTTCTGGGCACCAGTGTGTGCTCTCTGCATATGAATGGAATTTCCATAGTAATGGCGTCCATGGAAACGGATGCTCAGCGACTGTGTCATAAACAAGGGCCTGGATGCTGAATATGGGCATTGCTGTGGCCATGACCCTGTCTGTGAGCTTTAAGTGACATTTTAAAAGGGCTTTTCTACCTTCACTGACTAATACAGTATCAGGGCACTAGGAGGTGCACTCACCTTGGGGGCATAGAGGGCACAGGGGTCCATGTTACCCTGCAGGCTGATCTTGCTGCCAGTTCGCTCCCTGGAAGCACAGGTAGGCATCAGCATAGACAGGCCCCCAACACGCTCCGGTCACACCCACCCCCCCGCGTCATACCGCCAGTGGAAACCGTTTTCTGCTGAATCGTGTGGCTCTCTAAGTGATCTCACCTGGCTGACCGTGGATCGATGGTCCAGTCCAGACCCACCACCTCGTAATGTGACTCGGCAAGATCCTCCAGGGCATAGTGGCCGTCCTTCGCAAACACAATCTGGGATAAATGAGAATTGGGAGTACGGTCAGTGCTCTACATACCTATCAGCTGGTCAACAAGCACCCCCTACTGGTCAAATACTGAGGCACAGTATCACACTACACTGTTTTTGACATTGTACATCTGTCCTCTGCTGGTCTGGTGGAATATCACTGCTATATGTATCCATGACCATCCATATCCACACCAAATGTAGCATGAACACAAGCTGCCATGCAGACGACCGCAGCCTGGAAGCGTGCGCAGAAAAGCAAAGTATGAAAATGGACTTAAAGATGGCTGCATACTTCGAATGACATTCAGACAAAATCTAACAGGTCAGGAAGAACAGTCTGGCATGTACTGAAAACGAAGCCGCCTTGCTTGTTCCTGGTTGGTTTGTTTGTTTGTTCTCACTCCACCTTGAACCTTGAATTTCTACCCATGAACTGTAGGTTCTTTTTAAAATATGGATGTGCCCTCATATAAATGAGACTTTGCACAAGTTCAGCAAGTCTTCCTTCAGAGGCATTCATGGTCATAAGGCCTTTTGCTTTCGCTTCCTGAGCGCTGCAGGAGCCTAGTGGTGCTATAGACCGCTGGCTTTGTGCAGCCAGTTGTGGACAGTGGGTGGAATCAGAACAAACACAAGCGTTTGTCTGTGTCTCTGCACAGGTGGTGCGACCATCCCCACAAACTGTTAAAACCACGTTGATTTTGTTTGAAGTATACGGCCACCTTAACGAACAGCTATGATTTATAGCAATAAAGTTAAAATGAGGGCAGCAGAGTCATGTTGCACCTCCGGCTTTGGGGGCCAGGTCAGCTAGGTCCCCCCAGCCATGCACAGGCTCCTCCCCATCTCCCTACATCGATGCCTCACCGCAGTCCCCGCTGTGGAAGTCACTCACCATTGGCACGTTGTCCAACCCCAAGTCCTTCGTCTTGTCCTTCACCCTTCTGGCGATATCCCGCAGGTAGGGCAGAGCAAACTCCCTAAACTCCCTGGGGCCCAGGCAGCCGGCGTGAGACTCGAACACCTGCAGGGCCTGGGAAGGTGATGTGACATGGCGGTTATCCCCATTGCAGGAGAGTACAGGGTGTGTCCGGTCACATTACACTGTGCAGGTCACTTGCATGTTGAAAGTTAATCTCCAGTTCAGTCAAAAAAACATGTGAACAGAGAGTCAGATCAGAGCTGAACCTGCTGCTCTACCACACGCACCTGGGCCCCCGCTGCCACCTGCCCCAGAAGGTACTCCACAATGACGTCCGTCAGCTGCTTCAGCAGTCTGTGGCTGGCCTCCGGGTGGCAGTAGAGCCAACGCTTGGCTTTGGACTGTGTGGTGGAACCTCCCCCCTCGATCATGTAGGTCATGAGAGTCCACTGCAGAGGCACAGGTTTGAGACGTGTGAATGTGGCTTTGATGCCATTCAGCAGGGCTTTAACTGGAACCTGCCACTCGGGTCATCCTGGATCTGTGTGTGTGCGCGCGCATGCGCGCTCTTAGCAGAGCTGGCTGTCTCACCGGAGCCCCTGAGAATCCGATGAGGGGAACCTTGCCCTCGATCTTGTGCCGGGTCAGAGTGATGGCCTTGAAGACGTAGCCCAGCTCTGTGGCGACATCCACCTTAGACCTCAGCCTTTGCAGGTCATCAGGATCCTTCAGCGGCTCTGGGAATGTTGGGCCTTTTCCTGGGACCATCTGTACTTCCATGCCCATGGCCTGGAGACACACACACACACAAAGATGGGCCACTCCTGTCTCCCTCGTGTGCTTGCAAGCACAAACCCCAGATAACTCACCTGTGGAACCACCAAAATGTCAGAGAAGATGATGGCAGCATCGAACGGGAAGCGTCTCAGTGGCTAAAATACAAACGGCAAGGAGGAGACAGAACTTAGCCTGAGGATGAGAAGCATCGGGCAGGAGACCTGAGTCTGTGTGCTACTCCACGCCGACCTGCAAGGTGAGTTCACAACACAGTTCTGGGGAACGGCACGTCGCAAAGAAGTCCATAGTAGCCCTGGTCTCCCGGAATTCTTAAAAACACACAAACACACTCAATCAGTGATGAAATCTGCCAACACAATTTAATCTGATGGCTGAATAATGTCATACAACAGAGAGTAGATTTTTTTTTTGTTTGTTTTTATGCGTGTGGCAGCTAAGGTGCTAGGCTCACCCGGTAGGTAGCGGCCCGCCTGTCGCATACACCACACGGGCACGTGCTGCGTCTCCTCCCCCCATGCAGCTCGCAGGAACGTGTCATTCTTCAACTCAGGGAAATCCTTGGGTCTGTAAAGAGATGAGCCTGGAAGTGGCACAATTGCTAGCGGAGGTGGTCTTTAGGGATCTGGCCCGGATTAATCATATGGACACCAAGCAGAGCGACCACCAATCAGTTTCTTTTGTACTTAATTAGCCTGGTTAAGGAGACAAAGTATCGATTGTATTAAAAATGTGGCATTTCAGAAAATCGAATCCTAACCCTGTGATACATGTATGAACTCGTGTTTTTGTTACATGAAAGGGCTGGATTCTTGTAGTTACTTTATCACAACTCCTCTCCCTTCCATGCTGATATGGATACAGAAAGAGACGGAGAAGCAGGTGGTCACCACAGATAAGCTCTCATCGCCCATCAGCAGCAATCAATGGAAGAACCGTTAATTCACATGAACGTTTATTTTATGCCAACTTTGGTCAGCTGGCTGGCGCAAGATTTTCAATTCGAGACAAGTCTGCACGCGCATTTACCTCTAAGTTTTATTACCTAGTAAATAGTCCGTAGGGTTTGCAAACTACCTCAACACTTTTGTAGCTCATTTTAGGTTTATAATGGAATAATATATATTTGCCGGAAGATTTCTTGCGTGAGTGTCACGCTAAAAGCGTGAGCTGGCAGCCTTGCATATATTTTATCACCTAATAACTTGACATTTAATACAGTAATGACGTATCATACTACATTCGGAATTCATTATTTTAATCACGTTAAACCTGGGGTTTTCAGCCAGGGGTTAGTAGAAATGTATCGTAATTAACGAAATGTAAGTATAATCGCGCGATTAACAAAAATCAAGGAGCGACTGTAAATTACTGCTGACATCGCACAGTAGTTGCAGGGAGCCCGTGTTTAACAAATACAAAAAAAATCTGGGTTACAACAATAACGCTCTTTGTAAAGCACAACCCTCAAGCGTTTGCGCTTCACACTTTTTAAAAACAAAACTTATGTTAATAATTTACTAATTAGCAAAAATTGTGTCAAACAGAGTTGCCAAGGATAAGTACATACAACACAATCAGCACACAGTAGCTACGTTATTTAAACACTGAAAACAGTCTAAGCTGTTTACAACATGCACTAAATATGCTTATACAAAACACGGCTGATTAGCTACAGTTAAACATCTCTGCGACTTGCAGTATTACTTTGAATTAATAATCCAGTTGATGTATTCTGCTTACGACCTATCCGAATATACATACAGAATGAGATCATCCTTGTCCATGTTAGCCTCTTTCTCCTTCCTGACTCGACGTTACCACGGCGCGCTGAACGGGCACCAGCAGTAGTGATAATAATGACGACTGAAGACAGTAACGGTGATGGTCAATCGCGAAATTTAGTCATTTGAATATCACACTTCTGTCACGCCCCTTACCGCCCATGAGTGCGCGGCCATATTGTGATGTCATGTGATCAGCTGCAGGCCTCCCAAGGTGTCTAAACAGCTGCCTGCTGGAATGATGCTGTTTATAAATAGTTGTCGGTTAAACTTCCTCTCTCTGAACCATTACACTGTACTTGACATTTCCAATTATAATTGAGTTTTACAGATATGGAATGAAAAAACTGTTAAAATACAACATCCTTTATAAAATAGTTGTATTTTTTAGCAGGCCCTTCTGCCTTCAATTTAACCTGAAAATTACAGTGACAGCAGCTACATACCCGGAAGTTTTGACGCAACCTGTACATTGTTCACGGAAGGCAAATGTTTTATGCCTGTTAGAGGTGTTTTATATTCAGCCTCCACGCTAAAATAACTAATAAAATAACAGTTTTATTGTAATTGCACATCTTGTGGGGGTCTGCTTATTTTGCTGAGAAACTCCGAACTGCGGCAGATTCTCTGGGACACGGACCGGTACGGTCACGTCGGGGGCGGGACGCTGACCCTGGATCCACGTAACTGCTGTTATCTGGCCGCTCCATAGTAGGAGCAATAGTAGTAGATGACAGGCAAGTGACCGGGTGTTGACTGCGGGGCATTAACGCCAGTGGCTGGTATGACACCGGGAGACAGCCCTCACGCCCTCCTGGGCCGGATCCGGTTCCTCAACCAGTGCATCGACTGCTTCAAGAACGCTTTACCACTACCGGAGAGCTTGTGCTTCGTTCCACGGGAGGTGTGCTATAAAATATGTAAGGATCCGGCATCCGGCTCCGGTGCCTCGGCGGCTCCGTCGGTCGCCGGCTCAGCCGGGAAGAGCCTAATCACAGTGTGGGAGACCCCGTCCCAGAGCAAGAAATCAGGCCGTTTTAACATCGAGCCCAGGAAGGGAACCTGCATCCGCACTACCGGAGAGGAGTACTGCAACAACCACGGCCTGTGGGTGAAGATGAACAAGGTAAAGCAGCGATTCTGAGAGCCAGACTCGGGTTGGGAACAGGTGACGCAATGCGCGAAGCGATGCGTATCGGCGTACGCTGCGCATTCTGCGTACGGAGAGCGAGGGCGCGCCGGTGTGCGGAGACATGATGCCTTACGGAGGCGTGAGCAGCGCGAGCCGGGCACGATCCCAGAGCACGCTTTTCATGTTCAGTGTTTATGCAATTTGGTGAAAGTGAAATTAAAAATTGTATTCCAGAACAATATCTGAATAATTTGGGTCTGGGTTGCTGAGTTTAGGCCTGGGTGTGCAATGTGACATAATGAACGCCCTGTCCCATACTTTGTTAAAAGATTTGAATCACAATTAAATATGCGGATGAGTGTAAACTTTGGGGAGCAGTGGCTCGAGCCAATGGGAGTGGGGTTCTGGTTTTGATGAATATCGTTTTTGTTCTGGATGTTTTTTTTTCTCTCTCTCTCTGTATAGTAACAGTTGTGGTTCTTAGTCTTTTTATGTTTGTATTTAACTGAAAATGTTTCCCTAACCATAATGGTACGATTGCAGGCGTTAATTCACCCTTACACAGCACTCTGCCTGTGGCGGTCTCTCCCCATTCTCAATGCGTTTGGCGGGGTGATTATCCTCCACACGCCAACCCCACTGTCCTCTGTGCAGGAGCAGCTGGAAGAGCAGCGTCCTGGCACAGACCTGGAAGAGGGCTGGATCATGCTCTGCAAACACACAGAGGGGGGGGACCGGCTTGTGCCCGTGGAGTCGTCCGACACCATCGGCCGGCAGCAGCAACTGTTCGGCTGCGACAGCAAACCTTGCAGCAGGTACTGTGTACCTCAGGGATCCCCGGTGAGGAGCAGCCAGAGGAGGCGCTGTGACCTTATGTGGACTCCCCTTTGTAGGTGGGAGCAGGTGGTGGATGCTGAACTCTCCATGCGCCTGGGATCCAAGCTGTGCATCGCGGAACGGGACGAGGCCGCGCTTCGCAAACTCCGGTGAGTCCACCTCCCGCCTGCCTGGCTCCGCCCACCTGCCCTCTCTCTGCCCTCCTCCTCTCTTTCTGCCCGTCTGCCTCACTCCACCCACCCGCCTTGCTCTGCCACCCTATGGCTTGCCTTTCATTCCAAGAGCAGATGATTGGATAGGAGATGTGGACCTTTATCAGCATCTTCATCTTCGCGTGTTCATTACCCCCCCAGGTACGTCCCGCCCACGTGGACGTTCGAGTGTGATGAGGACCTTATTCACTTCTATTACGAGCATGTGGGGAAGGAGGACGAGAACCTGGGTAGTGTGAGGCAGTGCGTCATGAGCATGGACGTGTCCTCCTGCTCGGTGAGCCCAGCTGCCGCCCCCCAGGCCCCAGGCTCCACCCCTGACATCTCTGGGGGGGCACGTGTCAGGTCACGCTTCTCTGTTACAGGAGGACCCAAGCAGTGGTGTTAGCTGCCTAACAGATGGTGACAGTGACACCTACTGGGAGAGTGATGGCATGCAGGGCCAGCACTGGATACGTCTGCGGATGAAGAGGAGCACAGTGGTGAAGTAAGGAGTGTGTGTGTGTGTGTGTGTGTGTGTGTGTGGGGGGGGCTACCTGCCCCCCTACCTGTCCACAAAGCCAGTGCAGTCCTTCAAGCTAAAAGGGGGGGTTATACTGGCTGATAGAAAACATGACATCACTGTTTGTTAATCGCTTTTTACTTGCATGAGTCAGTGTTTCGGCTGGTAATGTTTCCCCATGGCGACCTGCCACAGGCTGTATATCACATCCAGCAGGGAGCACTGTCAGCCTGGCCATGTGACCCCAACGCGGCTGTGCGTGTTTGCGTTTCCCCCTCTTACAGGAAGCTCATTTTGACCGTGGATTCCACCGACGACACCTATATGCCCAGAAGAATCACCGCGTTCGGCGGCGAAGGAGACAGTTTAAGGAAGCTGAACGACGTCACCATAGATGAGTAAGGGCTGCGCTGTCTGTCTCGTACATCTGGGCGGATCTCTGAGAGGGGGGTGCCGGGGGATTAAATCTGCGCTCATTCTCGACTGGTGTACCCCAAGGAACCTGATTGGAGAGGTGTGTGTTTTGGAGGATATGACATCACACATCCCAGTGATTGAGATCCGCATTGAGGAATGCAAAGGTACTGAGACCGAGAGGATGGTGTGATGCTTGTTTAGACATCGGGCAGATGCCCGTGACTCCGTGTGTGTGTGCTTGCTTGCGTGTGTGTGTCATAGATGAGGGGATTGACGTGCGCATCCGGGGGCTGAAGATCAAGTCATCTTGCGAGCGGGACCTGGGCCTCAACTCTGACATCTTCCAGTCAGCGGACCTGGTGCGTTACCCGCGGCTTGAGGGCACTGACCCAGACGTGCTGTACCGCCGCATGCTGGTCATCCAGAGGTATGGCCCAAGCTGAGCAGCACTGCCGGCACGGGGGGGTTGTCTTGCCGAGCACTTCTCTTTTGCGTCACTGCATGGCTCCTCCCCTTGTCACATAGATTCGTCACGGTGCTGGACGGGCTGCTGCCTCACCTGGTCCCTGCCTGGGACTACAGCCTCGGGACCTTCAACCACATCAAAGTACGTCTGTCCTTAGAGGGCTGGGGAATGACCCTCTGGAATGTCTCTCTGAACCTGCCCCCCAGATTCCTCTACCTTATCTCCCTCTCCCTTGTCTCCTGTCCCACGTCTCTCTGTCCATTGTCCTTCCCTCGGCCCCCCATCTCTGTTTTCCCTCCCCGGTCCTTTATTTATCCATCACCTCTATCTCTCTTTTTCCCTTGTGTCCCCTGTCTCTTCCATATCCCCTGTCCCTCGTCTCCCTGTCTCTGTCCACTGTCTCTCCCCTGTCCCCTGTCTCTGTCCCCGCCTTCCCTGTCCTCTCCTTATCCCTCACCTCCATCTCCCTCTCCTTTGTGTTTTCTGTTTCTAACCCTTCTCTCCCCTGTCCCCCACCACCCCTGTTTCCTGCCTCCATCTCTCTCCCCGCAGCACGTTAAACAGTTCCTGCTGCTCTCTAAGCGTCGCACAGCCCTCATCACCCAGTGCCTGAAAGATTCTGAGACCAGCAAGCCCAGCTTCATGCCTCGCCTCTACATCAACCGGCGCCTGGCCATGGAGCACCGCGACAACCCTTCTCTGGACTCCAGCTGCAAGAATGCCGTCTTCAATCAGGTAGCCTTGTGGCGTCAGCATCTGCCGTCCCTCCGGTTACAGGGCTCACCGGTGCTTCCTCTGTTTGTGTCTCTCAGGTGTATGAAGGCCTGAAACCATCTGATAAGTATGAGAAGATGCTGGATTACCGGTATGCCTTAGGCCTCAGAAACATGAGGGTGTCGCTCTGTGCTTCTGGAAAGGTGGCCTGGTAACTGTGTCTATGCTGCCCCCTAGGTGGCCTGCACGGTATGACCAGTGGTGGGAGTGCAAGTTTATTGCGGAGGGAATCATCGATCAAGGTGAACAGCTGGCTGGGACGTAGCCTCCCTGTTTGCCCTGCATCTTCCATATGCCCCACCTACCTTTCATGCCCCACCTCCCTGCCATCCAACTTGCTGTTCCTGCTATTGCCTGCAGGTGGCGGCTTCCGTGACAGCCTGGCGGATATGTCCGAGGAGCTGTGTCCCAGCTCAGCTGAGTGTCCGGTGCCCCTGCCCTTCTTCACTCGCACCTCGAATCAGGTGGGCTTGCACCACCCCCCAGGCCACACAGCACGGGCCTCCGGGTGATTGTGTGACGGGCTGACCTGACGTTGGCATGTCCCATGCTTGGTCTCATCAGGGAACCGGTGAGGCAAGGGACTGTTATGTACCAAACCCGTCCTGCAAGCAGCTCAACAAGCTGGAGTGGATCGGCCAGCTCATGGGCGCCGCCCTGCGGGGGAAAGACTTCCTGGTGAGAGATGGCTCTGTCTGGGAGAGAGGATAAACACGCCGGCGTGGAGACAATGCGACTGTCAGCTGCGTGACACTGAATCTTCCGGTCCTCCAGGTTCTGGCGCTTCCTGGGTTGGTGTGGAAGCAGCTCACCGGAGAGGCTGTCAGCTGGAGCAAAGACTTCCCATCTGTGGATTCTGTATTGGTGGGTCCTGGGGCGTTTGATGATCTGTTACGGACACTCCGCCTAAAGTGACACTGCTTACTCTCCTCTAAAGACTCTTTCATTTCAGGATATAAGGCTCTGTTGGGTTTTAGGAGAGACGCTGTGCCCTCTGCACCATGGGGGTGCACTGGGGGGATCTCGAAATGTGAAGTGAAGGCTCTGTCACCTGCCCGTCCAGGTGAAGCTTCTGGAAGCCATGGAGACCATGGACAAGGAGACCTTTGAGTTCAAGTTTGGCCAGGAGCTGGTGTACACCACACTGCTAAGCGATGGCCAGCTAGTGGAACTCATCCCAGGTGGCACCAACACTGTGGTCCAATACGAGGACCGCAAGGAGTTCATCCGACTGGTGCAGAAGGCCCGTTTAGAGGAGAGCTGTGAGCAGGTGGGCCCTATACCTGCCCTTGACTCCTCCCAGAGCTGCTCCCAAAACACTCGGTTTAGGATGCAGTAGAATTGAGGAGCAGCTCACCGTTGGGAGATGGTGGTCTGGTCACCTGTCTACTCTGATTTGGCCCGTCACACACGTCTGCGCTACCTGTGCTCCAGATCGCAGCAATTCAGGCAGGGCTGGTGAAGGTGGTGCCCCAGGCTGTGCTAGACCTCCTCACATGGAAGGAGCTGGAGAAGAAAGTGTGTGGAGATCCCGAGATCAGCGTGGAGGCCCTCAAACGCCTCAGTAAGCATCCAGCTCTGTGTTTCTGCGCATCAACGCATCCCAGGCCGCCATATTGGGGTAACGGTTCGCTGTCACCCACAGCACGGTATGAGGACATGAAGCAGACGGATGTGCGTGTGCAGTACTTGTGGCAGGCGCTGACCAACTTCACAAACGGTGAGTAAGGCTGCCGCGTGGCATGGGGCTTCGCCTGGCCTCTGCCCCTTCGCTCACCTCTATCCCCCCTTACAGAGGATCGCAGCAGGTTCCTCAGGTTTGTGACTGGAAGGAGTCGCCTGCCTGCACTCATCTACATCTTCTCAGACAAACCAGGGTAAGGAGCCCATCCTCCGCAGTGCAGTTTCTCTGTTGCTTCGCTCTCGCTCAGACGGTGCATCTCCCAGCAGCTCTGAGACAACAGAGGCACTTCCTCAGTCATCCACGTGCTCCAGCACCCTCTACCTGCCAAATTACCCCAGGTACTGTGCAACCGCCAACCTCAGTAATACAAGTAAATGAGTACGGTTTATCAGTCTGATCAGATGATATTACCTCGTTAGGTTAAGAACTTAGGTCATGATTCGTTCGAGGGGTTGGACTATGAAACTGAAACCCCTGGTCAGGAGTGAGAGTCAGGAAATAATTTCCTCCACCAGCATCACGTGGTGACCTCACCACTGTTCTGCAGTAGGAATGGCTCAAATCTTTCTGGTCACTGTGCAAGACCATTGCATTGTTCTTGTATCCATCATCAAGAAGATGACGTGATGCTGTCTACAACCACTTCTGGAAATTTCATTGAAGTGCTGAGCTTCACAGGGGGCTCCTGATGAAACGCTCTGTCTTGTGTCCGCGTGTGTCTGCCTGTCTGTGTTTGTGCGTGTGTGTCTGTGTGTGCACGCCTGTCTGTGTTTGTGCGTGTGTGTCTGTGTGTGCACGCCTGTCTGTGCCCTCGTTGCCTTCACAGTGCTAAGGTGTGTGAGGAGAAGCTTCGCTACGCCGCCTACAACTGTGTGGCCATAGACACGGACATGAGCCCTTGGGAAGAGTGACCCTCCACCGCCGCATTCATCATGGCTGCCACGCTATTGCCAATCACAGCTGTATATAATCAGAAATATAGCAGATTAGGAAAATAAGCCGTGCATTTACCATGGCAAGGCTCTGTAACCTTAAATTAAAGCACGGTGCCAAACTGTGTAACCCATCTGTTCCCAGTTCTCTGTCTCCATTCTTTATTCTCTGAGCCACAAGGTTTGAAAAACCATCAAACAAACAGGCCTCAAGCAAAAGTGCTGAGGATCGCAGGGGTCGCTGCGCTGAGCCAGAAGCTTCTGGAAACAGGCACCTGGCAGCATCGAAGATGTAAAGGAACATTATTGATCCCCTGGGGGGAAATTCTTTGTCCTGTGGCAGTGAAAGAATGATAATATAAGCAGAAATATAGCAGATTAGGAAAATAAGCCGTGCATTTACCATGGCAAGGCTCTGTAACTTTAAATTAAAGCACGGTGCCAAACTGTGTAACCCATCTGTTCCCAGTTCTCTGTCTCCATTCTTTATTCTCTGAGCCACAAGGTTTGAAAAACCATCAACAAAGGATCACGCAAGTAAAATACAAGAAGGAGGAACAGTATGAAAAATAAGCATAAAAGTTATTTATCCTTTATTAGACGACTGGGAAATGATTTATTTTGGAATGTTTGCAGCTGCTCTGTATGGATGAAATCACAGCAGTGCACAGCATTACAGCGTCTTCCCCTGATTACGCATTTAAATATCAGGCTGACTTAATGTCTGCATTTCACTCCTCTCTCACGGTCTGTGATTCTTTATGTCCTTCAGTCCAGAAGATGGGAAATATCACGTCAGCAAGTGCAGGGATGCAAGTCAAATTGAGCCTTTATATGTTGTGTGCGCTCTGCTAATTACATCCTTCTATAATACTGTATGATACCTTTATTACATTCTTTTAAAATAGGGTGAGCAGATAGAAAATCCATCTCAGGGAGGCCACTGAACCAGGACAGGATTTACAAACTATCATTTCATTTAGAATTATCTGAATTTCACTTAAGCACTGAGTTGTTTCTGTGTGCTGATTGGTCAGTCTCCCACTATCATTGATGTGTCAACAATGTTAATGTAGAACAAGTGGATCAGTCATTCAATCCAGGAAATAAACCAAAGTACAAAAACCAAACTATTCAGCCAAGTGCACGAACCTTTCAGTTTTTAAGTAATTTGTAAAACCTGAAGTAGCTCAAAGTGTCCTCCCTAGCATGGATTATCTGGTCACCATATTTAAAAAATGATAATAATCAATATTTTATTATTGCCTGTGGACCCCCAGCTGTACTAAGTCTGGGTTCAAACCAAAGACCTTGTGATTATAGGCACACAGGCTTAGCTCACTAAGCCACACACTGCTCTTACATTTCCCTGCTTTAAATTCTTTTATGCTGGAAATCCTTGCATTTCTTGTATGAGGTTTATATCTAAAGGATTCTTAGCACGGTGGTGCAGTGGTTCAAAGACATGCTGAGGCTAATTGGAGTTACTAAATTGCTCATAGGTGTGAATGGTTATGTTTCATACATATGTAATTGTACCTTATGTTGATTACTGAACAAAAAAATACATAGAAAACTATAACCGAACCATGCATGATCCAGCGGACCACCCCCTCCACGTGCCAGCTCCGCCCACCGACGGGCCGCCGCTGTTCTCGTTGTTTCTCGCGATGACACGCTGTTTAAATTCCCCGTGATCCTTTGCGCGTTCTCTTTCCGAAATACCGCTTGCACGTTCATGGTAGCAGTTGCTTTATGTGCCATGCGGGGTTCCCGTTATTTAGCTTTGTTGAAGAAAATCCGCGGAAAATCTTGACGGAAGTGATTGTGATGCCGATCTATTTGGTCCAAGTATACGATGCCGCTCTACATGGTTCGCCCTAAACCGCGGGCAAACCCCGGCGGGAGTGCGGTGCTTTGGCTCCCTGCTCCCCTAAGGCCTGGCGTGTCTTCAGGGAGCAGCAATCCTGCTGAAGGATGAGGCGTCCTCCGGGGTCTAAGGTAACCACTGCATGGTGGCTCTGACACGGCCATTCAGCCTGATTTAACCCGGGGTGTGAATGATGCAAAAGATTACCTTAGGTGGGTCTTTTGGCCGTTTTGGCCAATGCTTCAGACCCGCCTATGTTAGGGTATGTCATAGTTACACTGACACACTCCATCCCGATTTAAAATGCTGTAGTGTGTTTCCGGCGCTTTCTTTGCATCGCTGGTTCACTCAGCCCCCTTGCATGTTCCCCTCCTAGCTCTCCGCATGGCCTCTGCGACCACAGGCTGGACCACGTGTAGCCCTCTGCTGTGATTGATGCCGTACCGTCTGTCTGTAAGTAGTGGCTGTACTGCTCCGCTGAAGTGGTTCTTGTGTTGGCAAATAAACTAAGGTTAAAAATATAGACTACAACTAAAGTGATTTATGTAATAACTGTCCGATTCTGCTACTGAATGTCCGTAGTGAGTCTTACTCGGAATGCCTTCCTTCTGTCTAGGGCTGTCTGTTCTGCCTGGATTCTGCACCTGGGGGATGCTGATTTGTTGAGCTGCTGGGTGAGTACCCCTCCTAGTGCTTGGAGATCATCCTCTTTTGTGCCGCATGCAGTTAAGTAGGTGCCGCCATCTTGTGATGAAATCTTATCCAGTTCTGCTACTGAATCCTAAGCGATGAGCATTTTTATCTTCTGATGACGGCTGGCATCTACTGGAGTGAAATTCTGACTCCTGCAAGCAAGGGAGTGGATTATATAAAACCTCTGGAAATGCTGATGAGTCTCTCTGCCTTCTTCCAGACAGCAGACCTGTCCAGATGGAGATGAGGTCTGGATTTGGCTGAGAAGGACAAGATGGGTTTTATAGGATTCCCTCCATGTCTGTGGGTGATGCGCTCCAAGACCTTCGATCTACTGTGGATAGCCGAAACCATGGAGAAAATCAAACCATCCACCTCACACTTTTTTCTTAATGGCGATTATGTGCAGTAATGCATTACTTGCATGCAAATACACTAAAGTAATTACATGTAATTCCATTCAAGAGTACAGTGACATTTTAGTCTAAGGGATGACTATGCAATTAAAACCACGGCTTTATAAAATGTGACTTGCATTGTGGCTCTGTAACTAAGTTCATGTCTGCCTTAATAAAATTTCCAATTATACCAATTAACAAAGCTGTTCCAATGTGGGGTTTTTTTGGGGAGGGGTGACTGGAAGCTGATCTTGGACCGTGCTGTATCACCTGGTCCCTGCCAGAGGCCTCCCTGTGTTTGGGTTACTTCCAACTGAGATTATGGTGTACTATTGGTCCCTGGGGGACATTTCGGTGCCTACAGCAGCAACAACGTAGTGTATGGGGCAAACATGCATCTGGCGCAAACGTGAGCACAGTGCAGCTTAATTAGTGTCTCTCCAGGGTACTGAGATGCTGTATATACATAATATGCCCAGAGAGGTCAATTTCACTGCAACTAGATTCTATCATTGAAAATGCTTTGTGTTGACGTGTTCTAATCTGAATCAGATTCTACTTTTGTATGGAGCAATTCCTCTGTATAAGTTGCCAGGATAGCCATCCCTGGGATGTGTATTGAGCATCAGGAATGAAATCGCCATTCCTGCAGTCTACACTGTTTATCCTGACATCTTAAAGCTCTGTGTAAGTGGTTTTATTTCATGTATCTCTTAATACACGTGATGTCACAATCTTGGCATAACCCGGAAATCTGGTGGAAAAAGATTAACGAGGGAAGAGACTCGCGTGCCTGAAAGCGCATGGAAAGAAGCAGTACTGCTGTATCATCTGCGCAACCTACCGACCCCCAAAAGTTGCCTGTATAAGGTGGAAAAACTGTTAGATATGCAGCTAAAAGTAATGAAGTGGATAAATAGTTACAAATTCTTTAGTGGAATTGTAACTAGAGTTAACGTGTGTGGTTCCAAGCCCATAGCCAGAAATACATTTTGGTTGGGGGGTAGATTTTGCCAACCCGTGCCCAGTCGGGAGCAAACAAATTTCGTGTGTGAGTGGTGGTGGGGTTAAAGAGCAGCGTCCTTAGCCTCAAAACTACACTATGAAACGTCGCATGTATATACGCCTAAACACGGGAGTAAATGCTGCCCCGAAAGTAGCGCGACTTTCTAACATCAACAAAACTGACGCTGGCACGCTTACGCACGCCTGCTGTCCGAACTGGGGGCCTTTACGTCATTTCCGGTTCTAGCGAGTTCTCATTATCTCTCGCGATACGAGAGCGCTTGATACCGGTCCGCGGGCATTTCCGTTTCCTCTCTCCAGCCAGAACCTGAAATGGGTATGTGTTTGCTGTCTGATCTGTGCACAGAATCCATAACCATCTACCGGCTTACCGTGGCGAATATGCTGTATAAAGCAAACGATTTTGTGCTGTATGTCTTAGGCAACCCCAATGGGTCGATTTTGTATGACTACGAGTCCTCTTTTTCTAATGAAAACTTAAGTGGTTTCAAGAGGCTTAAGCTGCCATGTATCAAAATGGCGGCCTGCATTCATTAAGCATTTTGGCGACACATGGCTCTGAGGTTCGTCTTTACTGTATCTGTCTTTTAACAAGTCATGTGAAATGATCACTTCATTGCCCGTTAAAGCTGCCTGCGCTTTGTGCTGGCTGCTCCTCGGGTAAACCCGGAGCGGCCGTCCCCGCCGGAAAGACATGCAGCCCGTTAGCCTATTAGCCTCGGTGCGGTGCTGGTGTCCCGCGACCGGCCTGAGTGCATGATGACTTTGCGGAATCCGACTGCGGCATGCGGATAACCACCTTGGAGAACTGAGCACTCAGACAGCGTGTGTCCGCTCGGCCATGCCGCTCCGTGCGCCGCTCACTGTCCGCTCCTCCGACCTCCAGGTATCTCACGGGACAACTGGCACAAGCGCCGCAAGACCGGCGGCAAAAGGAAGCCGTACCGCAAGAAGAGGAAGTACGAGTTGGGACGGCCTGCAGCCAACACCAAGGTATCGTTCGGGTTCGACCACTTATGGCTGTTTTAGTCGGTGCTCGTGACCTACCCGTGCTGGGTCTGGTCATAGTTTCCCTGACGCCTCCATTCGCCTGGTTCTGCTGAGTGATCCCGAGCACTGTCTCCACAGATCGGTCCTCGCCGTATCCACACAGTCCGAGTCCGTGGTGGCAATAAGAAGTACAGGGCCCTGAGGCTGGACGTCGGGAATTTCTCATGGGGATCGGAGTGTAAGTGTGGGGTCTTCATCTGCAGAGCTTGTGTGTGGCCTCCAGTCTTTCTGTGATGATAATTTTGTCCAGTTCTGCTACTGACTGCCAGCGATGACATCTGTGACTCTGAGGAAGACTCATGAGGAAGCACTGAGCTCCTATTGTGCATCTGGTCTCTATGGCTGGCGCCTGGGGTTGATGGTCATGTGACCTTGCCAAAGCTGTTATGGATTATTGATGGTCATGAAAGGTACAAATGTCCTGTTTTGCAGGCTGTACGCGCAAAACCAGAATTATCGATGTTGTGTATAATGCCTCCAACAATGAGCTGGTGAGAACGAAGACGCTGGTGAAGAACTGCGTGGTTCTCATTGACAGCACCCCCTACAGGCAGTGGTATGAGGCACACTATGCCACCCCTCTGGGCCGGAAGAAGGGAGCCAAGCTGGTACGTATATCAGCTCTTATGACTGAAGCACCCTGAAATAGCAGTGTGTTGCTCCTGAGTCTGTGCCAGCAGCAAGGCTTCCATGACAGATGTCGTGTCCCTATCAGACCCCGGAGGAGGAGGAAGTCCTGAACAAGAAGCGGTCCAAAAAGATCCAGAAGAAATATGATGAGCGCAAAAAGCACTGCAAGATTAGCCCTCTCCTGGAGGAGCAGTTCCTGCAGGGCAAACTGCTGGGTGAGTTAGTCGCTGCAGTGCATTGCATGCCTGTGCTGCGTTTCTCTGCAGCCTGCAGTGTCGTGTGCCTGTGCTGCGTTTTTCTGCAGCCTGCAGTGTCGTGTGCCTGTGCTGCGTTTCTCTGCAGCCTGCAGTGTCGTGTGCCTGTGCTGCGTTTCTCTGCAGCCTGCAGTGTCCACACTTCTTCAGTTTGTGAGCTATTTATAAATGACCAAGTCAATATGATCTACCTACTATAAAAATAAAAAACATATATAGATATATTATTATTATTATTAATATTAATAATTTCTCTTTGATTAAAGTATTAATTGAACTGGGATTTTAGTTCCTTCACCTTTCTCTTTCTCAGCTCGCTTTTTAGGAGGGAAGTTAATGTGGTTTTTATGAACAGTCTGAAAATGTCGCTTCTCCACATTTGCCTTCTTTGGAATAGCAATGGCAGACTGACAGATGAAGCAAACGCACTTTGAATATGATATTGTGGGAAAAAACTCCTCTTCCATTCCGTATGGAAGTGGTAGGTTTTTGGCTTCTTACCTGGTCCAGCTTCCCGTTCATTTTTATACCTTTAAGTTTAGTAGAAATAAGTTGGAGACGACTCGGTCGCTTGCGGCAGCTGGTGCAGTTGGACGTGTCGTCCATCCTCTTTTTTTTTTTTTTTTTTTGTGCCATGTGATCTACCCACCCTACCTTTGCAATCGGCCAGTAGATCACGACCGACGTATTGGGCACCCATGCTCTACAGCCTGCAGTGTGTCGCATGCTTGTACTGTGTATCTCTGCAGCCTGCAGTGCATCATGTGACTGCTGTTTCTCTGCAGCCTGCATTGCGTCACGACCTGGCCAATGTGGTCGGGCAGATGGCTACATCCTGGAGGGCAAGGAGCTGGAGTTCTACCTGAGGAAGATCAAGGCCAAGAAGGGCAAATAAAGCTTTTCATACTTCAATAAATGATCTGAAACGATCTTTGGCTTCCTGTCATTTCTTTCTAGGTAAATGCTTTTTGGGGGGTGGGGGCGGGCTGCACTGTTAAGTGACTGGAAGGCCCCTCAATGCCTCTCTAATCTCATTCCAGTGCTACAGAAACCTCAGTTTGCAGAAGGACTGGGCCAGACCAGTGGCCCCCCCTTTCGAAGGCTGAGAACATCCCAAATGAGATGTGAACGTGTTTCTTATGGGCTCAGTCTGTCGGTACTGCTTAGTCTGGCTGGTGACGTCAGGCTGCCGCTGGTCCCTCCTGTTCTCAGCCGGGCCCGTAGCTCCTGTCGTGCTGTGCTGTGGTCTGGTGCTGTTCAGGCTGTGAAGTTGCCTCACTTTAAAACTGGTGGTTTGTCCATGGATTGCAGTGTATTAGCGGTTAGTATTTTTCAGTTAGATGCTTACTCCTGTAGTCCACCTGGCACTGGTGTGAGTATATTGTGCGTTTCTGATCAAATGGTCAGTTTTAATGGTTCCCTGTGTGCAGATGCAGTCAGGTCTTGGGGGATGTTCTGCTTGATGCAGCTGATCACACTTGCTGAACCTTTTATGGGTCCTGTGCAGAGGAGCAGGTTTCAATAACGTTATGAGGCATTTGTGACTGACCCCACAGTGATGTCATTGTGCTTTCAGAGTAAGGACTACAGCTCAACGTATGTCTAAGGGATTTATTAAAGATTAGCATCAGGCTTCATATGAACCGCATGGAGGGAAGTACAGCTGTCTGAAACGGCTGTGAGACCGCGGCACCCCCCAGAGATTCAGGCATCGGCCTGTGGATCGATCGAGGGGTCGATGACGACCTTTATCTGTGCTCCCTCTCGCCGCCTCTGCTGCTCGGACGCCTCCAGCCTCCTGGGTCTCTGTGGGGCCGTCTGGCTGGGTTCGTCTGTATCCTCGTCGATGCGCCCTGACCACTCGCGCTCGGAGCTGAAGCTCTCGGCCCGGAGCCGCAGCAGCGGCTGGGCCCGGCCTGGGCGTCCAAAGTTCTTCAGGCTGACCGCGGGTGAGGCTGCCACACCCCTGTGGTGACCTGTCCTCGGGGTCTGCATGTGAGGAGTCTTGGGAGTCTCCACAGTTTGGTGCTGGGTGGGGTCCTCGCTCATCCTGGTGGGGGCAGCATAGAGTGATGCTGGTTACATGGGAGGGGTGTGCATATCAGTGCCATTCTCTCAGCTCGAGTGTGTCAGCCAGACATGCAGGTCATGGCGCTGGTGTGCGGAACTATTACAGGTCTTCTGGTTCTCTTTGATTATGAACAGGGAGCAGGAGGCTGGTTGACATTATTATTAGTAGTAGCAGTAACATTGTTCAAACCAGCACAGAGGATTGAGATTGAAAATGAGGGGAAAAAAAACATATCGCCAGTGTTGTGATATCACCACACTGAAACACAAGCCATCCCTCATGGACCCCAGGACGTGCCGCTGCACGCTGGCCGACCGTGAAGCCCCACTTTGTCCTCGCCTGTATTTCTGACTGTCATACAAGAGGGAATATGCAGGGCGACAGCTTCCCCATGGGTAGGCATAAGTATCTGTTAGGGTGGTCCTTGGCTAAAATGGCAGTTTTTCATGCACTTGCTGTTTTATCTTGTGATGCATTGTAATAAAGTGTTCCTGGTACGACTTTGTACTGTGATTCAGCAGCCTCTGAACGGCAATAAGATCAAAGTGTAAATTAGCAAGATATACAAAATTTTAGCCAAACTGCAAAAAAAAAAAATAGCACCAACAGAATATTTGTTGGTTTTTAGAGGAATGTATTAGGAAGTTAGCTGACCTGAATCTGTTTAGCCTCAAACAGGAGATTAAAGGGGGACGTGACCCAGGTATGTAAGGTGTTCAACCCAATGGCTACTTTAATATTAGTTTAAATATTAGCGGGAGAACATTATAAAACAAATTTGAGTAAGCACTTCATTATACAGCGTCTAGTTAGAGTATGGAATAGTCTTCCTGTTAGTGTAGCGCAAGCTAAAACCCTGGGTTCCTTTAAATCAGAGCTAGATAAGATTTTAACAGTTCTGCCCAAAGGAGCTTGATGGGCAGAATGGCCTCCTCTCGTCTGTAAATTTCTTATGTTCACCTGTAAAAAAATTACAAATAAAGTGGAGTCTGACACTGGTCAAATATTCAAGCTGGGTACAGCCTAGTCTAGTCACCCACTGTGGGTAATACTCGCGGGTGATTTGTTCGAGCCTCAGGCAGGGTATCTTATTGCTTCGCATCGCCAAGCACATCCTTATCTTGAACCCTTAGGGTTGGTTGGTGCGACACACTGAGTGACCGTGCCTGCGATCAGAATGGGAGAGAGACAGTGAGGGGGAGTGAATGGTGTGTGACTAAGATAAGCAGTTACAGCAATAAAAAAACAAAATGAGTACAGAAAAAGAATCGAATAACCCCAGAGATTAATGCATATTACTGACAGTGGGTGACTACGCTAGGCTTCAGTCATTCAAGCTGCTTGTGCAACCATCAAAAAATGTTCTTATGTAATAAAACTAGCATTTTCAAATTCTAATTAAACACTGCCCTAATCTCTATTTTATGCTATAATGGCTAGTTTTTGTGGCTGTACCACATGTCACAGGTTGATCCCATGAAGGCCGGCTTGAGCGTCTCCATTGCTGTGGCAGCAGTGTAAGGTGGGCTGAAACACTCCTCCGTCCAGTACTTATCCTTCTCAGTGGCCGGCAAATTCTGGTGCATATCATCCACAGCCAGCATCGACACCTACAGGCAGACGGGGGCACTGCATGCTATCAGCAACCTTAATATGCATGTTACCTTAGTACAGCCCTGATACAAACCTGAATGTTTCGATCTATTAGCTGGTTCGTTTCAAAGTCATCGTCATCATCTCCAAAGGGGTTGATGATCAGTTCCCCCACCTAGAGGCAGAAAACAGGTGGACACGTTAACCTTCCCCCCCCCCCCCGGTTTCAGAGCAAACAAGAGCATTGCATGTTGGGGGGGGGGGGCACTTTACAAACCTTCAGCCAGCCAGCATAGAAGAAAAACTGCAGGAGTGTGAAAACGGGGATGTACAGGTCCAGGGTGTGGCCACTGTAGCCTTTAGCTGGATTCAGGAACTGCCGTCCAATCAGGCAGAAAGTGAAGAAGGAGTACACAGCCAGAGTCACCACCTGAAGCACACGAAGGCGGCCGGTCAGCATCCCAGTTCCACGTGCCGTAGGCTCCAAATGCACCGAGGTGGTACCTGAGTGTAGACCAGCGGGATGCTGATCCAGTCGTAATGGAAAAGCAAACTGCACTTAGCCCTGTACTCATTCAGCTCCTGTGGGAGAGAGAAAGACAGAAATGCACCTGAACGAGAGAGGACAGGCGAATAGCATTTAAAGCTGCTCAGCGGTGGACGAGCTGAGCTTATTCATGCCATGACCGTGAATGAAAGTGTAAGTGTCCATGTTCACACCCGAGAGACACTTAAGCAGCCAGGAAGCAGTCAGCTTACATCCATGAGGAGGCGGAGCGCCACGTCATCCCGGACACGGCCCTCCCTGCGTGCTCGTGAGGCCAGGTTTACGAACCACGTCATGGGCATCCAGTACTTATTAAAGTCTGAATACAGAGCGTCCAGCTTTCTCTGCTCCTCCTGAGTCATAAAGCCTGAGGGTCACAGTGGGGTGGTTAGGGGGCACTGAAGTTCCCCGGTAGGGAGAGATCAGGCAGGCTAATCGTGCGGCGGGCGTCCTCACCTGCCTCTACCACATGCTCCATAGTGGGGAAGCGCTTGCGAACCCGTGTGCTGACGGAGCGCAGGATGAGTACAGAGGACAGGTTGGCGTATCGCATGAGGGTGCGCCGGAGCATGCGGCCCCGCTCGTCTGTGCCGTGTACATTCCCCGACACAACCATCATTAGGTTGTCAGGCAGGGGGAAGCTGGTGTACTGACCCCACCAGCGGTTAAAGGCCAGGGTGACATAGAAGCCTGCAGAGATGAGCCACAGAATGTCAGCAATGCTCACTGTTGCAGAAAAGTCAGTGGGACCATGAGGCAAGACGATGGGGCCTTACCCAGTACAAATGACATGGGAATCAGGTCCGCAAACTGGTTGCAGTAAATGGCTATTTGCTCAAACCATTCTTGCTGTTTTGGGGTGAGGAGGCATCTGTTGGGTTATAGATCTTCGTTACGCTCCACACAGGCTCTGGGTAGGTGAAAGGTTCTACTCAAACGTACGCTTTATCAACTGAGTTTGAGCTATTAAGTTAAATATCACTGTACCTGTATAAAACACTGATGAAACTGTATAGGAGCCCAAAGACCAGAAACTCCTTGTAGAGCAATTTGTAGATGCTCCCTTTCCACCTGAACAGTAATTTTGAGAAACCAGCAAATCTGGCATCTGCTACCTCAAGTGTGTAAGAGACTGTCATGTCTCAGTGTGCAGGGTTCCTGTGAAAACTCATAAGCCAAAGAAACATGTTTCCTGACAAAACCAGACTGAACAAATTAACTTAAATTAACAAGGTTTTTCATCCACAAATTGTTAGAGAGAGAAATATCAGTGATGGCTCCTACCTGCAAAGCCCCGATATGCCAAGCACCGCTCCGGCTTGTTCCTGCTCCCTCTCAGTCTACAGTCCTGAGAAAGTCAGCAATGCCCTCTGACTTCCTCTTTTATGGATGTCATTCACTGTGCTGCTGATTTACAGGCTGGGAAACCAGGGCAGTGGAGGTGTGCCGGCTGGACGCCCCCTACAGACCATCGCCTATCGAGGTTTATAAACGGGGCAGCGGAGGTGTGCCGGCTGGACGCCCCCTACAGACCATCGCCTATCGAGGTTTATAAACGGGGCAGCGGAGGTGTGCTGCAGTTTATGGAAAGCCACACAAGACACTGTCACTGATGGCATCATTATCCAGGAGTGATTTACAGTGTGTGCCCAGTGCTGTCCTGTTCTTTTGCCAGTGATTAACTTAAATTCTAGTAGGACCATAGACAGTTCAAAGGATCTGATTGGCTCTGTGGATTATGGTTAGTGGTAAATTGAGTGGTACATTTTTATTTACTGCTGTTTATTGTCTAATTTATTGAGGAGTCTCAGAGTCCCTCAGGAGAACAGCTTTACAGCTGCATGGCCTTCATGCAGGAATTCTGTCCCCTTTAAAAAGCCTGGTGTCTGTAAACAGTCTGTCCACATTTGCAGGTGAGAAGCAATAAATCATGCAAAATGTAGGTTCAAATTTTAAGTGTTTTCTCTAGAAACTTACTATAATTTTATTCTGTCAATCTATCGTAAATCCTCTGTATAATTAAATCCAGTGTCTGATTAAATTCACTGACCCTGTTCACTGAAATCCAGTTTTTTTACATTAAATCCAGCCTGTAAGTAAATCCATGGACCCTCACTGAGTCCAGTCTCTGATTAAATCTGCTGCCTTAATAAAATGCATCCTCTATAATTAAACATTTAACAATCACGCTTCACAAACACCTTGCTTATTTACACCATGTTTGGTTTAATGCTGCTTTTCCAATCAAACCAGGTGAGGAAGCAGATTCCACCCAGCGATCTGCAACCCCCCAGTACCAGCATGTCAGGGGGCGGAGCCTGTGCCAGGCAGCATGGGACAAGGCCAGGCACTGTCCGGGCAGGATGCCAGTCCTTCACACACACACACACACACATAGAATTTCCAGCTGCCAGTTAACATTCCAGCATGTCTTTCAGCTGTGAGAGAAGATGCAACTGCCCAGAAAAGATCCCACTGAAGATTTCTCCTAACATTCTTTTCTAGTTCCCTCTTCATGACCACCAGGGGGCCCCAGAACACAGTGTGGCACCAGAGGCCAGCCCCGCCCCCTTCCAGCAACTACAGGAAACCCACAGGCTGAGCCAACTTCCGCTCATTGTGCAGTCGGGTTACTGGCGTGTTTTCCTGACGCTCACGATCACATCCCTAAGCTGGGCCACTTTGCTATAACAGTGATATTTTAGAAAAGCAGGCCCCTGAAGGCACCATTAATGTAGAGTTTTTAAAAAAGGATATGGTGAGGCACCCAGGATGTTCATTAAAGCACAAGTGTGGGACGTCTCCCACTAGCTGCCGGTGCGAGGCCAGATCACCCAGAGCTGTATGTGTGGTCTCAGACAGCTTCCCAAGAGCACCTAGGCCCTTCCGGAAGCTTCCCTCATTCCATCTCCATGTTGGAGGGAATCTCGAGACTTGCTACACCCACAGGCAGGCAGCTGAGGCTCTGATCGCCGTTGCTGGTATTTTGGGGGGGGGCAGCGTTTGCCAGGTGAAGTGAAAAAACCCTTTGATGGGGGCCCTTTGTGCCTCTGGCCGGAGAGAGGCAGAAGCCCAGCGATGGCCTGATGGCGGACTGTTCCGGAGAGCTGGCCTTCAGCTGACCCAGACCTGCTGGGAGCAGCACGCTCTCCAGCCTGCATTCACACTGTCTCCCCTGGTGACACCCTCAGCACGGCCGCTAGGGTGCCCGCGTCTCCCAGCACGCAAATGAGAATCACCTGCAGGCTCCGGACTCCGAACCCGAGGGCCCCACAGCCAGAGCGGGGGCCAAATCGTGAAGGCAGAGGGACCTGCGGGGGCGGGGGCGAAAACAAGGGAAATAAGAGACACGACTACCCTCAAGGGACCGGAGGCGGGGCAAGGCAGCCGGGGGAGAGCGATACAAAAAGAAAAGCGTGAAGCTCATAGCAGACAGTATCCGTGTTCCCAGGAACTATCTGACAGCTAGTGTTTCAACGGCTGGACACTGTGCTGGTTACCAAGACGATGGGAACGGCTGAAATGGGGCACTGCAGACTGGAATAACAGGGCCCAGTCCGGAAAAGGCCAGGTCAGAGAGAGTGAGCGGGCTGTGGGCTCAGTCAGCGGCTGGGGCCGGGAAGGCACTGCATGCACTCAGCCCTCCTCAAGGCTGTGTTGGGTGGCTGCTTGGGCAAACCCTGATTGGGGG
>JAODJX010000047.1:784620-796742 GCA_026776945.1 Isichthys henryi
GCTCTACGACAAAGGCTATAGATGTCTGTAGCTCTACGACAAAGGCTATAGATGTCTGTAGCTCTACGACAAAGGCTATAGATGTCTGTAGCTCTACGACAAAGGCTGTAGATGTCTGTAGCCCTACGACAAAGGCTATACAGTAGATGGCTATAGGATCATGCTGATGGCTAAAGACCACGGTAGGTTTCAGGTTGCAAAGGTTCGCCTTAAATCCACGCGAATGGATAAATATGATGGAGATGCACGCCGGTGGTCCGAGGCTCAGAATCATGGACCGTTCCATATCTGCAAATAGGATAATTAAGAAAGTGTCAGAGAAAAGAGCAGCACTGACACTTCAATGCCAGTAACACTGTGATGTAGATGCTGTATAACTGAATAACGAGACTCTGATAAACCTGGAAAGGAGCCTGTGCTGCTCCGTTCACTTTGAAAATGCTTCGTTGTGAAGGGGAGGGTCAGCGCAGACCCGATGCGGGATTTCGGGTTTCATGACACCGATAAGCCAGGCCAGGGCTTCATGGCAGATGCAATATGGCTGCCACAGGTGGGGTCACTGCAATCATATTACTAAACGAGATCCGTGTTACCATTTAAACTCGTTAATACCCTGCAGAACAAGCTGGCCATTATGGCAAATGGCTGGGAAAATCCCAGCCCTGCCGGCTGCTGACAAGCTCGGCAGGTTTCTGATGGAATGTTCCGGAAGATCTCTGCAGGTGGCCGGGGCCGGTGGCAGCGTGACCCGTTAGAGCAGGGAAAGCCCTGACAGAGACCACACCTGGGCCACCCGGTGGGCACATCAGTGCACACCGCACTGGTCACCCTGGTAATGAGCCCTCCACATCCTTACCGGAAAGCCACCCGCCTGGACCAGAGACACCGAGGAAGCTGACACTGTCTCCCACACACGGAACCGTCCAGCGCCATGGCACTGCAATGCATCTTTGTTTCTTTTTGCCCAATATAATAAATGATTTAGACGTCTTTTTAAACAAATGACTCAGCGGTGATTTATTTGGTTAGTTTGCAGTTTATGATGCTCTTGGCATTATAAAACACACTCTTGATGATGGAATAACATTGTTGTTTTTTGTGATTATTCCGGAAAAAACAACATTATATAAAAATGAAAGTGCGAGTAGCACATTAGCCAATGGCTCCGGCAGGCCCACCTTCGGACAGGACCGCGATACTGCATCCCGTCTCCCTGGAAACACCCTGCGGCTCCCGGATCGAAGCGGCGGGAACTGGGAATGTCACAAACGCGCGAAATTATATCCATATGAGAGTAGGAGAGTGTTAAGGAGGCACATGTTTGGCATGCAACTGCATCAGTGACAAAATGACCCCACCTTCGGTGAAATTCCCAGATTAAATGTTTGACAGACATAACTTCCAGAGCCTGGCCGTCTTTCCTGAAGAGGGCCTCTATGCAGCTTTCCAGCCCCCCCCCCCAAGTTCATCAGAATCAGTGCTGCATGTACCTGCTTTATGGACGCTTTAAGTGAAATGATAAATATGCTGAAACTCCTTCCAGATGGGTCTCTGCTCGGAGGCGACTCGTGAGTAAGGCTGGTAGTCATTCGCAGAGCATTCCCCAAACAGCACTGCCATGAGCAGTTGCCATTTCTGGGCTAAGCTGTGCAGGCTCAAACACAACCTCAGATTACAATTGTGTGTTCTCTGTACGACAGGCAGAACTTGTATGATTAGGCAACAGTGAAGTTCAGTACATGAAGAATCAAAGGATTCGGATTCGGATAAGGGCCTAGCGGTGGGTCTCCCAAATGCACATCATCGCTGCATATTTAATCACTAGATGCTGAATGACTTAAACTGAGGTGTCCTGCAGCCATTGTTGGTATCGAAATGATGGCAGAGGAAAGCTGTTCTGCTTACCCACAATGCTTTGCAGCATGACCGCAGGCCTGGAGGCGGCTAATGGCCATACTTGGCTTGACACGATGCTGGCATGCTGGTTCCTCCTGCCCTTTACATATAGGTACCTTCTCGCATCCTGGCTGCTTGTGTGGTTCTGGCTGCATGTCACTGGTGCTTCTATGCAGGTGCAGGACATGCACTGAAGATGAACCACTGACAGCGGCACACGGGCACAGGACCTCCCCAATGCGTCAGGCTGTGGTGGCGCTGTGTAAGAGGACCCGCTTTAGAGCTCGGCCCAAACAGTGCTCCCTCGTCTCCGGATCTGTGACGTGTGCAGAGAGGCCACCTTCTGTTTCCTATTTGGTTCCACAAGCCCCCACATCTTTATTTATAAGGTTCTGGCCAAATGGGGAATCAGAACCTCCTGTTTCCAAACGTGTTCCCAGCTGTGGGCTGCTGCCAGGCCATAGCCATCATCACCGTAGCTCTCTGGTGGCGTTAATTATAAATGTATCCCTCTAGAACCAAATACCCAGGTAAAATAACCCCGTCAGGGGTGTCGCACGGCCCTGAACACGATCTGCATGCTCCTCTTCAGCAGCAGAGTGATGTTACTCTCTGGATCTGGCTTGTCCTCACTCCTCTCTCACACCTACCACCCTCCTTGTGGCATTGCCGTGGCGACCACAGTGGATGCAGAGATGGTGACACACATTGCGTGATGACCTGTGACTTGGTCACTGGTGCATGGCAGCATGTGAGATAGCCTTGTAGAGATCATCTCTCTCACATACATATCGCCAGCTGGTGTCATCTGGAATTATCTACGGTTACCCACAATGCTGTGCCTGCCTCAGCGCACCCAAAACACAGTGAGCTTAAGTCTGTTTTAATGGCAGTGCCACCCCCCCTTGTGTTCAAACCCTGCTGGCAGTAAGGGATCAGTGGCCTGGCAAACACTATGACTGCAGACACACAGAGGCCTTGTCAAGCCAGGCTCCTCTGCGCAGTGTCACCTTAAACGTGGTGTGCTTCTGGTCTAGTACACCTCCAGGAACCCATCTGGGTCAAAACTGAGACACAACTGCAGCAAGACTGAGAAGAACAGCACAAGGTTAACATGCGTGCCATTCACGACTTTGCTGGAAGCTCTAGGGGATAGAGAGCAGAAAAGAAGGGACCCTCGGTGTAGAGGCCGAGTCCCCAAACCAGAACCGTCTCCATGGACATCATCTCCAAGCAGCACAACCACACCGAAGGTGGCAGTAGGAGAAAGAATGCATCTGCTCTTCATCCCTTGGATTAACGTCACTGGCTTTATTCATGATGGCATGACTGACACAGTCGTGAAGGATCACAGCCGACTGTTGGCTTGATGGACAGCCAGAGCCCTGACTGACAACTCTTCTGCACAGAGTCACCAGCAGGTGGCATAACAAAAGCCAGTCTCCTTTAAACAGAGCCCTTCATTAGTACTGAGGAAGGGCATCACTTTGTATTAAAAAGCACATCATGCCCTGTTCGCCGCCTCTGAGCGATTCATTCCAGGGGCTAGGCAACATCAGAAATGGGGGTGTCACATGTCAACAGATCCCTGTGCCCACGGTCGGGTTCTCAGAATGCACACCTGCCTGGGTACTGGGCCTCCCCAGTGCAGTGACAAGGGCGGGGGGGCAAGTGCCAGCACATGTCACTAACGAAAGCATCATGGCATCAGCCTGCAGTGCCCTGAGCGCCTCCTGAAGGAGCAGAACAGGCCCCGCTGGAGAAGCAGGAGTCGACCCATATCATCATCACTCGGTCTAGAGGGAGGAGCTCCATCACTGGGGTTAAACAGCCTTTTCACTTATGCTTATGCCTACCGGAGGAGAGGGCAGGAACATCGTGACAGGCAACGGCATGCCGGTTACCCTCTGTGGGAAAACGGGCGATGCTCCGGCCCGATATCGACTCAGCCATGAGGTGCCGCTTACATTTACAGCGGTGACACCAGCAGATGGAACCCATAATGGCGGGGCCCATAAAAGCGGGGCTGATAAAGGTGGAGCCCATAACGGCGGGGCCCAGCATGGCAGGACCGATAAAGGTGGAGCCCATAACGGCGGGGCCCATAAAGGCAGGGCCCAGCATGGCATGCTTGTTCAGCTTCTACAGTCTCTCACCTGGTCCATTTAGCCACAATGAGTTGTCATCATGTGATTTGTCTGAAATGGTCCCGACACTTTGAACTGAGCCCCATTCGACCTGCAGAGGACTGCACCCAACATTATCACGTCCCTAACACAAGTGCCCCAGCTCCAAACTCTGCTATCCATGTTATACTTGGTTAACCTGCCAAAGTGTACCCTAACATGCAGAAGGTCTGCGTCCAGGCTACCATCCAGGTTTATCCCAGTACACAGTCCCAAAATGGGGGGGGGTCTGTGGTTCACAGCACTGCAGCCTTTGAGGACCTGAAACAAGAGCCAATAGTGGCGTTTTTCTGAACATCAGCCCAATGGGCTGAAGGGCGCTTACACAACAGCAGTAACTCAAGCCAATCAGGGCATGGGGAGCCTGGACTTCTGTCAGCCAATAACGCAGCAAAATTAAGTCGCCACTAACCGGATTGCTTCCTCCGCTTGCCAGGATTGAGGTTTGCTACCACTGGCTTTTGGGTTTTTGGTTCTCCCTACACATCACCACCCCCACCCCCCCCCACCAAACAACTGCCAAATCAATTAGAGCTGCCTAACTGCTGTGGTGCTCAGTGCTAACGTAAATTATGAGGGATTTCCTGGGTTAGAGAACAGGCAGGCCTGCCTTCCCTGTATCAACATCTCACTCTCTGTCGCCCCCCTCTCACAGATTACTGTCTGTCGCCCCCCTCTCACAGATTACTGTCTGTCGCCCCCCTCTCACAGATTACTGTCTGTCGCCTTCCTCTCACAGATTACTGTCTGTCGCCTTCCTCTCACAGATTACTGTCTGTTACCTTCTACTTCAAGCTGTCCCTGCTGTTTTCTTACCAAATCCTGCTTCTTCCTATGTTTTTGCCGTTGGTGCTTCTGGGAATCACTTGAATTTATGTGCAGCTATTATTTCCAAGTATTTCGCAGTAATATTCTTTTTATTTATAGATATTTTGGGGTTTCTTTTTCCTTTTTTACGTCTTTGCAGAAGTATGCAATAAAACACAAAAAACTGGACTATAAAAGTCAATGAAGAAGAAGACAAGCTGGCTTTAAATGAGGATAAACGGCAGTATTAAACGGGCAGCTCTGACGTCACCACAGCAGATCCTATGGAAACGGAAGGTCTCTCCCACACATCTCACCCTGATTATCTGACGTTGGATGGACACTACAGCCACATCGCTGCAGACCAGTGCATCTCCAGATGAATGATGGGATTGGTGAGTCCTCTGGTCACTGGACACCTCAAATCCCTGAGGCTCAGGAAGTCAGATATGGAAAACCAGCAACATTTTCCTGCAGAGTTTTGCTCTGGGTGACTGTCCAGGCGAATCACTGCTTCCCAACTGTCCAAGACGCGTTTCCATGGTTCCTGTCCCAGTTTGCTCATGCCGGACGGAGAGAAAAAACAGCTTCTATTGTGTCCATACTGTGAGGACCAAAACTCCCCATTCCGCACATAGCCGGGCCGAAGAGGCCCTGCTCCTATTTACGGAATATTTATTCTCCGAATTGCTCATCAAGCTCTTGTTTACCTTTCGGGTAACGTGATTCCGAGGCTGGTGGGAGGAATGGGCCTGTGTTTGCCAAGGCGCCAGCTGAATACATTACAAAACACTCTGTTTATTCATACGGCTACATTTTCCATCAGCATATTAAACGCGACCCAATTTCATTTTTGGCTGAGGAACTTTATAATACTGAATCGGCTCATCTGTAACACTTATTTCACTTTACTGTTCAGCAAAGAGAAAATAATGACCGGTTTCTCCTGGAGTATAAAGGTTCTGCGTCTTTACGTTGAATTACACAAACAGAGGATTCTTTCGACAAAATTGTAAACACATGCTCTGTTTAGCTTTGGAAGATGCTTTTCACCAAAGTGCTGTAAAAGCAGCAATTTATTTCATTGTTTTCAGAAAAGAAACATTTGTAAGATTCATAAATGCTTTTGTGTGGCACCATATCAGAGCCGCCACTCTGCACACCGACTTTCTCCGGGCCTCAAGGGGAATATGAAATATTTATAGAACGTCACACTACGCGTCATTAACAAATGACGCTTTGAATGACCACCATTAACATTCGTTAATTAACAGTTGTACTGCCAAGGAACAGGAATTCCTTAGAAGCTACAGAGTACGGTCAGTAATTAAGTCTGAAATTTATTTTCTGGAAAATGAGTAAATTGTTTACGTGCACCAACAACCACAGAGAACACAAAGTCGCCCTGCATTCTTCCAGAGTGGCTGTCCCGGGACCGATGCCAGCCTGCACCCCACCAAATGTCACATGATGATATCACAGAATGTCACTCCTTTAAGATGATGTCAATAATGTCAACCCAGTAGGCAGCCAAGCACAACGAACAGAGCAGGGCTGCTGGGGGACTTTCAGGGTCAGATAGAAATTCTATCTGTTTCAGGGACTTTCAGCTCCTAAACGGCCACAATTAGTATGGTCAGCGACAAATCACAAGACGTGTTTCACAGGTCTGCGTTTATGGAGCCGAGCGGCGTTTTATGGCTGTGGGGGGCACGCCCACTCGTCACCCCCGGAAAGTCTGTATAAATCTTGGAGCTGCACACTCAGGCACCGAAAGAAGCAGCTCATTGTTGAAGCGTCAGAGCCTGAAACAGAGGCCACGCCTCCCCAGCTCCGCATCCCAATTAGGATGCATGGAAGCGCAGCTCAGCGACCGCTCTGCCCCCGAACATGGTGCCTGCTGGGTAATCTGCCATGAGTCTGGTCCAGACTGACAGCCTCCATAAATCTGTAACGTCCCACCTGAGGCCAGCAGAAGGGTGCAGTGGGCCGCGGGCTTAGGGTGCTGATCGAGAGGCTCGTGTTCAGACACGCTGCATTATCAGGTGCAGCTGGGACTACCGACACACACCCATCTGTACATCTAGACAACCGGGCTAAATAGTGACCGAAATAGGTTAGGTTTGAGTCCCAGCAAACTCAGGGCTGAAGGCAACACCCTGCATGGTCTTTTCCGTGCATGAACAAGGCAGCTTTAGATATTGAGGTTGCCCTCATATCATTAAGAATCATGGCCGATTCTGAGGTTCGTTGTCTATAATATTCGGGGATCCTCAGTTATTATTTATACTGATCATTATTCCTCCAACTGCGCAAACGACATATCAGTCACTCAACAAATGCCAACCAAGAGATTTTGGCTTGGCTGCACAGACCGTGCAGGGCTGCACCCAGGAGGACTGCAGCATGCAGAAGAACTTTCAAAGACACTTTGGTCCTTGTTTGCAAAGCCCCAAAGATCACTCTTCGGTGAAAGAGGACATTCATAGTCCAGCCCTGCAGAGTCACTCTTGCTAACGCTAATTCCTGGTGGTTTCCGGGAGCAGGTGAGTGTCACCTGCTGCAGAGCGGAAAGCCACCAATGGTAGCCTGTTATCGCTGAGCCTGATGCAGGACAGCAAACAGCTTCAGGTCAACTGCAAGGAGCTTCTCCCTCTCTCTTCCAATTGTGAAGTCATCCAGGAACTGAACATCATTATTTCTGTGAAAATAGAATTTCTCCAAGTCCCAGCTGAATCCACTTGGACAGCGACTGTGGGGGAATGGCTGTCTGTGTGTGTGTGTGTGTGTGTGTGTGTGTGTGTGCGTGTGTGTGTAATCCTCCAGAGACACACCAGGGCCTGAGCGCGGTCACGATACCCCCTGCCATCAGTCCCATGTTCCGCTTTTACATCTGATAGGGGCCACTCTCGGCGTTCAGCTCATTATGTCAGCTTAGGGACAGCTATAGCCAGATAAGAGCACAGGGCCAAGCAAAATGCAAGCGATCACATTTCAGATTTTGCAAGTCAAAATACCAGTTAACTCTCCTGAGCAACGTCCTCAGCACAGAGCCAGTGAGATTCAATTAAAACAGCCTGTGAGGGATGACCATGCAAGCAGGACTCAGCAAATTCCAGCATTTCTCTTCACCTAGTCTACGGAGTCCTGGGGCCCTGAACACGTGAAGGTGTCCCGGGGGCCCCATGTGTGTGCGTGAAGGTGTCCCGGGGGCCCCATGTGTGTGCGTGAAGGTGTCCCGGGGGCCCCATGTGTATGGTGTCTGGGACCCTTAGTGAATTCCTCAGAATTAAATGTATGATGTGAGCTATCTGTCAGATTCATCTTAAAATCGCAGAGAACAAGCCGAAACATTATTATGAATGAACAAGTGAACCCAGCCTGGCAGCAGTACGGACGCCTTCATTACAGCAGTAATTAAAAACGCTGCAGTTGGATGTAAATTTGCCTCAGATGCAAACAGAATCCCAAGCGAATGCGAGGCCAGGGTCCGGAGCAGGGGCAGCGCGGCTGGATCGCGTTACGCAGAGATTGACTGGATAACACGGACAGGCCTGACAAGATCTTGGCTCGACCTCCTCAACAAGAAAAACAAGCAAAGCTGCACACATTCACAAGCATCTCCTGCTGCTGCCAAAACATCAGTCATCTGACAACTGTCAGACAGTCCCTGCCAGCCATTTCATCATTTTTACGTGTGTAATAAGCACATATGGTCAGCATTTATATACGACAAGCCTCAGGCACACGGCAACGATGCGAATTCAGGTACGGAAAGGGACGGAGAAGCTGGACACCAAGTTCACCGGCTGACATAAAGTCTGCTCTGCGGCCTTTGATGATGTATGAAACCTTGTGGATTAGTTACACTTTTGGGAATCCATTTTGTTCTCCACGAAATCCCCCAGGGGGCGCCAACATCATCGCAGGTGAAGGGTGAACCGTGTAGTTTCACTAATCGGTAGCGACTATGGGCTCCTGGAGCAGTTGCCTTGCTGCCAGATTTGCTGCCTCGTCGGCAGCCCTTAACGAGAGCCGTAATCGATGGTGACGGCCCTGCACGGGCTCTGCGCCGTGCAGCCGTCCCGCCTGCCTATTCCTTGCCGTTACTCTCAGTTTCCATTTCCGGGCGTTGGCTGCTCATTTGCATACGGCTGCCACAGGGAGCGCTGTCACTCAGAGCAGGTGCTGGCTGTCTCTGTCACTCAGGGAGGGAATGTTGTACTCTCAGTCGCCGCCGGATCACTGCTCATTTCCTGCATGTCTGAGTAGGTTTTCTGGCACATTCCCTGTACTCCAAACAGACCTGCACAGAAGCAGCGGGCTGCAGCATTCTGACGTGGCGGCTGGTCGCACACAGTGAACGGACACGTGCAGGACTGTCTGAGGCCTGAGGGGCATTTGCACAGCCTCACAAACTAACATGAGTGACAGGCAGGCACACTGCCTGCACTTAACGTACTGCCTGTACACAATTCTGCATGCATTCAACATGCATTTAACAGTGTAGTGCATGCATTTAACACTGACTGCCACGGCATTGCCTGGAGAGGAGCACTCATTTTTTAATGAACCCAAAACACTCACGGTTCATTTTCTCTGCAGGGTTACAGTCCTGCCCCTCCCCCAGATTAGCATCATCAGCAACAGCGTGTTTGAGAGTTTCCTCAATGTAAAGTTCTGCTTTGAACACATTTCCAAATCTAAAGATCACATGGTACAAAACCATTTACCTTAAACCCCCTCCCCCTTCCTGCAGCTCTCCCTGAAAACAGCTCAGCCATACAGCCTGGTCAAGTCTCTCCATTGGGGGGGGGGGCTCTTATGCAAATTCTATGTAGAAAAGTGGCCACATTATTTGACTGCTATTTATATAAACTTCAGGTTACAGATTTTAAATGTCTGAGACATCAAATCCACAAAATTGCCGAACATGGGCCCCAGAGATATGTAAGCTTCTAGACTATGACAGGGATATTTCTGTTGGATATATTTTTAATATTAATCTAGACAAAAGCAGAGTGTAATAAACTAAAACAACAGTCGAATTGAGTACGAGAAACAACAGGATATTGCAGAGAGATTATGTCGTTTCCCGTTAAGTGCCTGCCCTGCCTTCGGCAGAGCCCATAAAAGCAGTTTAACTTATGCGAACATTAATTGGAAGTCAATAGAAAATGCCTTTTAATGTTTACAGATGTTGTGGTTTCGTGGCGGCCCTCGGCACACAGGTAGAGTCAGTGACAGCCGATTGGCCAATAGCACTCTGTGGCTGATAATGAGATTTTCCTGCCAAGGCTGAGTGTGCAGCAAATGCAGGCCAGCTGTGTGAGGGGAGTGTTATGTTTGGATGTGGGCAGGCTTACCTCATAAGGACAGTGGAAACTGCTGCTGGACGGATACTAAAGAGCTTAACTGGCTTTGTGTTCAGCGCTCGTCTTTAAATCAAGACGTCTCATCCACTTCCTGTCAGTGAATAGCTGGCATTCCAAAGCGCCTATGTGTATCGACGAAGCAGCCTGAGGACTTTCTCCCAGACACACTCACACACAGACACGGCCTGCCTCTGCGCACTGGGAACACACCGGGAATGCGATGAGAAGACACTGGGAAATCACAGGACCGAGTATGTGTCAGGAACTCACAGGGAATGCATTGGGAACACACCGGGAACGCACAGAAAATGCACCAGGAACTCAGTGGGGACACTCTGGGAACATACTTGGAATGCACAGAGAATGACTGAGAACTCACCGGGAACCCCGGGAACACACTGGGATCTTGCCACGAATGCCCAGAACACATCAGGGCATCACTGGGAACACACCGAGAACTTACTAGGATCTCGCTAGAAACTCACTGGGATCTCGCCAGGAATGCTGCAAGACTGCATCAAGGATGCACTGGGAACACATAGGAACTTCCCGGGAACATGCTGGGAATACCCCCCAGGCAGCATCAAGAACACAGTCGGCAAAGCAGAGCGTACCGCTCACCGATGTCGCATGGGCCTTTGGCGTGTGAAACGGCATGTGTGCCACCACAGACAGCTCCCACCCCAACCTGCGTCCTGAAACTGCAAACAGTGAAAAAAGCCGCAGGACAGAGCCTCTCCTAAAGAAGTATCTGGCTCTAGCCTGTGGTCAAATCTTGGCCAGTCACAGAGACCTGGGCTCCACTCCCAGCCAATCACAGTGCATGGGCTCAGTTCAAGGCCAATCACTGGGAATCATACCTGCTTGTGGCCAAAGGGCAATGGGCTGTATTTGATGTAGCCATACAAACACACTGGGCACTGTGTAATGTAAAGAAGGGGTCAGCTGGGTTGATAAATACCCTCAGACAAGCACTGGTATTCAGAGAAGCAGCAGGCTGGATACCTCATGCTCCACACACATCACCATAGCAATACAGGATGTCCTCTGAGCCACAAACACACTTCATCTGCTCGTACGTTAGTTACCTGAACATTTATCCTATGGTTCTCTGTGGATTTATGCATCTGTGAAGATCTTCCCAGACATCATCAATAAATCCCTCAAAGAAGAGTGAGATGGGTTTTCTGAGAGAGTGAGCGCGTGGCTCTCAGAGTGAGATGGGTTTTCTGAGAGAGTGAGCGCATGGCTCTCAGAGTGTGCAAACCCTGATGGGACTGCAAAGCGTGCAAAGACGTCCAGTCTGAGCAAGTCATCATTGCTTTATGTTAACCACATGTGGCTCTCTGAGCTGTGCTCCTTAGCATGTAAATCAATTCTACGTAACACAGAGAGGCAAGACAAAATAAACAGCAGGCTCCCCTTTCCTGCAGTACGCCATGCACAATAATATTTGACTTGAATCACCGGACTTCTAACATTTTTGAAGCACACGGTGATCTGTGATTTCCGGCCAAAGAACACTGACTGCTTCAGAGTGAAATATGACAAAACCTGTGTGGCTACTTGCTGCTTAATTGGGAATCTGATCATCTGACCCTTTCTTATGACTACAGATTAGAACATTTGCTACGTGTCAGTGACGTCATCTGGCTGTAAAAGTAAAGCTCACAGGTGCCAAATTCCTGCCCTGAAAGCCTCGTGCTCCCAGTGTGTACAAACTCTAACAGCCACGCTGCACTGGGCACGTAACGCTAACGGCCACGCTGCACTGGGCACGCAACGCTAACGGCCACGCTGCACTGGGCACGCAACGCTAACGGCCACGCTGCACTGGGCACGCAACGCTAACGGCCAC
>JAODJX010000047.1:815424-851964 GCA_026776945.1 Isichthys henryi
CCCCGACCACCTCCCCCCCCACCCCCCATCTCACTGCGCCCCCTCTCTCCTCGGCCCGGGGGGGCCCGCCCGGGGCGGCCCCCGGCCCGCCCCGCCCCCCCGCCCCCCCCCCCCCCCCGGCTGTGGACACACCCCCTTAATTGTGGAATTAACTGCCCATTTATTCACATGTAGGTTTCCTCCTGGCTGCTTCCCTCAGCCCAAAGAGATGCGTTCAGATGAATGCCAGTCCCCTGTATGTGTGTACACCCCCCACCACCACGACCACATGCTATCTCCCACAACGCACCATGCAGGAACCACGAGGCTAATCCCGGTTTTAGGGGATGTTGGTCACTACGACATCCTGCCTGTCTACAAACCACGAGCCACTGCAACAAGAGGCGCATGGATCCAGAGGCACAGGGTCCAGTGCAGCAGAGTGGCGTGGGGACCACTGGGCGCATGGCACGTCCGGCACACCCATCGCCCCTATTCCCCTTTTAGGTGAAAAACACACGTAAAGAAAGCGGAGAACGTGGAGAAAGCGGAGAAAACAGAGCATTTCTGGAGAGGGAGGGAGAGGCGACGCGCCATCATCCTGACATGCGGGCAGCGGCTGGGCGCTGAGGGAATCACTGCCAGGGGGCCGAGTGCAGCGGCTTGCTGCCGTGCAGCAGAGGCCCAGACTGAAAGGTGTTTCCACAGCACTTACGGGGCAAAGCTAAAGAAAAATAAGCCGGACTAGCCGGCCGTAGCAGCTGACATGCTCCTGACCTCACAAAAGCATGTTTCTTTAAAAGTAATAATAATAATTACAAAAGTAACATTAACAAAATTACAACCCTCTCATGTGTTGAAGCTGAGAAATACATAGATGTTCAAATTATATATTTTAGTTGGACGAACAGCGACATTGCAGGTCCAATTACGATGCGAAAGCATATACACGCGGTATTCCCATACACACATATGGCTCACATTTCGTCTGGAATAAAATAATAATCAAATCCGCCAAGCTGCCCCTCACATGTAATTACTAATATGCTTTGTATAAGTATAATTTTGGGCAGGGAAGCAACGCCACCGCTATCACTCAACAACATGACCGCTGGCCTTTTAAAAATACGGGCCCCGTCGCAGAAAAGGCGGATTTACTCGGCGTGACCTTGACGAAGTCCGGGAAAAATAACCAATAAATAAATTATAGCCGACTATACCTGGTATACGGCGTCCGACTCACGCAACTTAAACCAGATAGGAGCCCGTACATGCATTTCGCAATTTGTTAATGTTCATATTAAAAACTAACAGATTAAGGATTCGCTGTGTCAACAGGTGATAAAATATACCTGACACAAAATTAACAAATCTGCAGTCTTTCATCGGAAAAAGGACTCAAACGTTTAATACATATGATATCTATACTATATTTTTATACTTACCTTTGTAAAATTTATACTGGTAGTACGTTTAGAAATATTAACAACCATTAAGAGGTAATACTTATGTATTACGTATCACATTGGCCTACGTAGTATTTTCGATTCAAAGGAGCGTATGACATATGTCTCCTTTACGCGCCGGCTGTAAGAAACAGGAAAACCTGGAACCGCCTTTCAAACCCCAAATCAATTTAAATGCAAATAAAAATACATTTTTATTAGAAGCGTATATCCCAAACTGTCTATAAATAATTACATTTAAATAAACACAGTGGCTCCAGAGTTATTAAAACAAGGGAAAAAAAGAGAAACTTTGTTTTTAAAAGTAAATAGAAAATTGACTATGTTTTAATGTCAGTCCGGACTGAAATGACACTTGAAAAACAGCAATAAGATAAAGTAAAATGTACAATGTGAAATATATTTGGCCTGTAGGCTACTTGGGAAAACTTTAGAAGTGAGCCTCGATCATAACTGGTCATGTTTGGTGTCATTTGAAGCTGTATTTAAAAACTAAAACACGTAATAAAAAGCTATATAACCAATCCCCGCGTTTCATGTGATTTAAAGCTGCTTTAATATCCAGGACTGCATTTGTGTAATCTGTGTGTGTGTCGGGAAGCGCACAGGTGCCAGTCGGGTCGGGGCTCGAAGCACCGGGCGCCTCTGAGACTTTACCGCCCGAATATACACGTTCGGTGGAACCGGAAAGGGCACCAGATTTTATAAAAGTAAATAAATCAATATTAAATATACAAGCCTTTGCAGAACGTGCCCCTACTGCAGGAGGCCTATATGTTCAGCGATCCCCCGCTTGTGTACTATACTGTTGAAAGTCACTCCGGCAGAAAGCGTTTGTTTTCTGCTGAAACTCCGCTTAACGCCGGTTCGCAGCCCATGTGCTGAGCTGGCTGCAGAAAGCCATTGTTTTCATTAATCCGGCATGACTGCATCACGAACCGCTGGCTTTCATTAACCCTGCTAAATGTAATCAGAATTGCTAACAGAGATTATTAGGGTGTTAAATTTCTTTCGCAAAATCCCCTCTCACGCCAAAAATAAGGCGAATAAGCTTTTGTCTTGAATCTTTCTGATGTGTAAGGCGGGCGGGAGGTTGGGTCAGGACCCGGGAAAGATTGGATGCTTAAGTGTGAAAGTAAGTAACACATACGCACAAATCAATGGATTTAACATCACTGTAATGATATTAATGTCATTTCCGTTTGGCGTACAATTTCTTAATGGTTTTCAGGTGTTTATGCGCAACAACTACAATGAACAGCCCATGCCCAGGACACGCAATACCACTTACGATGTTTACAGGTAAGATCCCAATGAATTCATAGAATGTTTATTACAGCTCATAAAATACTGTCGCGTGTTATTTGCTTTATTTTATAATATTTTTTTTTAACTGTGTAGGCTCTGACACTTTAAGTACAGTTTGAGGGAAATGCAGGGATTGTAAATGCCGGGCGCCGGCCGAGCGGCTCGTTCTCACCTTGCGCTGCGTCCGGACGGAAGGCGGCCCGGGCCGCTTTCCGCGCTTGGGGGTATCGGTCACACGGAGCGAGGGTCTTGGCGCTGGCGGTGTCGCCGGAGGTCCTGCTGGACTCGGCAGCACCCTCCCCGCTTCTCTTGACACTGTACACGGAGAAACTGAGGCCGGGAAGCTGAACGGACGCGGGGGCTTCATGCTGGCCGAGCATCCCGAAGGCGGCTGTCGATTTCTGCATCTGAAGTTCAGATTTTCCTGTACGCAAAGTCACTCTTTGAAAATCACCCTTTGAGACAGCAACCGCCGCGGAGCTTCTGTCTGCTGTTACATGTGAGCAAAATTGTAATTAGTGATAAGTGTCTGTCATGTCCAAAGCTCAGATACATGGTGCAGAGCAGAAAATTAAACTGGCATTTTCGCTTTGACATGTTTTACAGATTATACGTAAATCCGGGAATTGCAATCAGTATGAGCACCATCCCGTTAAAAGTACACCGAAAACATCAGGACGTTTTTATTGGCATATTAATATTACCCAAAAAACGCGAGTTTTCCAAAAAACAACTCATTTTCTGAAGGAAACTTACCTTATTAGACGTCTGGATGTTACAGAAAAATGAAAACGATAAAATGACCAGCTGCAATAAAAGTTTTCTTGTTCCAAAAGCGTGCAAATGTTTTGCGTATTTACCCACAGCATCCTTTCCAGCTTGAACAGTAATCATCCTGAGTTTTTGGGAGCATCAATTTCCAACAATCAAAGCACGCGTTTTTTTCGCTCAATGACATGTCCTTCGTCCACTAAAATCGTAGAAACAAAGAAACGAAACTTCTACGGACCAATGATGTGCATGTACGGGTGGAAATGGGCGGGTCCAGCTGTGGGTGGGAGGCGGGCTCTGGAAAAGCGCTCACGAGAGGAGGCTCTCAGCTCCGAAGACGGAATGCACGTGCAGGTGTGCTGGGTTAAGGTCTGCTTACGCATCTGCGGTTAAACTTTGTACTTTTAAAAGTTAGTTGCAGTCTAGGTGCTGATTTTTTTTTATTAAAACAATTTGCATAGAATTAAATACCGAAGGAGCAGAAATTAACTTTAAGGACAACTCAATTTTGAAAACAATACAACGAAATCATGATAAATTCGGTGCCATGAAATGAGGTTTTATGAGGTGAAATGTGCGAGGGTCTGTGTAATTTTAAAGCTGTTCAGCTACTCTGGCAATGTCACAATTTGGGCACATATTTAAAAAATGGAACATGCTTTTAAAATCATATAGTGTCCCTTAATGAAATACACAGGGACTTGTAGAACGCGATTCCCATGGTCGCTTTCTATTACTGTCAAAGGAACCCCGTTCAAACCACATGCAAATACGGAATAAAGACGTGTATTCATCTGTTTTATAAACCGGCACTGTTTGTTTTCTTGCGGTCAGCATTATGCTTTGACATGACAAAGCCCATTTCTAGTGGCTTATCCAAGTCATAAACACAGAAAACGGAACATTACATTGAAATGTGGCTTTTATACAAAAATTGTTGAAGGGAGAGGGAAAAAAAATCTAGAATGCTCCACACTTGTCTGAGCAATATGGATTTGAAAACATACTTGAACACGTAGACTATTTAATGAAAAACAATTGGGAAGAATATATAACACTCCACTGGCACAAATCACTGCTATAAATACAAAATACCACTAAACATTACTTTAGTGATTTATTTAAAGCACTGTCAATGAATGAATACTTGAAGGTAATCGTCGCATACAGATTTCTCCTTACATAACTACGTTATTGTGTCAACCGACAAAGTTGTTTATTTTATAACAGAATAATAAAATAAAATCGAAGTGCGATCACGAACTTGGAATAAGGTGATAATTAAATAAACCAAATAGTCCGTTTATCAAATTCCGGCAGCCAAAAAAAGTTTATGCATGTGTACACTTACTTCTTTAGGGTGGATTTGACTTCCCGTTGCGTAATAATTTTTCATGTGCACCATATATCAGTGTGCGGCCTGAATGTGGCTAAACGGTGTTCAATATGCAACACAAGGCTAAGCGGAATCGTTTTATGCCATTTTCCCGTCGTCTGTAAACGCAACAGCGACCTCTGCTGTTCAGGAATAAACAAGCGTATTTTCTCAGAACGTTACACCTCTACACGGAAACGCACCTGAGAAAAGAGCAACATTACACGTTTAGAAACATAAGCCAAGACGGGTCAAAGTGTAAATAAAAAATCGCAAACAGTCAATCGTTTATTCAGAAAAGTGCGTATATTGCGGTATATGTTAATAACGAAACTATCAAAATCTACAATATAAAATAAAAATGTAGAAAATCAGCTTGTTACTCCAAGTAACTTGTATGATAAAACAATTCATATACAGTACGGTGGCTGAACCATGCCAATACGTATTAATTAGGTGCTAGATCAGACGTTTTCATTTTCAGTAATTAAGGCTGTAAAACACCGCACCCCCTATAGCTGTGGAGGACTGCAGTTCATCTGCCCTGAAGCTCTCATACAAAAGGTCTGCACGGTTTATATAACAGCCGAACATCTTCAGCAGTATTTACGGTATCTGAGGAGATGAGGTGTCGGCAGAGGTGACGTCCTGGGAACTTCGCACTGAATCTCGGCGTACAGAGACAAAGCAGGCGGAAACGAGAGGCAGAATTTAATGTGCATCCGAAGGCTAACGTCCAGCAGGTAGACCTGCACCCACCCAGCCCAGTGAAAGGAGCTAAATGCTAACCCTGTACACGCTAATCCCACAGCCAGCCTCAGGCACCGTAGCATTTTACGTAATCAGTGACTGTTAGCAGTACAAAAATAAAATAAAGGTACACTGATTTTACTTGTGTAAAATGTAAACACCCTTTCAGTACATTTCCATTAAACAGTCATGATTTTGTGTCTCAGAAGCTGAATGGTGACCCAGCTCACAGAAGCAACACACCGAGTCCAGCTGAGCCAGGCCCTAACAGGTACGAGGACGTCACCGCAACCCGAACGTGTCATAAGAAGCAGTGTGATGACAACACCCCCAACCGAAGGAGTGCAGCGGCTGGACCCTCGCCCCGGCAGGATGGAAATGGCTGCCACTACTCTTTGTAATCCATGAAGAGCTGAAGGCGTTTCCGGTGCTCAGCCGACATCTGGACGGCGCTGTGGACATCGGGGACAGGACGTCAGACAGGGAGGGGACATCCGAGAGGAGAAAGCAGTGCAGAGAGAGAAGGGGACAGGACGTCAGACAGGGAGGGATGGAGCTGGCAGAGGTGGACAGGGGTCTTCTAGACAAGGAGTAGGACGACGACGTACTGCAAGTGCTGGCCGAAGGTGCCAGTGATTCTGTAAAGCGCCGTTTTCAGGGCTGCCCGCAGGCCAAACCTCAGCATTTTGAAAGTGGAGTCCTCCAGGCAGCAGGTGGACCTCACGGGTTTACTGGATGCATGAGGCAGCTTGAAGTGCCTGTCTACAGCCTGAGTGGAGGGAGGAAAGGGAGGTGGGGAAAAGGAGACGGAAAGTGACGTAAGAGGCAGGACATCCCGACAGAAACAGGTATGAGACGCAGCTAAAAGCAAGGCTCCTGCAGAGAGGGTTTGTTTGTGTGTTAAAGTCTTACTTCTTGCAACATCAGCAGAGTGCTAAGGATTCTGGGTAGTGTAATCTGTACCACACCAAACTTGTCTTCTGTGAAGGAGGCAGCTACCAGATGAGAGAGTCCTGCACCAACACGAAGGAACAAGGCAGTCAAACAGCTGAGAAACAAACATGTTCCGGTAAGATGTGGGTAACTTAGAGTCCAAGAACACATCAAATCTCAGCACTAACAAACAAGGAGGTAATTAAGATAAGAGCAATAAGCTGACAGCGGAAAAGCAGACAAGATTGCATCTCGTTTTGGGAGAGCCAAGTAGCAGAGTGGCTAAGCGGTTTTTTATTTCTAAACACACAAAAACAACTTTGAGATTGCAGTAAACATCCAACCATTTATTTAGACAGGGCTAGAATAAACTGACATGATAAAATGTCACAAATTGCTTTCAGACCTTGCAGTGCCCAGATGTGCATTTGGCTGTCAGCGAAGAGGGCCTGACTGGAAGCTTCTGGAAGCTGCAGGGGAAACAAGGAATGTCACTGGCCGTTCGTGGCACTGGCAGGGGGCAGTAACCTTACATGTAACAACCAGTGCAACTGGCAGGATCTGATCCGGGAACAGAAATGACGCAGAGGTTTGCAACACTTTTTGAAGTCGGCCTTTTTTTGGTCAGAATGATGACAGAATCTTAACCTGTCTACAGGCTCATCTGGCAGTAAAATTCCACTGGAACTTCATAGTTCCAGCTCATATACCAGACATGGAAAATGACCTTTCTGCTCATGCACAGCCAAATGGTGGTGGAGGACATCTCCAAGGCCTTTTGGAACATTCAGAAGGAGCAGAGCAGCCCAACCCAACCAGAGACATGGGCCGTTTCTCAATACGCGCACTTGACTGTGCTTGTGCTCTATGCCATCTTTCACTGCCGAAGTCCAGTTCCAGTGCCAAGAGTGGAGGACGGTAAAAATCCTTGTGTGTCGTTCTTGTTCTGACCCAAACAAACAGAGGATACGTCGGTTGCATCCACCCTGAATGAATCCAATTCCATGATTAATTGAGCGCCAAGTTCGTTCTTGGGAGGCAAGTTAGCGAGAACACAAGACGGTCATTGCCTTCCTCGTATTGAGAGACACCTGAGAGCTTCCTTTCCACAATAAATTCTGCCCTTGTCCATAAAATGTTTTGGGATGGGTGTTGGCTGGATTTGGACAGAGACAACCACAGGAATACTGTGGCACTGAGGCAGAACAGCAGAAGGGATTCACTGGGCTAATGACACAGAAGAGGTGCATCATTAGCTAGTGATGGAGACAGGCGTGGTAATCGGCACAGAGCTCACGTTAACGAACTGAATTCCCCACCCACACATGCAAGCCCCGTTTCACACCAACACACACGTTAAGTATGGTGAAATCTCTCAGGACCACTTGAGGTGAACCTCACAGCAGAGACATTTCACCCCCAATGAAGCAGACAATTACCCCAAAGCAGTGGGGCTCCTGGATCTGTGCTGGATTAGTAATGCCTGCATGCACCCCCATGGCAGGTAAGATACCCCCTTACCTTATTGAACAAATACATTATCAGCACTCGCTTAGCCAAGAAACCTTTAACCTGGACGAGACAATTGGGATTGAAAAGGTAAGCAGAGCATCTCACTTCAGCGGACGTCTCTAGCAGCGGGCGGCTGGTATGTAACATTAGAGGATGGCGGAAGGGCGGCAACGAGGTGCAGACCAGCCGGGCAGCGGGAGGGGGACCAACCTGCTCCTGCCGATTCTGGAACCAGAGCGAGAGGAAGCTGGGTTTCTGGGCTGCAGCAGGTGGACTGGGCACAGCAGCAGGGGATTCTGGGAGTACGCAGCCAAGAGGTGACTCTGTAATCAGACATGGCCGGTCACCTGAGGTATGGCCTCCTTGACATTCACACCTCCGTGGTGTCAGGCTCTACTCCATGCTGGATCCGTTTGAGCTCTGAAGTCAGAAATCCCGAGTTCCTAGTCGAAAATTAACTGGAACGCCCCCTTCTGCACCCCCGACCTGAGAAATTAAAGCTGTAGTTTTGCACTGTTTACTAGCGCTTACGCCTTATTTGTGTTAAGTTAAATCGATCGTACAGTACGGTTCATCCGCTATATGTGGACATGTTGCTAGGGTGTCTATATACGGAAAATAAACGCATAAAGTGTTAATATCGACTGACATTGCTAACAATGAAGAGGGCCAGCATTGGGGCCAGCTTCAGAAAGCAGGATTTCCTGATTGCTGGATAACTTGTGGAATTTCAGGTGATCTGGGCTAAATGCAAGTGAAAGAAGAGAAAGACCATTTAAACTGGGGAATCTTAAATCAGACAAGTCATCCCACTAAGCAAGAAGTCCTGCTTTTTGAAACAGGGGTATCGTTTAATGGCTTTGCCACTCATACTGGAACGTCGTTAACTCTGGTGCAACGTTATTCCCAGCTCCGACTCCTGACTGCCAAGGTAAATGGAACACAGTGTAAGACTGCGCTCACAGATGCGGTCCATCCTGCATCTGTAACGGACTCAGGGCAGAATTGTTCCGCAAGGCTCCAAAGAATGGCACACCTGCAGATGAGCTCCACAGCTTGGGACCCCTCCGCATGACGTGGGGGCTCTGCACGGAGCCATGCCAGGGCGACGAGGGATCAGGGGCCATTCGCCGCGTGACAGCGGGGGAGAACGGGCTGTCCAGGTCGGGGGTGAAGGGCAGAACGCCGCCGGCACTCCCCACAGGGGCCCGGAACAGCGAGGAGGCTGGGGTCTTCAACCCTGAACTCACTCGTGGTGTGTGTGAAAGCTCTTCTGTCCCAGAATTCCCTGCAAAGTAGACATGAAATGACACTACATCTATCACATGATTGGGACATGGGGACACCCAGAGCTCATAAAACACATCATGCCCAGAAAACCGCACCGGATGTCGCTGAGGAGGTGGACTTGTGGTCACTGCCGCAGGACGGGGGGCGGGGCCTGCCGTTGGAAGACAGCACCTCCTGGTACAGCACAAGCCTCTGGGTCAGCTCACTGAGCAGAGACAGGCACTCCGTGCAAATGGCGTTCCAGTTATGGGGGTGACCACCTGGCAACACCGTAGAGCGACACACAGTCATTGGACTAATCACACGACCCACGGCTAACAGACAGCGGCCGCCAGACCAGCAAGCATACCGGGCTGGCTGAGGCTGAAGACCTCCTGCCTTCTGCACGGGGAGTTGTGAGCCAGCACAGCCAGGTCCTGCAAGCCTAGAAACTGGAGTAAGGACAAGAGAGCAGGGTGGCCTCACCCTCAAGGTTCAACAGCAAGAGAGGGCTCTCAGACACACCAGAGGGCCTGCCTCACCTTTAGGATCATCGGCTCTTTCTCACTTATGACTTTGGGGAGGCACTGACTGGCATCTTCAGAGAAGGACGACTGAACCGGGAAGCTGTAAGCCTTTGAGGGAAACACACATCATACAGGAGGAGCTATGTACCTTAACAGGGCCACTGTGGGAAACTGCACCTCAATACAGAGCTCCCAGGAGGCCCCGAGACGGCCGCCTCCCAGGACAAGCTGCAGACCTCACTGATGAAGATCCTGAAGAGGAGCATGCTGACGTGCCAGGTGAGCAGCAGGAAACAGCAGCTCAGCCACAGGTGGTAGAGCAGGGGGAGATCCAGCAGGCCAGCCAGCGAGTCCAGGCGGTGCTGGGAGCTGGGCGGGGCGGGGCGGAGCGGAGCAGGGCGGGGTGGGGGTCAGGACCAGCGAAGATGTCGTACCACAAGCGTGCGGAGGAGAGTCTCTCACCTGTCCCGAAGGAGGCCCAGCGTGCTGCAGATCCACGTTCGGGGGATGTATCCTGGGGGTGTCAGGGTGGACGTTTAGCACACCCCCCATCCCCCATCCCCAGCCCCCCAGAAGCCGATTCTCACCCAAAAAGTAATAGCAGATGCAGAAGTTCCTGACGGCATAGAGCGCGCGCACTGCACTGTACCGCACCACCGCCAGCAGTGAGGACCGGAACCACAGGTACTTGTGTCGCTGAAAGGGAGCAGAGTGTCAGCAGGCCTCGGCACCTCCGGCCCCCCGCTGCCTCACGCTCGCCGCCTCTGCTACCTGTATGATCTTGAAGGAGATGTAGTTCACGTTGTTGAGCAGTCCCAGCAGGCTGTAGCTGTAACCCACAAAGCCCCCAGCCAGCAGGAAGAACAGGTGGAGCTCATTCAGACAGGCGGCAGGGGCAGCCCTGCATGAGGAAGGGGGGGCAGAGAGAGCGTCACACACAGGGAGATGAGCACCATGCTGGGAGCACATCCCTCGGGGGGTGTCTCCTCATCCAAATTAACGGACTCACCCCTCCTCCACGGCACATGGACAGGACAGAGTCCGGTACCGGCCACCTATCATGACGGCCGCACACCAGGCCACCAGCATTCCCAGCATGCAGTGCACCAGCATGTGAATGCATTGCCGTGGGTGCAGCACTTTCCCCAGCAGGGCGATCTTAGTGCAGGGGATGGAGGGCACCACTGAGGGGCAGATGGAGCTGTCAGAGGGGCAAAGCCAGCAGGGAGACCGACTGGCCACACTCTCTCGCTTGCTCCCACACGCCTGGGAGACTCACCTGTGTAATACTCCAGGTTGAAGAAGCCGACCACCAGGAGCGCTCCAAAGAGGAGCACAAGGGAGAAGATCACGTAGGAGCCGCACAAGAAACCAAAGGACTCTGCAAGTTGAAGAGAACCTTAGCGCAATGACAGGGGCACCAGTCAGAAAGGCGGACTTTGCTGAAACATGCAGCGACCTAAGAGCACCATCGGTCCGGGCTCACCTGAGATCCATCGGATGGGATGGAGGAGACTGACTCTGCTCAGGAGCACGAAGAGCGCCGTGCACACCGGCAGCAGCAGCAGGGACCATGCCACGCTGGCCGCCCACCTCCAGTAAATCACCTTCGAAGCGGCAACAGAGACGTGTTTCATAGTCCGTAAGGGTCTACATGTAGGTGTTTCACATGGCAGTATGCGCGACCGCCGCCGTCACGTGTTACTCTGCTTTCTTTATTTTCCTTACTGCCGACTTAAGGTCGGGATACATCAGATCCCAGTGCAGCTCTTCCGTTCGTCCCGCTCAGCGGACATAAAGCCTGTCATCTGCAATAACCGCTGCAGCAAATGAACCGTGCGTGCGTGCAGCCGCCTTCTGACACCGAGGCATTAAAGTGCGACTCTACGCCCCCTCATACAGCCAAAGGTGGGCGAACCAACGACGAGCCGATGGGTCACACTCACCTTACGAACGAACCAGTGGTTCGGGGCCGAAGGCAGCATTGCAGCGCGGTGGGGAGCGTGGCTCCAGCAGAAAGGCAGTCCTACTAAGCGCGCGACTCCCGCGCCTATGACTGCCGGTAGGACCCCGGTACTTGCGGCTGCCCGCGGCGCTGCCTGACTAAAAACCGCCGCGCATTCATTTAGTGCAAATAAAAGGCAATAACACAAAACAAAATGAAACATCTGTGCTCAATTTAAGTGATTTTAATAGCAAGCATCACAAAGTATACATTTAATAATAATAATTAATTCAATAAACATAATTTACATGTTAAATTTATAAATGCTACTTTCATAAGATTTAAGTTAAAATTTGAAAATTACAAGACCGTGCCCTGTAGAGATGTGATATGATAATGTGTACATTGGACAATAACCAACTTCAAATCTATCAGTCATCCATCCATCCATTTTCCAAACCGCTTATCCTACTGGGTCGCGGAGGGTCCGGAGCCTATCCCAGAAGCTATGGGCACGAGGCAGGGGAATCTATCAGTCATTTACCAAAAAATACATGCAAACGTCACAAAACATGATTTCGTGTTTATTTTGGCACAAAAGTTTAAGTAAATGATCCTTGCTCATGCAATGTGGCTTTTTGTTTTATGGTTTATTTTAATAGGTCGGATTACGGTGAAATCCTGCTCGCAGAAAGTCGTTCTAAACCATAATATTAAACATCGCTAAGAACACTAAGCACACATGTCAAAGGTACAGCGGCTGCGCCGTGGCGGAAAGTGCGCGACTCTGCACGGGTCACTGCTCATAGGGCAGTAGGGAGGCTTTCTCTCTGCCCTCGCGCTGTAGGCCCGAGCTGCTCCCTCACTCCAAAGTGCATTTATTCTTCTCGGTTTCCCATCGGTATTGTCTCCCCTCGAAGCAGCCGGGGGGCAGCTTGTGTGTAGCTCCGATGGATATGTCTGTCTGCACGGCTCTGTGGGACGGGGCTCTGTGGCCGGCTCGCTGCGGGATGGCCGGCAGCATCAGCTGCTCCCTCTGCACCTTCTTGTCCTCCCAGAGCTTGAGTAGGCGCCTCTGGTTGCTGGTCATGTCCTTCAGGCTCTGCTGGAGTGCCTGCAACTCCTCCTCCACGATGGCCTTGGAGGCGACGTTGTTAGCCAGCTGGGACGTCAGGCTGTCCACCATCAGGCTCAGCTTCCCGTTCCTCTCCCGCAGGAAGCTGCACTGGCGCTCCTTCTCGTGCAGTTCATGGATGATGTCACTGGTGGTCTTCCCCTGGAACTTGGGGCTGGACTCCAGACCCAGATCTACCCGCAGGCTAATCACGGTCTTGCGCAACACCCTGTTGTCCAGGGACATATTCTTCAGCTTGCGTTTCAGCAGGTCGGCCCCCTGCGTCCTGCACTCCTGCTGCCGCAGTTTGTCTTTCAGGAAACTTTCCCTGTGTATCGCATCATCTCTCTCTCTTCTGAATTTCTCTAGAAGTTTTAAAAGCTCCAGCTTGGGAAGCTTCTCCACATTAACAGCAGCAGCCATTATCAATAACTGAGATATTGCAATTCACACATAACTGCAAATACAAATAAATCAGTTTTAGGCTTACAGACTATGTCTGTGTAAATCTTCGGTTGCTGAAAAATCATCCTGCATAAATGCAGACAAATCGTAAGGAACAATCAGTAATCCAAAGGTTAAATGCCCATTAAGCTGAGAGCAGGTGACTTTTATAAGGAATGGCACTGTGTAGCAGTTGTGGGCTGGAGAAACACCACCTTGTAACTTTAAGCTTAGGCTAGAATGACCATTAATTAGGGAAAACCACATCGCTGACACGGTTTCGAGTGACACTTTGTCTTTGGTTCACACACTGTAAACACTGGACAGCACATCCGACTTCCCTTGAATATATTGGAACTGGCAGTCTGCTTCGTTTTCCAGACGTCAACTGGCCGTATGTAACACTTTCCACCGGATAAGATCAGGCATCGCTGCAATACTGATACTGTAGATGTGTTGTGCATTCTAGGTATGAAATGCCAGATTGATCTAATTAACTAAATACTTAAATACATAAAATTAAGCGGTGTCTGAGAGCAGCTTGTCTGGTTACCATTCAATTACGTGAATCCATATTGATTACATTCTTTCCTTTGAATATTTAATCCTTGGGATGGCTCAGACCCGGTATACTGCTTTACACCATCACTGTCCATCGAAGGCAAAAGCACTAGGAGTCACAGTTAAACTCCAGAACTATAATACCAAAGGGAAACATAATTGGATATTTTTATTGATAAAAAGGTAATAATGATCCATCAATAACATAAACACACCCATTTCATAAAATGATACAGTAAATCTCCTCCAGGTCGCCACCACCTCCACCATGACTCCACCACCTTGTTGAAGACGGCAAATGACAGCTGTCTCTTATCCAGCCACACCATTGGTGTACGAGTATCACATGAGAACTGGACTTACTATAAAAAAGGACCCTGACTCTAAATTTAGAGTTAATATTTGAGCCCCGCCTAAGACATCCTGCTACGAAGCGACTTGCGGAGAGGGAAACTGCTATGGCACCACGACAGACATGCACAGGCAAATGCACCCAGTCACAGGCAAATGTTAAGCGCATAAGTTGTCCGTACACAGTTTTAACAGCGTTATGAATTTTCTGCACCAGAACAGTGGCCTCTACACGATTTACAGTGCAGTTATATTTGAGGCACTCAGTAACGACACAGACAGCAAAGTCTTTAAGGCAGTTTCAGTGTCATCGTATGTGTGAACCAAAGTCCCCTCCAGGAGCTGCAGAGAGCAGTTCACAGTCACGCTGTGGCAGCTTCTGCACGTCCAACGGCGTTTTCCACACTGCAACTCAACGCTCTGCATCAGGGCAACAAGAGAAGCTGAATTTAAAAAGAATAACACTTGACTGGGGAAGGTGAAAATGTGCACAGGAAGGCAGTGTGATGCCTCACGTTACATATTATGTTACACAGTCAAATGTTCAGATGAAAAACTGCACACCGCTATTGCACTACAACCTATGTTCAGCTTGTCGATGGAATTTTACATTTCCAGTGCATTACAGCTGCCCTGTCACACGTAACGTATCTGTGCGCAAGGCAGAGAGCTGACGGAGAAGCAGGGCAGGGGGTCAAGGAACAACAACTTAAAGCAGCACTCACCGCCTCAGTGAACGAGATTTAAGGATGTCTAACATTATACTTATGTTCCCTGTGTCTTGGAGCTAGGCAAGCAAGCATTTCACTGCACACTGTAATGTTCACTGCGGCGGAACTCACCTCAGGGAGCTGTACCATCTCACTGTGGCTTTGCTGCCAGCACCGTTTTATTGCCAGCAAGGTATTCGACAGAAGGGGCAGGATCTGTTATGTCTTGCACGTCAAAGAAATACTCCTAAAGTCAAATGGACGACTTGGATCAGCATTACTGCCTTTAAGGGGGGCACCTAGACGACACCTAGGAGCACATCCTGTCACACGGGTGCTGCCTATATGACAGAGCAGGGCGCAGCACTAGCTGAAAACATCAGGCCTAGTGGAAGCATGTCTTAAAGCAGGCAGACAGAGTCACTGAATGCAAGAAGTGTCACAGGCAGCTAACTCAGACTCAGGGCTCAAGAATCTCAGGGTGTCCTTTGAGCAAGCAGTAAAAGGCGAGACCATGAAGTGACATTTAAACAGGGTTTCTTTACCTTACAACCTACTGCAAGCAGGACATGCAGAGTTACGATAGCTATAACGGTAGCCAGGGCAATCCTGCGATGATCATCTCGGACTGCAGGCCAGAATGTCAGCACCAGAACTGAACCCGAGAGACACATGGCGACCAGGATGGAAAACCACCTTACACTCTCACTGGGAATGATCCACAAGACCTGCCATTCAGAGAGCATGGAGACACCACAGTGTTTAAGTCCACTACACTCAAACAAAAATGGCTCTGTCAGGACTTTGATACTGTTCCCTAAAATCTGAGTGTCCATATCAGAAACACGCCTGTGCATCATTCATTTACATGCTTCATGACCCTTTTTACAGATGACTGACACAGGCTCATGGGTGCAGCTGCTCCCACACTCATGCTCTCACCGCAGCAGGGATGAACACGAAGAGGGAGTATCCATAGACACAAACAATCTCCAGGAAGGAGTAGGACACGACGTTCATCACTCTGCTGTTCCGCCACAGTAGGAAACCCCAGAGGGTGAGTGGCACCAGCCAGGCATAGCTGAAGATGGCAGTGGCTGCCAGCGTCACTGGAAAAAAAGGGGAATGAAGCCTTCGTCGGTATGCTGTGGTCGGCGGCACCTGGCGCTCGCTACGCCCCAGCGCTGCCACAGCGTTATAAAGAGCCAGACCCTGGGTGTGCTGCATGCGACTGACCTTTGCTGAATTCTGGCACATAGCGATGGGAAGGTCTGCCGAAGCAGAGCAAGAAGCTGGAGATGTTTCCACTTATGGCGATGGCGAACACCAGGGTGGCACAGATCCAAAAGGGTCCTCAAAGAAAAAGCAGAAACCCAGACCTTCATTTCTGCTTAGCCTGGAAATACTGTGTGACATGTTAGAGAGACACACAGCCTGCTTACTTACCATACAGATCCGGGTTGTTGCGAACATAGAGTCTAACAAAGTTTTTCCCAGGCCATGGGAGAATGGACCCTTTAATTCGGTCCAGAACCTAGGAACATTTTACAGTCAGCAAGAATGTGGTTCATCAAGTAAATATACAGTATAATCTTGAAAGTAAGAAAGAATGACGTAACAGAGGCAAAGTACCTGATAGGTCTCTACATCAAAAAAAGTTTGGTAATACTCAAAAGTCCAGAAGGGGGCACTTTTCTTCTGACCTGCAAGGAGCTACAAGCAAACAAATGTTTTGCAACAGAGATTAGATGTGCCACTCTTAGCCGATGGGTTAGGCTTATAAGGAAGGTGTTGATTTTTATAACCTCAGTTTTGTCGGAGTCGATGTCCCCAATGAGGCTGTGATCGTCGTCCTTCTCCCGGGCCACCCTCCTCGGTTTTTGGGGTTTGCTGCCAGGATCCTCGATACTAATAGTAGTGGCCTCCCTGTTTACAGCCAGCAGGCTCTCGGCGTCATCAAATTCTAACATTGAGGCGTTTTTGGGAAAGCAGCAGAAACATTTCAAACCATTTACAAATGCAGCCCGAAACAGACTGTATTAGGAATTTGCCTTATGAAATAGGACGCGGATGGCCACTCACCCTGAAAGCGCAGGTCGTCGGCCGCAGCCATCAGCTCACATCAGACTGATCTGTTAACCCAGAGCAGAGCTCAGCTGTCCGTGAACAGGAGAAACGCAGAGACACGGAGAAGGAGACCGAAAGAGAAAGTGCACCTTGATATTATGGGGGAAATGGCAGAAAGCGGGAGAATTATGATCGGCCATCCAGGGCATATTAATTATTCAGAGTATTGATGTGATTCACTGATACTGCAACGGAATAACTACGATGCGTAAAACAGACCAATAATCAGTTTATGGGAACTATCTATATTTATCCCACTTTCAGCTCTCACAGTACTAATCGCGGCTCCTTCAGTCATTCTCCTGTAAATGATTTTCTCATATCTATACAAGCACAGAGACCTTCAGTCATTCAGCAACATTTAAACTCCAACGCAGTCAAAAGCCCCGGCATCTAGTACATCAGTATAAACCATGTTATTCGCACCAGGTGCGTAGTCTGATAGCCAGTAATTTACAGAATGACCATTAATGTCCCAAAAACACTGTAAAAACCTACCAATGTGTAGTTTAACGGGTAAATAGTTACGTTGACAAAACAAACCAGGATAAGTAAACATCGACACTTCTGGAAACATACACTTCCGGCCACGTGTCACTTCCCTACGTCATCCTACGTTGTCATTCAGGCAATTCCACGAAACATAATATTTAATCTTATTACTATATAAATAAGTTTGCGCTAATTAGCTAATTCATTGTTGTCGAGACTCATCATAAATGTATCTATCGTTCACATTTTTGGCTGCTTGCTAAAATAACCCGATCATGACGCCTCTTGAATATCAAGCAGTTGCTATATTTGTTACTATATCTATTAATTCTGTAAACGTTTATGAACTACTGAAGGAACAAGTAATGAATAACACAAGTGAAATACTGATCTTCATGTTTGCTCATCATTAATGAATCGTGACGCACCTTTTATCTCAAGTAGCAACTATATTTGTTAAGGATTCATTCACAATTTGTTATTATTTGTGTCCCATCGAATAAAGTGATACCCTATCCAGAGTAGCATTACCATGCATCTCTTTCTCTAATGCATGGGTTAACTAAATAATCAATTGTATTTAACGGCCCTTGTACTTTATTTTAATAACTTCAAAATGAATTCCGAAAAACGTATTCGGCCTCAATAAATGAAGTATAGTCGTTATTTTAACGATGGTTTTTGGATCACATTTATTTAAACCCAAACACATAGAAACACTGTTCACTGTCATTGTTGCACATCGGACCGCTATGCGGGTCGGACCGTAAATAAAGCTGTCCGTGAGCGTGCTGGCTGCTTATCTCTAGGGCTGTTTCAACCATTAGTTTTATGTGCTTTTTGAGCCTTCACACTTAACATGCGGATGCGACGCACTAAAAGAAGCTGCTCGGTTCCGCTGGTTTAACCATCCTGCCGGTGTTGAGTGCATTTTTCGTTCTCCCTGGGGCCAGTGATCACACTAAACCTCACAATGTGTTCCTGGGAAAACTACGAAACTAGCGGCCCTATTTTCATCCGGGAAAACGGCGAGCTCCGCTGTCTCAATGACAGTTCACTGGTACTCGGGTCGCTAAGGCACTGCAAGGTACCACCGTCCAGGCCCTTCCCAAGGGGCTTCACCGTGCGGCTCCGGGGTGACGGCGGATCCCAGGCTCCGGTCAGCATCTGCAGGAGAAAGGAGCATTTCGTCTTCACGTACACGAAGGAGGGCAACCTTCGCTACACGGCCAAGTCCCTTTTTAAAATGGCACTGCTCTTCGTTGCCGAAAATGTGCAGCACATCGACTCTCTCGTCGGTTTTCCCGAGCAAATAGCAGAGCAGCTCTTCATAGCCGCAGAGGAGAAGCAGAAGTTCGCCGATGCTGAGTCGGGAACCCGTGCTCTCCGCCTCTTCAGCGAAGCCTACGGGCACCTGGTGCTTAAATCGCTCTGTCTCAGGAAAAGGTGGCAATCTCCCTAGCCCCGTGCATGTCCGCCTTCGTATAAGTGTAAATCATAACTTATGTGATGACTGATCCCTTTTGCTTATTTTTTTGAAGACACCTCCTAGTGTCAGAAAAGCTGGAGGAGATCAAAATGTTTCACGATCTTAAGAGTTTAGACCTTTATGGTTGTAAACTTGGGGATAACCATGAGATTCTTCCACACTTGACTTCGGAGGCTTTGTCCAGGTGAGGAAAGTTAAATGCTATTTGACGTATCTAAAACACTTTCCTTGTCACTTTAACATAATTTTCATTTAGTATATGCCAGAATCTGTAGCGTTACAGCAGAATATAGTGCCGTTAAAGCGGTGGGCAGTTTAAAAGGGAACGTTATTCAGGGAAGTTTCTCCTACAGTCTCATCTGGCTGTCTCTGGGAGATAATATCCTCTCTGATTACGGGCTGAGAAAGCTGACTGCACCTATCAGAGTGATGAAGAGAGGACTCGACTGCCTGAAGCTGCTCGATTTGTCCTGTGAGGTCTTTTTGTAATATGTTCGCAGTGTGTCATGTATGAAAATTTTCTTACTCTTGGAGAAAGACACTGACATGAAATGATCTTGTCTCCTGAAGACAACCCTCTCAGTGAGCAGGCAATTGGGTATCTGACCTGCTTCCCAGCCTTACAAGGGCTGGACGTGTCAGGGACGAATATTCAGGTGACAGCTGTCTTCACACCTGTCTCTGTTTGTGGTAAATATACCAGGGAGACCCGTTAAGGCTTGTCATGCTGCTTTTCAGATCAGTGAGCGCGTGAAGGAGACCCTCTGTGATGGCATGGGACTTGTGCTCTCTGAGGTCCCACTGACGGACCTGTGCCATTCGCGCTGTAAGACGCGGGGCTGGGCAGAGCAGGTCAGAACTGCTGCTGGTTACAACATACTGAGCCCTTATTTGACTTATAAATACTGAAAAAGCATGATGTAGGTAGCAGTAAAGACATAAAAAAATGTTATGTTGAATCTATTTGAGTGCATTACTGTCTACAACAGATGTGGAAAATGACTGAATTGACTTGCTTTCTTCAGGTGGTTAACCAGTGGGAGATCCGCAGAGCTGAGTCGTCAAAACTGAGCGCACCCCTTCAAAGAGACGACGTGCTTCGCTTCTGTGGGTTCAGCACCGTTCCTGCACACATTCTGACATATGTGTTGCTTAAGGCTGATTTATCATTCCGCATAGAATCGACACTAAGTAAGGCATAGCTGTGGACCCTATGCTGTGGTCTGATCTGCATCTCCCCAGAATTGTCACTGCACGTCACAGTGACACAGATCATAACAGCTGCGATTAGTCCCCTTGGAAGTGTTTTTTTTGTTTTTCATCAGCGAAGAAAGCATACATCCCAGGTGTACTTATATCGCTGACTGAAACTGAAACGCTATTTAAATATAGCATTAAATAACCCACCCTGGGCGTCACAGCCACAGGTCTATAAAGCACTCAGGATGACAGCCCCGGTTACACCTACCTCCATTACTTATTCATACTTACAAGACTTAAAAATGTAAAACGTAGTGTAGATACGAACTTTAGAAGGGAAAATGCATAAAAAGCGACTTTGTAGCAGTTCAGCCTTTTTCAGAACTTGTCTATGGAAAGTGTGCAACAGTAAAAATGTAACCTGGACTCCATTAATGGAATCTTTAGTTTTTTTCTCACTTTTCAATTGCATGATTCAACAGCTGAATATATTGCAGGGTGGGATGACAAACACAACATCCAAAAGTATGTATCACCTAGTGCAGGGTGGCCAATCTTATCCGCAAAGGGCCGGTGTGTAAGCAGCTTTTTGGGGTAACCGTTAGGTCAGCTGTTCAAACCCAGGTGAGCCAATCAGTCCTCTAATTAGTAATCTAATTAGGGAGTTGCACCGAAAACCCGCAAACACAGCAGCCCTTTGTGCATAAGATTGACCACCCCTGACCTAGTGTTTTGGTGGTATAGTTGCACAGTGACACAAACACGAAAAGAATAACTGCTCGCGATGAGAGGCTCGAAGCAGAAGTACAATTCAGGCTTTACACTTGGAAGTTGCTTTGGACAAAAGCATCTGCTAAATAAATGTATATATGAACCCTTTGCTTACACCTGTCATCACCGCTATCCATGTCTCTCTCTCCCAGATGGAAGAAAGAGGTTTGTCCATGAAGCAGCTAAAGGAGCAGCTTCATGTAAAAAGGCTGAAGAGGAGGAGGAGGGTGATGAGAAAGCCAGGATTCATTTCTGTAAAGCTGTTTCCGGCAGCCATAAGACACGTGCAGACGGTCAGAGAGCTCCCCCGTCACAAAAGAGGAAGCAGACCAGCCCTCCAGCCCTCCATCCGGGCCCCCTGGCCAAGCAGAAAGCGGTCCAACTGACAGTGGAGGACTGGGATCTGCTGAACAGCTACTGAGCACTATGGCTGAGGCCCAGCCCTTCCCACTGGAGCCTCTTCTGGGCTGCCGATTGGCTTTTCCCCATCCAGCCACTGCCATAGCAGCATCCAATGAAATGTCCTGATTTTAGAAGTGCAATTAATGCCATCATTCAATAAACAATGTATGTTTTTAATGAAGTTATTAAATATGTTTCTCTGTGTCACCAACTTTCCCAATTAAGTCCAAAAGCCACATTTCCATTTTGATTTCATTTTTTATGATGCACCTGCATTGTAGGAAATATACGAGAGCCATTAGCATGTGGAGGGAACAGGTGCTGGGAAAGGGGTGGGGCTTACGGACCCCTGGGAGGTCCGTGACATGCCCACGGCAGGGCCAGCTTGAGGGGCACCAAAACCCAGGGAACCGCCGTTGTGGTACAGGGTGGGCCTTGCCTGCGCCAGGTGGGGCTCTGAGCTCTGCCATTGGCCGTGCACTGCACTGAGCAGTGACAGAAGATTTACCACCACCACCCCCCCCCCCGGCCGATGAGGGCTTAGAACATGACACACACATGCCTCTGCCTGATTACTGGAGCACAGGGCCTGTTTGGATACTAAGTCATTGCTCACTGCCACACAGGAGTCCGTAAGACACGTGAAAACTACAGCCAGCCGGTCAGACTGGAAGCCTTAAAAAGCAATGTCAGGTTTGACTATATGGTTAGAATACAAACCCACAGAATACACAATACACGGCTTTTAACCTATTTTAATGAAACACAAAGGCAAACTCGTACAGTGCCCAGAATGACTTGTCGGCGTACCCTGGAGTTACCCTTGTGGTCAGTACCGAGCCTCGTTTCCTACTCCAAGTTTCCAACATGGTTAAAATTCGGCCATTTTAAAGAAAGAATCAATGAGAGAAAAATAGTGCAATTCAAGTCCATGGCAATAAATTCGGAGCCAATCAGCAGAAACAGTCCCGGGTTCACGGCAGGTCACACAGAGGCAGAGCTTCCTCACGCCTCCTTCATATAGAGAGAAAACAGGAAATTCATACTCCACACCAGACTATGTCGTAATGCTTGGAAAGGACAGCACACCGCACGGAGATGGCCCAGGGCACGGCAGCAAAAGTGCAAATATACAAACGTATTCACCCCTCAGCCCTACAAAGGATCTCTATGAAAAAGCAGGATTCAGAAAAGACATACAAAGAACTCCGAAAGTCGATATTACAAACGCAAATCGGAAGATCCTGCCTGACCAACTAAGACCAGAGTAAGAATAGAATGCTGAACACCCCCCCTCTCAACTCAAAGTAGCCCCCCCTTAAATACTGGACTGGTTGAGGCTGACTTTAGATGGCAGAGGCCCCGCCTCCTCCTCTGCCAATGAGCTGATGATGACAAGGGAGGATGGTGGGTATGGCGTCAGCTTCTGCTCAGTCGTGTATTCCATGTCTCCGTATATACTCAGCTTCTGCAGTTATAAAGGCATGAGGCCAGCAGTTACCCTCCAGGTCCAAAGGTTCGGCACTGTCTAAGCCACAAACTGAACAGGATGGGGGCTCACCTCCACTGGCACATACTGGTCCATGGCCGTCGCAACAGTGGCACAGCAGATCCAGATCAGCACCAAAACCGAGAGGATGAGCGTAGTGGTCAGGATCCAGCCTGGAAGCCAGGGGTTCCTGAGCAGGGAAACAGAGCAGCAGAGCCTGAGGCCAGTCCAACGCAGCCACATGCAGTCTACAGGCTGGCCATGTTCACCGTACACAGGATCAGATGGTCCAACAGCATCTATTAATCCATTAAAACCAGGCTAGGTCACCATATGCTTATGCTATGTTTAATTCTTCAGCTCAAACACGCAACACACAACCAGCCGGCATGCTGAGGATTCGCAGATCACTGAACAATCCTTTTTAGCGGATTACCTGAGGCGCAGTAAAAGCCATGACGAGCATACAAGGCATGACAACCTGACATTCTTCTTTAATCCCTGCTTAACTCCAGGAATGAAAGCCTTCCACAACAGACAGGTTTATAAGTTTCCACAGGAAGGTGCAAATTAACACGAAATTATACCTCGACAAAGCAGCTTCACAGTCATGTCAGAATCGCTCTACAGGGCTAGAAAAGTACTGCAGATCTTCTGCACACCGACCTCGCAAGACAACTGAACAGATTGTAGTCCTCCTCGGCGTGGCCGCTGTCTGTGAACATGTACCGGTCCCGTTCCTGGATGAAGGACCGCTGGTAGTCTTTGTAAACAGGTTTAGCTACAACATCAGCAAGAGTCAGTGACCATAGAACAAAGCTGGCTGGGGAAAATGCTGCGAGGAGATTTGGCGGCAAGAAACCCACATGAGAGCAGAGGCTGCTCCTCTCCTTCATCCTGCGGCAGTTCGAATGGCGGGACAAACTGGATCTGAGGCTCGGTCTGAGATTGAGAAATTCGTCAGTACACATATGCTCAGACAGCAAACAAGTGTGAAGGCTGCGCTGTACATCAGGAACACCTCGTGAATAAAGAATCCCGGTGGATCGGATTACATTATTACAAATGACAGCGGACTGTTTACTCTGTGCAGTGGCATCACCTGAAATATGACCACTTTGCCATCGTCTGCTTGAAGGTAGAACGTCCAGGAAGAGGAGATGAAGCTGTGGGCGGAGCTCATGACATCGTTCCAGAAGCCGCGCACCAGGGTCAGGGGGTAGAGCAGATGGATCCTGGGCACCATGGCCAAGAGCTGCGCAGGCACAAGAGCAGCAAAAGGCTGAAACAGCTGTTTTTACTTTGTATATGGACACCTGGAAGCTGAATATCACACGACAATGCAATACAAAGCCATCATACCCAACATGCCCTTTTCTAAAAACCCAGGATCATTTACAGAGTTAACTTTACCTTAAAAAAGATAACTTAACGACCCGTAGAAGCATAACTTGGATACTACATGATTACTAAAGAAGGATTCCTTTAACTAGGACGGAATGTCGGCCATCCGGGTTCCGGGGCAGGGCAGGGAGCGCTGGCAGGACCCATGGTGACCTACCTGCTGCTGTCTCTGCTCGGCAAACGGCAGCTGGTTCAGGCAGCCCAGGCTGCAGGCGTACTGCTCGTTGGACTGGCTGTAGGCCTCACGGCAAGCTGCATGAGGGGCGGAATTAGCTCTCATCACAGCGTCCGACGCCCTTTAACTTTACCAATAATAAAAGCTGCCCGGCCATTGCTATCGGTCACGTGGCACAAGCCATCTATTTAGTAAAACACCGAAATAAAACCGCTATGGAGACATACACAGACCACGGCGGTACCTGCATCGCACTCGGACTTCGTCTGGTTCAGATCCTCGCCATCGCCCACAAACTGACAGATAGAGAACAGACGACAACCCCGCTGACAGGCATACAGTTCTTCCTCCTGCAGAATAAATAAACACACCACACCCGTAATTACTTCGAAACCTTACGGGTGAAATGCAGAGGCAGAGCAGCGGCCACGGCAACCCCAAGCCGCGTAAGAACCGCGGTGCCCGGCGGCTGGAGGGCGCCTTCCGCCCAGGCCCTGGAAACTCACCCGAGGATAGGTGTGCAGGCTGTAGGTCAGCAGGCAGGTCTTATGGCAGGACGCGGTGTTTCCCAAGACGCCGTCAAAGACGTCTGCAGAGACCGCAGTACAAAGCAGCAAACAGCACAGACTCACCCCAGCGACGAGAAATATCCGCGCCTCCATGTTCACCGCTGAACGTCAAAACAAACCTCTGTCTTCAGCTCGCTCTTCCGCCTTCTCCTCTCGCGAAGTCTCGGAAGATAACGCGAGATTACGACCAAATGGAGGCCGGAAGGAAACTGCCGCACGCATTAATGGGGTGGCGATTTCCTACTGAGAACTTTATGTCGTGCCTTGGGGAGATCCCCAAAATGAAATGTCGCGATATAGCTGGGAGTATGCATGGATTGTCGCGCCCTGTCTTGTGGAGAGGGCGTAGAGCCATAATGATCTTCGTGACAGTCCCGATGTCGATACGTAGAGCCAAAATGACAGATTTCCGAGACGGCGCCGATGCAAATGCGTAGAGCCAAAATGGCTCCCATTTGCTTCCCAGTGCGTTTCGCATTGGTGATACCGGTGGCCGCCACCTATCTTAGCCCCTGACTGTATATCCCACTAAGCTGCAGATGGTAACTTGATCCGAAGAGATGGACAAATTTGTTGTAAAGCTACCAAAAGGAGAGGTAAAAAAGGAAAGCAAGCCTGAAGGCAAAATATACAGGCAAGTTACAATCGAATCGTTACGGGTAAGTTGCCATTATTATTATTATTATTTTTTTTTTTTTGCTGTTGTTGTTATAGAAATACTCGGTGACAGTTCACAAAATAAATGATTTCTTATTTAGAGAGTGGTCGTAATAGAGGACATTGAGAGGTTTAAGTCAATGCTGGAGCTGCCTGGACAGACCATAGAAAATATAATGATGGCCCTAAAGGAGCTCGGCAAAAAGATCCCGTCCAAAGAGGTACTCAGATCTACTAAAATAGGTAAGACTCTTTAATAACCTTCCTCTATGTAATGCAGTAGCAGCTTGTTAACGTTAACTGATCCCATGGACATCACAAAGAGCCCGGTCTTCATTGATAAATGTGATATGTCACATACACAGCGGTGACTGCATGTGCTTTGCAGGTCACACAGTTAATAAAATGCGCAAGCACACAGATACAGATGTAAGGCGGCTTGCTGGGCAGGTTTACACCCTGTGGAGGAGCAGCGTTGAGGAGAACGCCAGCAGACCCTCCATCGAGGTGCGGTGTGACCGGCAGTCCGAGTGCCTGAGGCAGAACGCCCGGAAGCTCTTAGCAGAAGCCATGGGCCTGGAGGTAACGCTTGACCTGTAGCAAAGAGCACTTACCCAGCATGCACCTCAGAGAACCGCATGGCTCAGACTTGTACTGTTCATTTACAATTAGCACCAAGATTTATTCAATGTTTAGACCCATGATCTTCTAAAATTGTCTTTAATGGCTTTTTCTTCTGCTTGCCTTACAGAAAGATCATGTCCTCGTCGAGAACATCGAGAGGGAGGTTTTCCACCAAAGCTCTCGCTTGGTTAGCGGCTCATACAGACGGACGATCCGCACCCTGGTCTTCTCGCTGAAGCACAATCCCGAAATCTGTGTGCAAGTGAAGGACAGTAAGGTGCCGGTCGGCGAGCTGGTCCTCAAGCACAAGAAGTGAGCAGGGCCTCCGAACCAGGGAGGGGGGGGCCTTGCTGAGAAGGAGATCTGCGACAGACATTCCTACTTCGCAGTTTGTAATTCTACCTCCGTACAGTTTTTAAGGTGTCGGTTATTGTGATTTTGTTTTACTGTGATTCTTTTTTTACATTAAAGATTCCTTCTCATGAAATTCACTGTATCAATTATGAAAATGATGGCAGATCAGAAAGACTCCCAAGATGACATTTTTGAGAGAGATACTTAAGTTGTTTTGAGCTAAATCCAGCTTTTAATACTGATTGCGGACTGGATGGAAAACAGTCCAAGACCCATCACACGTCCATGTCCATCAGTTGGCAGTCTGGTCATACTTCATCCATCCCTCTTTCAGTAGGTGCTGGTTCAGTCAGAGCCTACCCTATGCTTTCTCTCACACACACACACACACACACACACACATTTGCGTGCACTCTCTGTTGTTGACAAAACCAGGAAAACTGACACTGAGATCCACCCTGTCATCTAATCAAGGGTAAAAAAGCTTATGATAGTAATAAGTCCGATATCATCAAAGTTGCATCACCTGTCACTTTTTAAAAAATTAATTTCAAAGGGCCTTTGCAGCTACCCTCATTTCCTTAGGGGGGCACACTAGAGCAGAACCAGCCATACAATAGCTATCACCATGAGGATGACGGCCAGCACGCAGATGCTGATGAAGACGATGTCACTGGTGTCGTGGGGCGGGGCTTCCTCGGCCTGGCCCTCCCCAGTGCGGGCGGCCCCCTCCGCACGCCTCGCTAGCTCATTCAGCCGCTCCCGTTCCTCTGCTGTTACAATGCTTGCCGACGCCATCTTCCTCTGTGCGTCACACAGCAGCTCGTACTCCTGCATGTCCCCCTGCTTGCCGTCAGACAGGTCGATGTACAGGGTATTTACCAGCACCGTGATGTTCCTGCGTTTCTGTGAGAGGAGCACAGTGTTGGCATGGCCTCCTGAGGACTCTGAGCCTCCCCAGCAGGGCCCGGCAAAACACTAAGGGTTATGGTGAGAGCGCACACCCCCTTACCTGGCCAGCTGTGCCACAGTTAACGAAGCGCGCCAAGATCTTGTATTCGGAGGCTGTCATCTGGGCTGGACAGGAGGGGTTCCCCAAGTAAATGCTGTCATGCTCCAGCTGTGGGAGAGCCTGCTTGGGTATCTGGATCTGGAACTCTGTCCTGGTGCAGCTGACGTTGATGGGCACCACTATACCCCAAAGAGAGGCATGCAGAAGCAGTGTCACTGTGGCAGCGTTCGTCTATACAGGATGCACAAGTGTGTAAATAGTGATGAACGAAATGATGCTTCATGAACCATATGCTATATTTTTTGACCCCACTAGATGGTGCTCTGTGTTCAAAAATCGGACGCAAAGAATGCCCCAAAGTGAACCAAGAGCACCATCTAGTGGGGCCCAAAAAATACAGCAAGTGTTTCATGAAGCATCATTTTGTCTGTCACTAGGTTTTAGTATTAGTATCATTAACAGTTAAAACCCCTGATTAAGCTACTCAGGACTCATTAGTGCACCCTGGCTCAGTCTCCTGGTCAAATGTGCCCTGAATGGCCAGTGTACAGATGCTTACCCCCCGTGTATGCTGCAGAGAAGCCCCTGTAGGCCGCATTGCGGTCGCTGCTGAGGACGATCAGTAGCTTGTTTCCCGTAGACAGCACCGACGGAGGCTTCTCGGACCCACACCAGCGGCCCAGCACATTGTCCGACTCGCTGCTCCCATCATGCACTGCCACCGAATCATAGTTGCATTCATCTGTCAGGCTGTTCCTGTCTTCCAGATCCATGCTGGTGAAGAAAAGCTTGACGCGGTAGCCAGATGCCAGTGAGATGGTCCAGTGGCAGTGGATGTTGTTGGGGTAGATGCTAGGGTAGTGCGGGCTAGTGAAGTTCCCTCTAATTTTGCTTAGGACCTGCTGACATTCTCCTGGATCAAGAATATGAATAATGGGAGAAGAACATTAAAATATCTAAAATCACTTGCTAAGCACAAGGCTGAAAGAGATCTACTGTGACCTGGAGACAGAAAAATGGATAACTGACAAGCCAGAGCCAAACGTTAGTTCTCTCCACCTCACTCTTTCTGCCAGCGTGTACCTTTCGTATTCCTCACCCGAGTAGTAGTAGGCCTTGAATCCTCTTCCTCCAATGTTAAAATCAGACTTAAAGACCACCAGCAGCTGGTTGGAGGTTGTGACGGTGTTTGGTGGGATGCTGTTCCCACAATAGTTCCCCAGGTGCCTGTGGGTAACAGTGGGCCCATCAAACAGGGCCACAAAGTCAAAGTTGCATCCTTGGTTGTTCTCCAGTTGGAAGTCGATGAAGATCAGGGTGACCACAGTGCGGTTGGACACGTGAATAGTCCAGGAGCAGTCTGCATTGTTGCTGTACTCTAGGGGGAAGCCCGGACTGGAAATGGTGCCTGACAGCCCAGTTAGGACTCCACCACACATGTCTGGGGGCAACATGAAGACCATGAGAGGGGAAGAACACCACCTGAGTGGGCAGAGCAAGGTGCTATTTCACCCCAGTCATCACTCATCATTCTGCACATTCATTCAAGCTGCAAGATTCCTTAAAAACAGCAAATTTTAAAAGCTGAACTGCTGTTGGCTGAATGGTTGTGCAGCCTGTTGAGAGCTTGGGCCCTGTCCACACTGTCCCCTATTTCACCCCCCCGTATCCCTGCCTAAACCCTCTGCGACTTTGCAGACCGTGCTGGCCCTGGGGGCCCCCCCCCGCCGCCGGGGGGGGGGCCCCCCCCCCCCCACTTCAAACATTCCTCACCTTTTTGAAATATGCTAACTGATTCCCGAGGTCCTTCAAATGGGCCGCGAATCTTTGTTGTTGGGGGCTTGGGGGGGCTTGTGCCCGCTAAAGAGCTCAGAGTTTAGAGACACCTGTCATCCCTACTGCCCATGGCAGATGTCTGCCATGCGGTACAGGACGAGTCTGACGCACGTCGGAGGAGCCTCCAAACAGGAACGATGACTGGAATCCTTCATCCCACTAGCATTGCCCGTTTACTGACATTCACTACTCATTTGTTTATTTGATTAATTATTTACCCTCTATCCCTTCCCATGCTGTTTCTGACTTCCAATAAACAGGTTACTGTTAAAGGTACGTATAAAATTTTCATGTGTGCATACTTGCAAATAATCTTGCACATTACATGTTATATCGGGACGCAGCCGGAAAGACAGATCCCTTGTTTGTTTAATTTGCTTGGCACATAAAGACCTTCCTGACTCAGTCAGTAACCTCTGATAAAACTATTAGCGCTCTGAAAGACCACATGCTTGCACACCTAGACAAAACACAGGGCGTCAGACAATTTCAACAGGGGGAACACAAAGAAGGGTTATCCTCTAACAGTGTCAATGTGTCGTGTTTCATCACTGGAGTCTGAAGACACTATTATGTCTACCGATGCCTGAAGAACGTGACAGTGATCTTTTGCAGGCGGGCACTTTTGCGGAGCACGTGCTGCTCGGCCTCTGAGTGCCTCCGGGTGGACTCTCCCACCAGCGCATTCCCAGAGCTCTCATTTGACCAAACTCACACCGGTCAGGCATATAGGGACTCCCATGACAAGGCACTGGCCCCTTCAGTTGGAACAGACACAGACATCATGCTTCTTCTGGGGCCCTAATCAAATAGTTACTTTGGGCCCCCAAAGTATTGAGACTATCTTTGCTCAACAGAGGGCCCCAAATCTCGGGGGACCCATGTAAATACATGGTTTGAGTGATTGTACACATTGCTGCTTCTGCCACATATGACATATGTCTCTTTCAGATTGTTGATCAAAGCTAATTTTATTTCTCTCCCATCGCCCCCTACAGGCGAGCTGTGGTGCAACACAGTCCTGGGGCTAATTAATGGCCCCCACGTTTGCTGAGGAGAGACACAGACTGTGGCCTTAGCCATGACTTCCAGAAGAAGCCGTTCGCTGAAAGGTGTTTGCACTCCACAGAAGTGCCGGGCTCTTGCAGGATTCGAAAAACTCAAAGCGTTTCTATTTTGATTAAGTTTATATTTACACACTTGAAACTAAAGCTGGAGAGGCATCAGATTTGCAATTATATTCATATTCACAAATTGTGATTATTGTGTTTTTAAGCTACCTATAAAAAATGTTTTTCTTATGCATTGTATCTGAAATCGAACTCCATTCAATTTCACTTTGTCTTGAACCTTCGGAAAGCTGAAAGTGCTTTTAAATCCACTCATGTAAGAGGAGAGAACCACACATTAAGTCTTCCACATGTAACAAGACAGCTTGTGGTGAGTCTTCCTCACGAAACTTGACCGCTCACAGCAAATCTTCCTCACATGACAGAACCGCTTCCAGTGAGTCTTCCTCACACGACAGGACAGATTCCACCAGGTCATACTTATGCATCCTCATCCATCACTCCCAGCAGGTCTTTCTCACAACAGGACCACTACTGGTAAGTTTTTATCACGTAACAGGATCACTCCCAGCGAGTCATCTTCACCAAACAGGACCACTCCCAGAGAATCTTTCTTACGTAGGAGGATCACTCCCGGAGTCTTCTTTGCATAACAGGACAGCTCCTAGCAAGTATTCCTCATGTATCAGGACCACTTCCAGGGAGTCTTCCTCATGTATCAGGACCACTTCCAGGGAGTCTTCCTCATGTATCAGGACCACTTCCAGGGAGTCTTCCTCGTGTATCAGGACCACTTACAGGGAGTCTTCCTCATGTATCAGGACCACTTCCAGGGAGTCTTCCTCGTGTATCAGGACCACTTACAGGGAGTCTTCCTCGTGTATCAGGACCACTTACAGCGAGTCTTCCTCATGTATCAGGACCACTTACAGGGAGTCTTCCTCGTGTATCAGGACCACTTCCAGGGAGTCTTCCTCGTGTATCAGGACCACTTCCAGGGAGGCTTCCTCGTGTATCAGGACCACTTCCAGGGAGGCTTCCTCGTGTATCAGGACCGCTCCCAGTGTGTCTTCCTTAAGTATCAGGATCATGCCTAAAGAGTCTTCCTCGTGTATCAGGAATGCTCCCAGAGTGCCTTGCTTGCATGACAGAACCGTTCTAAGTGAGTCTTCGTCATGTAACAAGACATCTCCTGGCAAGACTTTCTCATGTGACGGGACTGCTCCCGTCAAAGGCTTTAAAGGAATACCACCCGCCCCCCTCCCCAGAGAACAACGATACGTCATCGTACCTCAGATTCTACTTGGGGGGGTGGTACTGAGGGGGCCTAATGATGAGCCTAGCACATGGTCTTCCTGTGTGGCAGGAGTTATTAGAAATGTTTACTTCCCTACAGCCAGCCCACCTGTGTCAGTCGCAACGACCTGCCTTGAAACAGGGCAATATGTATTCAGGACGATACTTGTGGAACACATGGTGTTAAATCCAATTACAGGTGATGTTCCAGCAGCGAACATAATGATGGATGTGTTTGCTAGCATCTTACAGACAAACATTTAAGCAAACGGCCAATATCTCCTAAACAGTGCAAATGTATTCGCCTGCAGCAGAAATGCATTTCTGGGATTACCAAACGCCACACGACCAAAAGCTTCCCAGCATGCATTTCCAAGGAGGGCAGATGGGGAAATTGACAGCGGTGTGGCCTCGTCACGTGGCTGCTGTCCCGCACGCAGACGTGGCAGATCTGGCCGAGCCTGCCAGGACCAGCGCCAGGTGGAGAGGGTCCGTACCCACAGCAGAAGCCAGGTGCCAAACCCACAGCCCACCACTGTCAGGCTTAACAGGTTTAAACAGGCCCAAACAACCAGAATACAGACCTCCCTGTGCACCCATGGGGAATGGCGCATAGAGGATGGTTGTCTTTTTATTTACTAGTCTTTGTAATGGTTTATTTTAGCTTGTCAGGACAGAAACTATCCCTCAGAAAGGGTGCTCAGGTCAGAGGAGACTAGCATCCAGATGAAAAAGCTAAGTCTGGGTCTCGGCCTTGCAAATGTGTCGTTTCCATTTGTAAAAAGTCACTGGCAAGACAGGATGTCACAAAACGTCCAGATGCAGCACGTGGAACTTCAGAAAAGGACGTGAGCAGAGTGACAGAGAGAAATCCAAACGAAATTGCGAGCTCCTGATGTGGGACCCCGCGGCTCTCACAGCGGGCTGGCCCTCTTTAAATCCTAACAAAGTTATTACCCCAATCAGGGCCATCTGGCTTCCTTCACTTCAGGCCATTTTGGGTGTTTTCCCTTCAGTCTGATCAGCTTTCTGCAGGTCCCTCTGCCAGCTAAGGTGCCAGTACTGTACGTCATTTTCTGGAATGATGTCTGTGACCCGCATGGACACACAAACAGCGAAGGTTAAAGCTGAAGTACACCTGCAGCACACACTCCATAATCGCATGTGTGAATGCATGTCTGAGCGTTATCATGCAATTCATGGGGAAAATATTTCCCACGCACCAATCAAATGGAAACTGATATTCAAAGTGAAAATGCAGCCTGGATGTACAAATGCTTTAACGTGAAGCATGACGTCAGCTTTCACAAAAAGGCCTCTGTGACATGAGCTCCGTGGGTGCCCTCAAGTTTGCTTCTGCACGACAGCTTAACAGAAATCCTGCCCCACCAATACCAGCGGTCTAAGAGCTGTGAACCCAGGTACAACATCAGCCTATTTACTAAGTACTGCAGTCATGAAATCTTGCCGACTTGTCAGTTTTTTTGATACAACCCCCACCACCATAGATTTTATCTATTAGCTACAAGGCAAAGTGAAAATTTCCTCCGTTAGGATTAAACTGAATGACAATGACTAAAACATAACAGTAAGCAAGAGTCACCCAAGAGGACAAAGTACCACAAATGTCAAATAAAAATCTTAGAAAGTTACCAGTCCCAGAACTATCATGTAGTCATTTAGTTTATCACATGACTTGATATGCGCCATCCAAACCTGTTTTATCAAGCATATTAACTAGAAAAGGAACAAATTCTCATCCAAAGAAAAGCAAAATATACCTTGTCATATTCATCAGAAATGTAAGAATGCATTGCGATGCTCAAAAGTGACTAAGCAAAATTCATCACAGAACATTTAAAATTTTTGTGTTTTCTGTGAAATTACATGTTTTACAGAAAAAGCCAACATTAAGTGCATGCACTGTAAAGCCTAATTTACAGATTTTAAAGCTAATTTTAAAAGTACTGCACTGGATGCAAAAAAACTCCTTAGCATCAACGGGGCCTTGCCGTGTGAAATGACATGCAAATCAGCTGGCATACCATTCAGGCAGAGGATGAGCTGGTTAGCGTAGCCCTGAAAAGCACCTTTTTGTGAGAGAACATTAACGCTTTAACAAAGCTATTTCCACTGGCTTCACGTAACACACAGAGAGTGATACTGCCCTGAAAAGCCTTTGATCTCATATTAGGAGGGGAGGGGGGACTTGAAATTTCTCCAGATTAAGGTTTCAAAGCAGTGGAATGACTGAGAACTGACTCTGTTAATTGAGCAAGTCAAGTGCCATCATACTTCACAAGTATTTGTTTTATATTAAAGCTGATCATTAAAAAAAAAAAAAAAAACTGACTAATTATGAGAGCTGGAATGAGCATTAATCCTGCAGGGGCAAATGCACGTAACTAAAACCGCACATGACTTGCTGAAGGTCTTTCTGAAGCTGTGAAAAATAGGAGTGCGAGGACCTATTTTACGAAGGCATAAGCCCCGGTCTGGAAGCTTCTCCATCAGAATGAGATGATGACAGCCCCCAGTCAAGGGTGTGTGCCACAATGATCTGCCACAGCTCCCCATTTGTTACGGTAATGAATGGTGAAAGTAACTCCAGAACCGCGGCGAAACAAAAGGCCCCATCCACAACAGGCACTGGCAGAAGAAACAGCTTGCCTCACCGCATCACAGTCAGGTCAGCAACGGCACTGTCGATGGCCAGCCCTAAGTGACTGGCAGGGCCTTCTTACCGGGCCAATCCCACACCCGGCGACCAAGTCGAGCAGCACCCCATATGCGGTGCGTCTCCTGTTTGTCAAACTCTTCCATGTGGTGTTTTAGTTGTGCCATCAGGAGGCTTGCAGCGGGCCCAAGTCCGCCACATGGGGTCACGACAGGTCACACAGGGTCATCCCTGAAACTGCTTCTCCACAGCGCTCCCTTTTCACGCGTATAAACTGAGTGCAGCCCAGCGTCCAGCGCACAGAGATAAATGCCCATTTTACATCTTATTTGTTCCTCCCTTTATGTCTCTCCTGATACTGTCATCTGTTGCATAATTACATTTTACATTAAAAGACACCTTAAGTAAAATTCGCAGTTCATGAACTTTTCTCCCTCTAAATTACACTCCATATAATTAACTTTCACCGTTAAGATTAATCCCTGTAGAATATACATACATGTGTTTCTACGGAAAGGTCTGACAGTGCGATGATTGCATTTGTAATAATGCCATGGCTGAAATGACTGAATTTGGCCCAAACAAATGCGACACATACTTTTCCCACTGTGTTTCTGGTCTGCTCCACACGCAAAAATCCTTTACATATTTACCAGTGTCTGCCGTGTCTCTCAAAGCAAGGTTCAGCAAAAAAGTATTTGAAACTTAATCTTCAAATCAATATGCAAACATAATGACCTTTTGGAAAATGTACACATCATTTTTAGTTTTATATGAAAGCCAAAAGTTTAGACAATGACGGCATCATAAATATTTATAACACTTAAAATTATGGTTAAAATTCTAAATGGTGGAAAAAAACAGGAATACTAAAAATGTGAATAGATTCTCAAGTAATATCGAAAGGCACGTCCTACATGACCACAGTGGCTGCACTTAACTGTTTTGCTGCCTTTCTGTAATTTTCCTAAATATTTTTAACCATCCAAGTAGCCATTCTGACTTTCACTGAAATTTTACAAGAATGTATCACCGAACTGCAAGTCAAAGAAGTCTTTCTCCATTCATAAAAATCACAAATTCTGTAGGCAGCCAATACACAAAGAAGCACTATTAACAAAGTCGTGAGTGACCAAGGTGGCACCCTCTCCAAAGGTCTGCCCAGAAATGCCCCCCTAGGATATATCACCAGGGACCATCTCCACCCTTGTGACCTGCACAGAGCAGATTCATGAACACGCTTATTGAAAAGCTGCCATCTTATTTCCAGGGCTGATTTTTGCCTTAATCACATCTGGAATATTCTACAGCACAGACTCGTTTCCGTGAAGGCCGCATGTCAATTCAAACGGCGGAGGCCACACCTTTTCCAGTCTGCAGGTGAATTAACCCCCCCCCCCAGAAATGAATGCTGAGTACCCTAAAAAATGGCAGCATAAAGGGGGGGCGGGGGTGGGTCAGCACTGGACACCCATCCAGAAGTGGCGCACTTGTGAAGCTGCCATGCTGCGATGCAGTAAATGTAAATGCATTTCTGCAATGTTTCAACCCAGCCCAAACGACCCAGTGAGCCTGTAACATCAGTTTGGGCTTCACAATTAAACCTCTCAGCACCTAGGATTCTTTAACATAAGGGTCAGTCCATGCCAAATCAACCAGGGGCTCCATGGGAATCACTGCTGATTTTGATGAAAACTTGGTATTTTGATCCTTATAGAGGACACTGAAAATTCCCCAAGTTTTATTGAAAAATTCTGATGCAGTGCAAAGTTATGGCCCTTTCAAATTTGGGTGCCACGCCCATTTTTTTGCACTCGCGAATTGCGCATATAATTTGTAAGGGTTTTCAGGAGACCATATCTTCATTTCTAAGCATGCTAG
>JAODJX010000047.1:901861-919782 GCA_026776945.1 Isichthys henryi
TTCGGCATGTTAGTATCGGTGTGTTAGCATCGGCGCCTTAGGCATGTTAGTATCGGTGTGTTAGCATCGGCGCCTTAGGCATGTACGTGAAAGCAATGGGAGCACAAGTGGTGATGACCGTCTTCTCTGGCTGACCTCCAAGAACCTGCGGTGGATGGCGCCAGAGGTGTTCACGCAGTGCACACGATACACGGTGAAGGCTGACATGTTCAGCTATGCCCTGTGTCTCTGGGAGCTTCTGACGGGAGAGATTCCTTTCGCTCACCTCAAACCCGGTACCCTGCCTCCCCTCTGCCACTGCTCCTGCTTCTCGTTACATCCAGAGGATTCCTGAATCCTTTTCTATGTGTTCTGAACTATAGCAATTGAGTATAACCTGATATTTCCTCTGAGCAGAGGTGGAAATTTCAGGTCCAGAAAGTAAAAATCCAGACCAGGATTTCGTTTCAACCAACCACTTGAGTACTATGTAACTGTGACTCTTTATGCTTAACTGGTTGGTTGAAACAAAATCCTCGTCTGGATTTTTACTTTCTGGACCTGAAATTTCCACCTCTATCTCTGAGTAACACGTTCACATACATCGATTTAAAACTGCCACAATATCTGGACTCATTGCAAACTTACACCAGCAAATCGACACGAATGTCAGCTTTATTTAACTTTAACCATGCTCCTTAAAGACCGTCTCTTCCTATGACGTCCATAGCGGCGGCAGCGGCGGACATGGCGTACCACCACATCCGGCCACCCATCGGCTACTCTATCCCAAAGCCCATCTCCTCCCTGCTGATGCGAGGCTGGAATGTCTGCCCAGAGGTGGGGACCCCCTGCTCATGTCGCATCAGGGCCAGAGTCTTTCACTATCTGTCCATTTTCACGGCTTCAAAATCCTTCTATGTCCACATGCGTCACTCTTAATGTCTGGCACAAACTTTGCTTGGCATTGTGTGTTTAGTGAGTCACCATTCATTAAAAAGCAGTCAGGGTTACTTGATCTGTTTTTGATACAGAATAAAATAATATAAAATTAAATAAACGTGACCAACTAGCCAACTGTTACCCTGGATAAGGGGCCTATCACATATCAGTCAGATGAGTTGCTGGTATAGTTCATAGACAGATGTGGGTTATACCAGTGATTGTCTGCCTGTGTTTCATTTCTTCATTATATCAGCTTCCTCCTGAGCACAAGTGATGGCCTTGATGGGCTTGTTGAATGACAGACTAAATAGAGAACAGGATGTCACCCTCAGGAGATTTATTTCTGTATCTGAATGAGCTCTGATATGTACAGAGCATGTTGGAAGGCATTTCAGATTATCTCCTCAAGTGCACCCTGCTCTTCATGCTATTATTGAGGATGTTCAAGCCTTCAGGATTGGCATCAGCCTGCCTCCTTTGATTGGGTAGGGCTCTCCTGTGATTGGGTAGGGCTCCTCTATCATTGTTAAGAGCTTCTCTGTTATTGGTCTGGGTTCCCCTGTAACTGGGCAGGGTTCCCCTGTAATTGGGCAGTGCTTCCCTGTGATTGGGATTGGGCAGGGTTCTTCTGACACTGATTAGGACTCCCCTGTGATTGGGCAAGAGTCCTCTGTCATTGGCAAGTGCTGCCCTGTGATTGGACAGGGTTCCTCCGTCATTGGTCAGGGCTCCCCTGTGATTAGGTAAGGCTCCTATGTCAGAGCGACTCAGATACAGGATATGTACCCTCAATATCCAGGGGCACTGCTCTTGCACTCTCTGCTGGGCTGAGAGCAGCAGGCTCAATGGACTCAGGCTCGAGCGAGCTGCTGGTCTGAGTACTGTCCATTACAATACTGTCTCTGTTTTCATCCTCATCAGAGACTTCTGTGGCCCCAAGTGCTCTCATGTCTGTGCTTTCTGCTGCTTCCTGGTTGGCTGAGGTGTCGGTGTGTTCTTCCTGTGGTTCTTCCTGTGGTAGACTCTGGTCAGGGTCTTCACCCATGTCCTCCTTTTCTTGGTCATCGGCTCTGTCTGTTGAGTTCATGTTGGAATAGCTTTGACATGAGTTTTCGGGAGGTGTGTGTGGGCCAGATGAATGTCTATGGGTTAGATCCGGACTCAGAAATTGCTCCAGTTTTCTTTCATCTTCACATGGTCCTTTTACAAATTCAGTATGAGTTTCACGTTGTCCATTGGGTATCTCTTCCACCCCCAGTGGTGCTGCATGGTGAGTCTCACTAGCTGACACTTCTTGTACAGCATCTTCTGACATCTCTCTTTTCCTGGATTGTGCAGAGGAGATCCTGGCTCCATCTTCTTCTCCTTCTGTCTGACATCCAACTGTATTCCTTACTGATGAAGCTTCCTGTCCATGTTTTTTGTTTAGTGGGCGTTTCACTTCTGTTTCACTTTTCTGAATATCAACACCTAATCTCATAGAGGGCTCTGGAGCACCACCATAGGTTTTCTCCATACCATCCTTGAGTCTGGCTGATTTCCCTTTAAGTACAGGCCTGTTTCTAGGGTGATGAGCTTGGCCAGAAACCTTGTCGTTAGCTGCTTGTTTCGTTGCTGGTTTATTCTTGTTATCTTTCCGCACTTTCGCCCAAGGTCTTGTCTCTGGGCATAAATCAGCCTCTTTTTTGATATTTCTGGTCTTTTTGAGTTTCTCAGTTCTCCCTATGACCTTCTGTCCAGTTTGAAGTTCCTTTTTATGAATTGGATGGACTCGACTTTTCTTAAGTGGGTTCAAGTTGAGCTTTACTTTCAACAAGCTGTTATTCAGGTCTTGTTTGTTTGAACAGTCCTGAATCACCCATCTTTCATCTTTCGGGGTCTTGTTGTTAGGGGGCCACACAACTGGCCCTTGACTTTCTGGCTTGTCCTGTGGTTTCTCGTTGTTTGGGAGTGTCAGCACACATATGTCTCGGTCTGTCAAGTTAAAGGTGACATTTCTCTGTGGCTGTAAATGCAGACCTGTTCTCCTCTGCTGATGTTCTGGACCTGGAGTGTCTACATGACTGTTCATGCTCCTGAGATTGCTCTCTCTGTAGAGTGTGGTCACCATGTTTGATGGTCTCTCTGTAAGGGGCGTGTGGGCCATACTCTCCTCTCTCCTACTCCCGCTCTGGTTTCCCAAGAGCCGGTACTCATATGCGTTCTGACGGTGCACGCAGCTCACTGCCAGGCACTCTGCTGGAGTCTGAATGCTCTGGACTTTGGATCTGAAGCTGTTGTCCTCAGGGTCTCTGTAGCTGCCGCCGGCTGCCCTCTTGGAGTTCTGCATTGGTTTGTCCCAGTGGTACGTGGACAGATGGCCAACAATGTCTTTCTCCTCAGACAATCCTGCATTTTGACGCTGGTACATGAAACGTTCCTGGTTGTTTAAGACATGGTGCTCAATTTTTGATCTCTCATAGTGGTTTTGAACTCGGTAGTCTGTAACATAACACAGGTTTTAAGCGTGAGAAACACAGTATAACTATGATTCACATTTCATCCTTAATTTTCTCACCGTCTTTTTTGATTTGTTAAATGCTTAAACTGACTTGGTAGAACAAATGACTGGTTATTTATAATTTTCTACACTGATTACAGTGTCATTTTAACCATGAGGAGAAAGCAGCTCCCTCTATTGATGGAGCGCCTTCCCAGACCTTCAGTACTGTACCTCTGTATGGCTTCAGCCCAGACCTTCAGTACTGTACCTCTGTTTGGCTTCAGCCCAGACCTTCAGTACTGTACCTCTGTTTGGCTTCATCCCAGCCTCTGATGCCAGGGTCGGACTGAAGCTTCCGCCGGCATCAGCCCAGACGTGCTCTCTCAGCATGGCGGCTGGCGGGCTGCAGCGGTAACACGGAGAGCAGTGCTCTGTGTGTGGCAGAGCCCTCTCTCTGGCAGCGGGTTCAAAGGCTAGCTGCCGCTCCCGCTGGGGGAATGCTGCTTTGCCATCCTGCCCGGGGTGAGTGATGGTGAGGATCTGCACGTTACTGTCCTCGGTGAATCGGCATTGCGGCGATCCCTGGCCCTGCGAGATGGCGCCTGTGCCGCCTGCCTCCAGCGCAATGAGGCTCCTCTCTCTCCAAGACTTCAGGCTCCTCTTCTCCATTTTGCAGTAGATGATGTAAAGAGCGGCAACAGTCAGCCCCACGCCACCTGTAACCCAGCAGGGTTGTCACACAGCTAAAATCCCCTCAGACTGTCCTTTAGCTTTACGCTACGCCTTACAGTCCATCCCTCTTTGTTGCTTATTATATCTACTTCTTCCGTACACATACAGTGTAGAGAAGACATAAATGTCACATAAGGGTCACTGGAAAACATTCAAAAAATGTTGCCACTCTGGTAGGACAAACCTCCTGGTCCTCCAGAAACCAGCAGAGACCTCTTTACGGCAGATCGTTCATCGGAGCTGTCAGTGAAGCCCGGCAGTAGCTTACCAGCGAAGAAGAGGCAGGCTGCCAGTGAGACGTCCCTAGCGTAGCGCTCGAGGCCGACACCCCCCCCGGCCTTCACCAACACGGTGATGTTCTCGTTGGGTGGCACACAGTTGGCTTCTGTGAGCTGTAGTACGGTTTGCACAGCAGGGTTGGCCGAGCTCACGCAGACCAGCTTGCGTCCGTTGTAGAGTACCTTGTCTGGGGCCTGCATGTAGCTGCTGAGGAAGGAGGCCAGCTCCTGCAGCTCACACGTGCAGTTCCACTGGTTGTAGTCCAGGTTCAGTGCAGACAGCCAGGTCAGGTAGGAGAAAGCATCCGGGGCACTGCGCAGCCTGTTCCTAGACAGGTCCAGTCTGCGCAGCTGAGGAAGGCCAAGGAAGCTGCCCTTGACTAGAAAGTCGATCAGGTTATCAGAGAGGTCCAGGCTCTCCAGTTTGTCCAGGCTGGCGGATTTGAAAGTGCCAGCAGGTAGCTTGGTGATGAGGTTCCCTTCGAGCTGCAAGGTCAGGAGGTTCCTCATCCCTTGGAACCAGCTGCCATTGATACCCTTGAGGGCATTGTTTCCCAGCTGTAGCATCTCAAGACTCTGCAGCTGGATGAAGGTTGAATCCGGGATGGAGACGCTCGTGATATGGTTGTGGTCTAACAGCAGGATTCTAAGGTGTTTCAGGTCCTGGAAGGCATTCTCCATAATCCCCAGGATGGCGTTATTGCTCAGTCCCAGCAGAGTCATGTTGGATAGATCAGACAAGGAGCTGTTGTCCACCAAGGTTATCAGTCCATCTGTGAGCATCAAAGCCTTTGTGGTCTCAGGAACCACTATAAACCAAACGAGGAAGGGGGGGGTTTATGAGCACTGAAATGTGACGACGTTCCAGTGAAGATGATGTTTTAGACGGAGGTCACCCACCTATGATGTTGGATAGCTTATTGCAGATGGTGATGTCCAGTGAGCACATACTGCATGACTGGGCTGGACATGAGGTGCAGAACTTCATGTAGGCTGTAGATATCAGCAGGACGGTGAGAATACCTCAAGGATACAGAGAAAGAAGGAAGAAGGCTTGGATTGTGGGCCAGTGATACTGTATCTTTATCACATCTGCTTATTGTAGCAGTGGGTCACATATACATTACTGTAGGCGTCCTGTATTACAGGTTATATATGGACAGTGGGTCACATGTACATTACTGTAGGCGTCCTGTATTACAGGTTATATATGGACAGTGGGTCACATGTACATTACTGTAGGTGTCCTGTATTACAGGTTAGATATGGACAGTGGGTCACATATACATTACTGTAGGCGTCCTGTATTACAGGTTAGATATGGACAGTGGGTCATATGTACATTACTGTAGGTGTCCTGTATTACAGGTTATATATGGACAGTGGGTCACATGTACATTACTGTAGGTGCCCTGTATTACAGGTTACATATGGACAGTGGGTCACATGTACATTACTGTAGGCGTCCTGTATTACAGGTTAGATATGGACAGTGGGTCACATATACATTACTGTAGGTGTCCTGTATTACAGGTTATATATGGACAGTGGGTCACATGTACATTACTGTAGGTGCCCTGTATTACAGGTTACATATGGACAGTGGGTCACTATGCAACCAGCAGTGCTGCCCAATCTCCTGCAGCTGTTACACCAAGCGACGCACCGATATTGTCCTGCTACGTCCACTTTCAGGCGTCTCTCCCTCACTGCATTATTCACTATGGATCTTACTCCATGGGACCTAAGTCGACGGATACATGTAAATCACTACACTGTCATAACAGGGCAGCTATAGCCATCGTGCACTGTTTCGCTGAGTGCCTTTTTAATGGGCATGCGCTCTGATGAGTGCGTATTGCGGTACAGTGTATTTGTTGTCCATGCGGGGGGTGGGAGGGGGCTCACCTTTCATGGTGCGTCACAGAGATGGCTGCCTGGCTTTGCAGCTGCTCGTCCATATCAGGGGCTGCGCTTCGCCCCCCTTTCCTGTTGGTGTCAAACGCATCGCCACTCTCGGCCTCTGCAGCTCTACGTGTGTGGCTGAAACGGAGAGTCTGTTTTCACGTTTATCAAAGCCAATTGGCTTTGCCCCCCAGGTGCCCTAGGGTCCAGGGTGTCCCCTGCTCTGTGCCATATGATGGACCGGCATCCCATCTATGGTGGCCCCTGTGCTCCCAGTGTAGGCGATCCCGTTCAGGATAAGCGGTTGAATGGACGTATGCTAAAGCTTATATTTTTCCTTGATTTATGAAATTTGTTGCTATGGCCCCAAATCTATGTTTATATCAACAAAGTGCTAAAAGCATTAAACTTAGCCTGAGCTAAAAATGTTTCTTGAAGTGTCTGGACCAAACAGTAAAGAGATGGTGTCTCTTACAGGAGAGGCCTGAGTTCTCTGAGGTGGTCGCCAAACTCGAGGAATGTCTGTGCAACGTGGAGGTAGGTTAACTGCACAGACGGCCCTTGGCTTGCAGACGTCCCATGTGAGGCCGCACACTCACCCCACAACCCCCCCCCCCGCAGTTGATGTCTCCAGCCTCCAGTAACAGTAGCGGGTCGCTGTCCCCATCTGCCTCGTCGGATTGCCTGGTGGCACGGGGTGGGCCTGGCCGCAGCCACGTGGCAGCACTGCGCTCACGCTTTGAGCTGGAGTACGCCCTCAATGCCCGCGCCTACGCAGTCTGGTCCCAGAGGTGGGTGCTCTGTCTACCGCCTCACACCATCACATATCACACACCAGAACACAAGTCCCACACCATCACACACCATCACACACACACTGATGAAGTCAGTGATGTGTAGGAATGTGCATGAATACAGCAGACATGTTCCCTTGAAACATGCAGAACCATATCACATAGTTACTGTTTTAACAAGCCAGGTCAGTCCAGCTGGAAAGCCGCTGCAAAGCAGGGCAGGTGAGGGCACGAGCATCAAGCCCGGACATGTTCAGATGGAGCCGCCATGTGCTCTGTCGCCTGTGCTAAGGGGCTTGTCCCAGGGACGCAGGTCTGGCTTTGTTCCCAGAGCTGCACTGGTGTTGCTAGGAGACGGGCTAACACCAGAGAGCGAATGTGATAAATCATGCATGCTGTTGCCCCTGCCGATACTCTGTTTATGTGCTGCGTCTGCTTACGGCCACATTCGTGAGGGGCACAGGTAGGCAGGTGATGGTTAGGTGCACGCCGCAGTCGGAGCGATGGGCACTATGCACGCAGCTTAACACCTAACAGTGTCTCTGCTGATACACTAATGATTTTAATTCATCCTGCTGACAGAGGAACAGCAGCTCAACTGAGGCAACAAATCTGAGTACACGACACAACACTTACCCCACTGACAGCTTCTTTCCCCAGCTGGTCACCTCAGGGGATGGTGAGGCCTCTTCTCGGCCTCTCTGCCCTCAGCCTCTTGGCCCTCCACCTCTCTGCCCTCAGCCTCTCCGCTACTCTGCCCGTGGCCTCTCTGTCCTCAGCCTCTGTGCCCTCAGGCTCTCTGTCCTCAGCCTCTGTGCCTTCAGGCTCTTTGTCATCAGCCTCTGTGCCCTCAGGCTCTCTGTCCTCTGCCTCTCTCAGGCTCTCTGTCCTCTGCCTCTGTGCCCTCAGGCTCTCTGTCCTCTGCCTCTCTCAGGCTCTCTGTCCTCTGCCTCTCTCAGGCTCTCTGTCCTCTGCCTCTCTCAGGCTCTCTGTCCTCAGCCTCTGTGCCCTCAGGCTCTCTGTCCTCTGCCTCTCTCAGGCTCCAGGTTCCTGCTGTCCTAAATCCAGACTAAACGTGAAAGATGAGGGTCTGGTGCACTGGCTCAGTGGGTAGGGTTACTGCAGAACTGAGCATGCTCAATTCCCAGGATGTCATCTGAGACCATGGATACAGAGACATGGCTGCAGCTTCACTGTATCTGTCTGGCAGACATTGTCTTCATTGAGATATATTAAACAGGAGAGGAAGGGTTACAGCAGGAGGGTGGGATAGGGTACGCAGGGGGTGTTTGTGGGGGGTTGGTTCTGGCCCAAACACCATGTGTCTGTTTTCCAGCACGGAACGTCGCCCTTCCCAAGGCCTGTCTTTGGATGAACTGCGGAGGAACCTGCAATACCCGCCAATCGACAGGAATGGTGGGTTATCTCTTCTGGAAGTTTCCTTTGAAAAATAGGGGTTGAATGAGGCACATGCAACAGGCCGCTGACGTGTCAAATCTCCCCCAAAAGGCTATGTTTCAGATCCCATGAGCACCATGCGATTCCGCTCCTGCAGCAGTGGTGGCAGCTACGAGGACAGTAACTGACCGCCTGCCTGTCCCTGGGAACGCTAGGAATCAGCCCAGACACTGACCGTGATCAAGGCTTCATGATACAGAGTGACGTGTCTGCTGTTTATAAGCATCCACCACAGATTGCCCACGATGATGTCACTGTAGCATACAATGATGTCACTGTAGCGTACGATGATGTCACTGTAGCATAAATGTATTCCCCACTTTCTCCGTGTGTTACATGAAGATGGCCCAGGTGTACTTTACCTTATCACTGTACCCCTCTGTTCTCATTCTTTACACCTTTTAACTAATCAACATGTTTAAAGTAATACTGTGTTAGAAGAGGAAATATAACCACATTTAATTATTCTATTATTTTGTCTTAAAAAAGCCATCTTGTGTGCAGTAGTGAATTGTCTTGTTAGACAACACAGAAAATTAATAAACGGTTTGGATTGTTAGTTTTTATTTGATGACAAAAAAGAAAGTTACACCAAAAAGTTGAAGAAAACAAGGTACTTCCAGTCTAAAACAAAGACCCATGAAGGCCTTCTAGAAACTTCCTAGGAATTCTGGCCAGTGATGGACTTCCATTCTCTGGACAAAAGAAAGGCAGCAAAGTGCTGAGAGGAGCAGACGCCAAACTGCCTCAGCACACTGCCACACTTTCATTAATCAAATCATCTAAACAAACATGTGGTTTCACCTGCATCATAGCCAGCAATATTTTGGCTAAGGACAGAGAACACGGTGTTCTGATAGAAATAAAAGCTAATATTTAGCCACCAGGGCAATTAAGACATAAAAATAAATATATCTCCACTCTGATATCCCTCCTTCATTAGCAGCACAAACAAATCACACAGAAGGCAGGAGCCCTGTTCATTATTTACCTCTAATCCCGTTAGGCAATGGTGCTCATTTCCTAATGCAAGTGCTTCACACTTTCTGTGATCACAGCAAAAATCTAATTAGCTGAGCAGCTAAGTGGCAGCAGGCTGCATGACGTCACTTCCCGCGGGCCTGGGGGGCAGTCCTAACGGCTGCCCCATTACTGTGCGACGTCCTGAGTGGGCAGGGGCTGACAAGCTATTAATTATTCCTGCCTGGTGAGGCAGGCCACCAGCAGGGTGTCCGTTTCTGGGAAACAGTGACTGGCTCTTTCAGCAATACGCTCACAGAACCTGTGTGAAAGCCATAGAGCAATAGGGGAAGAAAGCTTGCTACATCTCCTTCCATCACGCCGGCAACAGCAGGCCCTGGGACACAATTTCAGCGTTGCTTTGAGCAGGTGGTAGATGCGGTGGTGGTTTTCCAAGCTAACGCTAACATTGCGTCTGATGCTACATCAGCGAAGAACTTCACAGTGAAGAAGGAAATGCTGTAGTATTTATTTTGTCCTATGAGCAACTGAGACTTCATGTTGAAAAATAAGGATCCTTCTCCTTGAAGTCAGGAATCAATAATCCTGTAAAGAAAAAAAATACAAGCATAAAATTATCTTGAGTGTCACTAGTCATTGTTGTAGTGATTTAGTCAGACTAAGGAATCCATTATGATCTGCGTGGTGGGAAACCGGTAAATACCTCAGCACCAGTATGCTGCGGTTCCCCGCTTGGTGCTGCGTTGGGACTACTCGCTTTTACTGGTATTGCCTGTATGTACTTAAGCTGGCCCTTGGCCTGCTGTGCATTCAATGGGAATGGCTGCGCATTCCATCCGCCCCTAGCAACCATCGGCCGGTAACCTCCATGGGCGGGGGTTGGGGAAGGGCTCACTGTGTGTGAGCTCCTAGCCTCTGATTCTGGACCTGACCCTACATCTGCCTCTACATCTGAAGTCTCTTGACTGGCTCGATGTTCTCCTGATTCCTCATCTTTGGACTCTGGCTCAAACTGAGCTACACTTTCCTCAGGTGACGGCAGATCTGTGACCTGCGTGATCTCGCTCTGCTCAGGCTCTGTCTCGCTATCTTGACCTGTGGCATCTAAGTTTCTGCCATCACCATTAGCTCTTATACTGATCTCCTCCTCATCAGGTCCTATCATTGGTTGTGACCTCTTGTTCTGAAAAGTCACAAGTTGGTCATCAGCTTGAGATTGTGTAGCATGGTAGTTACTCATGGATTCATCCATCTGGTCACCTATTTCTTCCTCTGCAGAGTCAGTGTCCTTCCACTCTTTTGTAATCATGTCTTCAGCTGTGAGGTCCACAGCTTCGTCAGCCTGCTGGCCATGAAACTCCACTGTCTTCGTTGTGGTAGCCAGACCTTCTGACATGGCTAGTTCATGCCCTTTTATTTCATCAACCATATTGACCTCATGTTCTGCCATCGCAGTGTCAGCAGGCTTTGGATTCATATCTGAGTCTGCCATTTTATCAGGGTCAGGGTCACTTTCCTCTTCTGGTTGGTCATTGTCATCTTGGGCAGCCTGTTTAACGTCTAACTCAGCTGCTTCTGCTTGCTCTGGTTCTTCTGCATCATTCAGACTTTCTTCTGTTGGAGACTTTGTTTCTTCAGTTTTCCTACTGCTTACCTCCTTCTCCATTTCAGGTTTGACCTGTTCTGCACTCTCACATTCTACTCCAGACTCAATAACCTCTTCATCATCTCTGGTATCACCTCCTCTATCTGTTGCATGGTCTGCCTCAAGCAGCCCTTCTTCATCTTCACCCTCAAGTTCTTCTCCTTGAATTTTGCTCTTCTCTTCCTCAATCTCACGGTCTGCATTATTGCTATTTTCCAAGTCCTCTGCTTGCTCGACATTCTCCTCTTCTTTTGAACTTGTTTCTTTGTTCTCTTCTTGCTCACTTGGGTTCCGATCTACCTGCCCCTCTGCTTCTGTGTCTCCTCTACTTTCACTGTCCAGCTTTGTTTCTATGTTACATTCCTCAGTATCCTCCTTCCTGAGCTCGGAGTCTCCCTCTGCACCGTCAAGTCCTGCTTCTTTGAGTACACGTTCTTCCTCTGCTTCTCCATTCTCCTCAATGATTGCTTCCACCACGTCAGTGTTAGATGTGGTGCTTAGCTGGTCCTCCCGTCTGCCATTACCACTGACTTCCTCCCTAGTCTCCTCTTCATTATCTGCACCAATTACTTCACTTCCACCTTCCTCTATTTCCATATTGCCTGCTAATTCATCATTTGTCTCTTCATCCTTCACTATTTCTGTCTCTACTGTCCCACACTTTGCTTCATCTGTCTCTCCTTTCATGACGTTACCATCTTCTTGGTCATCGTGTTCATTCCCTGCCTCCATTGTCCTGGATTTCTCCGTTGTGCCCTTGTCTTCTTCACTCACCCCCTCTGGAGTCTCAGTGATGTCCTGTTCTGTGGTTTCAGTTTCTCCGTCTTCCCTAACCTCCACAGTTTCCTCCTCCTGGTCCTGTGTTGTCATCACCTCCTCTCCTTCGCAGCTCTCTCTGCTGACCACACTGCTCTCAGCCATGATCTCCCCTTCCGCTAATGTGACCTGGCCTTCATCCCATTCTGTTGGCCCATCATCTTCAGCTTTGTCCTCTGGTTCTCCTCCTCTGTCAGACGCATTACACTCCTCTGTGATAATACCGTGTTTCTTTTCATCTGTCTCTATAAGCTCTTCTGCTTCATTCTCAACCTGATCAGCTATAGACTGGTCATCTTCAGCATCATGTTCCCTCTCACATGATTTCTCTTCAGCTGCTTCCAGGAAGTTAGACTCAAAATGTGGACGCTGGGCCTCTACAGATATCTCCTGGGCTTTGTTCTGCTTCCATTCCACAGCCTCAGTGTCCAATGTCTCCATCGTTTTTTGAGTCTCATCTGGACCATCGCCCTCGTCTTCCACCACAGCATCAGGATGGGGGTCCTCAGCTTCCTGGAGAGGCTCCAGACCATCTCCAACTTCCAGATCTGAATGAGAGCCTGTTTGGTTGTTATCTGTATCCTGTTTTACTGGTGCCTCACATCCAACTTGCTCTGTATGAGATGCTGCAGTCTTAGGGCTCTCTGCTGATGCCTCCTGATCTTTTGGTGCCCTTGCACAGAGCGTCCATGGCAGAGAGAGGGCAGCAGAGAGCTCTGAGTCTGGAACACATAAGAGGAAGGTGAGTAGACAATTAAGATGGCAGAAATAACAGAAATGCTAGCTGATCTGAGCAGAGCTGCTTGCAGGGAAGATGCACAAATTATTCCTTCTCTATATCTGAGACTAACTCAGTAAGACAATTCAGAAATTAAATAAATTTCACTTATATTTGTCTATCATACTGATCTCATTCAGGTATAATCAGTGATTATCGTAGACTGTACAGATGAGACACAGATCGTATCATGAAGGATTTTTCAGAAAACAAATAAGCATGGAAATGTGTTGCGTTGAAGGTCTGTCTCCAGGAAAAGCCAAGCTAATACCCATGAGGTTCTGATCCGGGGTTCTGCGCGGTACCGAGAAGGATTCCTCCTCCTCGTCAGTGCTGGTGTCACTGAGCTCCGGTTCCGAGCTACAGTGTGCTTCCTTCATTATGGCCACAGGCAGCTTCTCCTGCACAGACTTGGCTTGGGTCAGATAGCAGACATTGGGTTAGAGAGCAGAGACACGTTAGTATTAGCTCTGCTCAAGTAATCAATATCAGCTTTGGAAAATGTCATGACGACAGAGAAATGGTTTCATTTAAGCATGAATATGAATCCAATTCCATCCAGATCAAATCAATCAAATCAAGAAAGGTGTGAAAATTTGTCAAAATAAAACATTTATTTTAAAGTTGTAAAATACATTGAAATAAAAACAGATTGATACAATGAAGCTGTAAGAATAGCTAATGTGCTTTAAGCTGGATTTGGTCTTCGTTAATTTACAGAGCAGCCAATGGACCTGGGGCCTAATGGTGCGTTCAGTCATTTCTCTCCGAGTTGGAACTCGGTTGAAAACGTTACAAAACGTCACGAAAAACGTTACTTCCCCGTCGGAAACACGCCTCTTTTATGACGGACAGAATTTTCTTGTCCGAGTTGCCCCTGTGACGTAATTTCAATATAGCAGCTCACACACTCAACAGTAATTCTATTTTATGAATCTTTAAAAATGTTTATTTTGTTAAACGTATTAAGTTATAAATGCAATTGCACGTGTGCGATTTAGAGAATACCATATCGTGACTGTAAACAGTATCCTAGCAGCAATATCAGATTTTTACCTGTTAGTGTTTTTGGTTTGTTTGTAGTTTGTTTGCCTGTCGAAAAAAGAATATCGCTATGAATGTACTAAAATATTTTAGAAAGCTTTTAATGTGGTTTGTTCATTTCTTGTTTGTTTGTCTCTCAGAAGTAATAATCTTACTCCAAAACTGCTAAAATATAAAGCAACAACACACAGCAAGATGTTCATGGAGGCAGCCATGTTTGTTCCGAGTTGTGGTAGCTCGAACGGGAGATTGTCGGACGTGACGTCACTCAACTCGAAATTTCCGAGTTCCGAGAGAAAAACGAATGCACCATAAACAGCCTGAGTGATGACATCACTGAATGTATGACAGACCCTAATATGTAAATACATTATTCAGAATATGGTTACAGAAACATAACAGTCTGCACTATGGTAAGCAGTTTCTAAACAAAAGAATTCACGTACATGGATATTCATACTATATTCAATAACAAATGGATTTTTCTGCAATAAACGTTTCTATCCTTGCCCACACTGCAACAATACAGCTGTTTATTATGTCCAGCAAACTGCTTTATCAAAAATGAAAAAAACAGACAATAAATTCACAGATACAGTATATCATTCTTAAAGTGTTAAATGTTCCCCACATCGTGACACAGAAACAGACACACGCAGACAGTGCACCACAGCTAGCATGCAGGGCACGGTGCCCCTATCTACACGGGGAGGAGATGTCGGGTGTCTGTTTGCATGTTTGAAGAGATGAAGGAGAGACATGCGGCTCACTGACAGGGAACCCAGCAGTGCGTAACACGCTATTCTCCATGACACACTGAGCATTTGGAAAGAGTTACATACCAAAAGAGAAATGAGAACATATGAAGTGAACACGACGTCCATCAGGCGTGAAGTAAACATGCACAGGATCCACGGCAGACCAGGGCGACTCAACCGTGCTTCTGCCGGGCAGCCAGACATGTAAAGGCTTAGCTCTAGTCAGACGTGACGTCATGCTGATCTGATCAGCTGCTCTGAGGCCGCTGGCCTGCTGGGAAGCTTCTACAGGCCTCTTGCTTGCTGCTTTAAGGAGAAGCAGGCTGAGCCGCAGTGGAGTGGCTGTGTCCTCCAGGCTTTATAAGGTCTAGTAGGTTGTCTTTGTAAAATCAAAAGCTGAACCAAACAACACAACAGGAAGTTTCCAGTGAGCCTTTCAGAGGAAGCCAGAGAGAGCATGCATGAGGGTCCACTGCAGCTTCCTGTGCAGAGGCAGGGTTACTCACCCCTCTCGAGCTCCACCTGCTGCACCTCCTCCTCATCAGGAGCGGCTCCCTCCGTGACTGTCTGCGAGCCGGTTGGGGGGTCCTCCAGTCCATCCTGACAGCACTCCCAATCAGTGGTCTCTGCCTCAGCTGCTGCTGTGGTCCCAGTTTGTGTTTCAGTCATGTTTTCTGCATCACTAATAGACCCGGTGTTCATGGATTCCCCTAAAGACAGGTGATGGGTCTCATCCCCTGGCAGAGAGGCTGCTCCACCATCATTCACCCTGACATGCTCTTCCAAATCCAGACTTGGATCTTCTTCTCGCAGTTCTGCTTTGGAAACAGCACAAGAGGCCAGACTGACTCTTGCTTCATCTACGGACTCCTTCACCTCCTCCGTGTCACTCCCAGAGTCATCCTTGCTGGCTCTGGAGGAGAAGGTGGCACTCCTAGAAGACCGTGAGAGTGATCGCTTCTCTCCTGAGAGAAAGACATGAAAGAGTGGGATGGAACGTGGAGGAGACTCAGTCTTGTCATTATGCGACCCACATGGCCCATGCACTGGTTTATTATCGTTTTGAAGTAATTACTATTATCCACACTTCTGTGACACATTGTTTTGGGTTCATTGAGTGTTACCCTCTAACTGACCAATCTCCCGAATGCATGGTTCTAATGTAACCGTGGAGTTTTCACCTCCGTCCAGGTAACCTGCCCAGCATAATGGGAGAGGCTGATGCTGACTCACTGGGGTGGTCTTCCTCGCTGTCAGTGTACGCGCTGTTTCCAGCACCTGGGCTCTCCGGACACCCCTCCTCTCCGTCGCTGTGGTGGTGAGACCTTGGTTCGCCCTCCTCTGCCTTCTCGTCCTCGCCTTCAAAATCCTCCTCATAATCTTTGTAACATAAAAGGGGAGACGCTCCTTAGAAAGATTCAGGTACGAGGGGCACAGCGGTGCACAGAGCCCCATCAGGACGTTACCGTTTTTCACTCCGCCCCATTTGCTCTTTGACTGCTCATCTCTCTGCTCTCTGTCTGTGGGGATGTTCTCACAACTTTGACTCGACCGAAACTCGTCTTCGTCTCGGACCATCTCTGAGGAAGCAGCCATGAACCCGTCAGTTTCGGAATCCCCCTTGGTTCTCTTTGGGGGTGGGGTGGGCTTTTTGTCCAAACCCATAGCGATGATACACCTGAATGTATAATGCAGGAAAAAGATGATGCTGAAGGTGCAGAGCAGAGTCTCAGCCAGAGATCTGAGGAGGGTTTCTATCTGCAAGGTACTAACACTGAGGCTTTCTATCAGCAAGGTACTAACACTGAGGGTTTCTATCAGCAAGGTACTAACACTGATGGTTTCTATCAGCAAGGTACTAACACTGAGGGTTTCTATTTGCAAGGTACTAACACTGAGGGTTTCTATTTGCAAGGTACTAACACTGAGGGTTTCTATCTGCAAGGTACTAACACTGAGGGTTTCTATCTGCAAGGTACTAACACTGAGGGTTTCTATTTGCAAGGTACTAACACTGAGGGTTTCTATCTGCAAGGTACTAACACTGGGGGTTTCTATCTGCAAGGTACTAACACTGAGGGTTTCTATCTGCAAGCTGCTAACACTGAGGGTTTCTATCTGCAAGGTACTAACACTGAACTCCGAGTCTAAAGAAAACCACTCAGGCAGCCAGAACCCAACAGAACAGGATACTGCTGGACCTCCTGCCGTGGTGTCCAGCCTCCGCAGCCCCGGTCAGAGCCTAGAGCACTGGATCCTGAGCAGCCGCTTACCTGTAGCAGGGAGAGGCCCCCACCATGCCGGTGAAGCCAAAATGGCCGTGCTTGCCCCCCAGCCGGGATCCTCCCCGGTGCCTGAACTCGCAGCAGGAGCTCACCCGCTCCACCTGCATACCGTTGAGGAAGAAGGTGAGACTGAAGGGGAAGCCGCGGTGGCGCCTTGAGACAAACCGGAAGCACTCTGGCAGGAAGAAGAAGCCATTATCTAGTGATACATCCAGCTGGATGGGATCACACGTCCCAGAAAGTACAAATCGGTGCATCAGGAAAATCTGCAAAAAACAGCTGCTGTGCTCTGAAGCCTCGCTTGCGTTTCACCTAAACACTGAGCTGAACTAGCTGGGTTAGGAGATTAGGTGCCGTAAAGAAGGAAGTTCTTTGAGACGGTGAGATGGCTGACCTCCTTCCATCAGCTTCCCTCTGTACACACAGATGTTCTCCCCACCACAGTGCTGCTGGAAGACCTTCACCTCATCCCTCAGTTCCACGTCATCATGGGAGAGGTGCACCGACTTTCCAAAGTACACCATGGTGACAGAGACATTACTGTGCATGGAGGTCTTTTGAAATCTTGACTCCTGGAAGCAGATAAAGATCTCCATTATGAACTTAAGCATGATCAAAAGTCCCTGTAACCTTAACCAGGATAAGTGGTTAGAAGGTGGATGGATGGATAGATGGATGGATGTATGAATAATGATACATTTTCTTTGAAGTATTACAGAGATATGCAGTGCCTTGCCTTGGTTACCATGGGAACGCTGGGTGCTGTGGTAGGTCGCAGTTTCCGGCCCCTCACTGTCCCGTTGGGAGTCCCTTTAACACTCCTTCCTGTCCCCTTGGGCGGGGGAGGGGGGGGCACTGGGGTGATGAAGTTATTGATGACTGGCAGGCAGTATGGCGATATTCCGCTGGAAAACCTGCCCACGGCCGCACGCCTCAACATCTCGCGGTCCAGCTGGAAGCAGAGAGTGAAAGAGAGGCAGCCCTCTACATGTGCTACTGGGGGGGGGGGTCCTGCTGTCCCTCTGCAGCTCCGACAGCGGC
>JAODJX010000047.1:934198-944402 GCA_026776945.1 Isichthys henryi
CCCCCCCCCGCCCCCCCCCCCCCCCCCCCCCCCCCCCCCCCCCCCCCCCCCGCCGCCGCAAAAGGCGGCGCAGCGCCGGGCCATGCCCCTCCCCCCCCCCCCCCCCTGCATATGGGGGGATTCAAAGTGGCACCCCCAGTGTGAGGCTATCAGCTCCCCACAGGCCTCAGCCGTACTGGGATCCCAGGATATCTGAGCGCGAGCCAGGAAAAGGGAAGCGAGCATCGGGATGCTGTGTCATTAATGCGTCACCAGCAGGCTGATCAGCAGCTCCCCATGATTATCTGCAGATGATATGACTCCCAAAGTAATCATCTGTTTTCAGCTGCAAACGCAGTGCAGAAACCCGAGATGCAATATTTTAGTAATGTGATTAATATCCAGCTTAGCTGCCGACATAGGAATCAATTTGTCAGCTTCTCGGGTTTGATTTGGCTGCCTCTGCAGGACGCTCTGCACCCCTGGTGCTCTCTCTGCGGCTCTGAGGTGCGGCCTGAGCGCCCCGTGTCGCACCAGTGAGCTCCGCCTTCCCTCACACTGCCCTGGCAGGTGGCATCCTGCCTGCTCACCAGTCCACGTCCGCTGGCTGTAAGTTACATGATCCTCGGCAATTTCCCGCTCCGCTCTCAATTGCAGGCGGTGAGGAGCCGCCGGCCCCCACCCCTTTGTTTTGTGGTGAGGAAGTAATTATACTGGAAGTGGGGGAATTAAAAATGCCCAAGAGATCCTCGTCCATCGGGGGCTCCGTAAACCACCCGTGACCCGGCCGCTTTCACTCTATGCCTCTCTGAAGTCACGGAGCACCCAGCTCAGTAACACAGGCGCTCTCAAGCTGGGCATGTGTGTGTCTAAGGTCTGAATAGGAGGAAACCATGATTGGCATATTTACTGAGCCGTCTGCTTAATAAGCTGGTGCTAATATGTGTTTTAATCATAAACAATTTTTCTCTGTTTGTATTGGAATGCCTGTTATTGTTGCGTTCTTTAAAATGATCAGTTTGAAGATCCATAATGTTGTAGGTTATAGTTTGATTATTGAAATTCACGGCTTAGATTTCACGTGTCGCGGCACTACTATCTTCAGATCAGTCCGTTTAACTGCTCGCAATAGGGCTTTTAAATTTCTTCTGCAATTTTACTTGAGATTGATCTGTTTAAGAGACAGACCGACTTACACGCCGTCTCGTGCAATTTAACTGACCCCCAAAATTACTCTAAACAGACTTTGTAAGGTGATTAAGTATAGGAAAAAACAACTGCTAACACCAGGATACCGCACAAGGAAATAGTTTAACAATGATAAAAAACCTAGATGTTATCGTTCATAGGGGTGTTATATTTAAATGTTAAAAAATAATTGTAATCACGAGACAAATGGGTGAGATGCATGGGCGGAGTTTGGGGAGGCAGCCCCCCCCACCCCCCAGTTGCTTGAGTCTAAATTGTAATTAATTAGCATTACTATGTTCTATGCCTGCACTTTGCGTAAGCGGTTTCCTGGTATCCGTTGACAAAATAGTAGGTCACGCGCGTTAACACAAGGTAAGCAGGAGTGATCGCCTACGGTGTAACGTGGCGCACGCTCCCGTGCAGGGGTCACACCTACGGTGTAATGTGGCGCACGCTCCCGTGCGGTTCTCGCCTACGGTGTAATGTGGCGCACGCTCCCGTGCAGGGGTCACACCTATGGTGTAACGTGGCGCACGCTCCCGTGCAGGGGTCACACCTACGGTGTAATGTGGCGCACGCTCCCGTGCGGGGGTCACATCCACAAGGCTCCGTTTAAAGCCGCTCCATGTGAAAAAGGCTGAAACCGCTTTTTAAGGGCGGAGTTTCCTCCTGCACGCCCACTTAACATGCAAACACGGTGAATGCACACATGGGCTCAAACACCCCGAGAAAATTGCTTAACACCACTGTGCGCAGTGCTTATAGTAACTTGTTTAATAACATGTTTTGTGAATTTAAATTCCCTCACGTCTGTCAGCAGCACACATCCTGGGCCGTAATAAGCAGAGCTTGGGGGACTCGGATCTCTCACCGCAGGCCCCGCTGATCTGTTACCCTAACATGGCGCTAGCAAGGTCGCATTCACCGTGTTCGCACGCTGCTCATTTGGGGAGGGGAACCTGTAACGAACCGACGAAGTTAGATTTTCACTTTGCAGCCCCCGCTCTGCATTGAAAACGTTTTACTTACAAATGGCAGATTATGCTCTTCACCTGTATTTCAGGAATGTATGTGCCCAGCTAATCCATACTCTATAATGTATATCATTGCTTATTACTGACCTTTAAATCAGTAAATCAGACTTTTGCAGTAGGCCTGCTAAACAATGTCGGTTCTTAGAAAGTGGAATCGTAATCTCCATAATGAACATGATGTCCTGCTCGTGTCCAGTGCATGAATGCGCAGTGCCACCCTGTCGGACTGGCGTGACACCATCCTATTTTACTGCTTGTTTTCAGAAGGAAAATCCATTTGAATAATTCACTAGAAGCTCATATAGAACCGAAACCAGAAACACGTGCGTTATCTGTCTCGTTTTCCCGCTCAGATAATCCATTTCTGACTGACGATCCATCATAATAAAGTGGATTAAGTGTCTCTGAATTCCATATAATCCCAGAGTGACGGACTGCGTCTTCCGAGTCGCCTGAACATCGGCAGGTCGGGCGCTTGCAGCACCTCGCCTGTTCCTCATGTTACCGTTCAAGCCCCCGACTGGCTCTCGGATGGACAAGCTATGTTAACTCTCAGGAATCAGCATAATTAATATGCAACTTTTGATTAAACAACGTCTTCAAAATAAATAATTTTGGAAAACAATGGAGTAAATTCACCATTCTTTAACGGCGTGCCCGAATCGCGATTTTAAATTGATTGTTTTGTGTGTGTAGATTACCATTACATACGCTTATACAATCAAACTGTACCTTTAGGAATGCAGAGTAGAGGCGTATTGTGATGACTTAATGTAATGGGGTTTTTTCTTAATAATTTGTGTTATATTGTATTTAACGCACGAATTATATACAATTCTATACAATCTTTTATTATTTAAAACGTTTTTACTTAATTTTACCTTAAATCGTGATTTAAGATTGTGCCCAAATAAGACAAATATGTTTTGTGGAGTTTTTATGAGCGAAGTATTAAGTTTAATTATAGGAAGTTATATTTAACAGTATTTTCACTTTTTTTGTATAGACAACGGCAAAAATGACAGCATTCATTTAATGTGATTTATAAATTTACAGCTGGTCTGCACTGTAATGACATAATTTGTTCATTGTTCTTCTTGCAGTTATTGTTACAGTTGCAGTTATTTTTACCTTTCGTCCTTCACGCCGATCGACAAATGCCTTTCGGCATCTTCATTTTCTTTTAAATTGCTATCGGATTTTATAATCGAAATCGCTAAAATCGCCACGAATATACTTGATTTTGTTTGCTGTGGCGATTTTCTGAAAACAGCAGCCTGCCTTATACTTGTGGGGCATTTTGTTTGCTTTTAAACAGTCACGTTAAGCTGTGACACCAAGTGACTTATTTTGAGATTTGGCAAGACCTACACTGTGAAACAGGCATATTAACTTTTTTATTTTTTTTTGCAAACTACACCCCTAAGGAGTAATAATTAAATTACTCTAATAAATTTAGACTATTTGGCGCTAGATTAGTTCAAAACTGGACATGGAGTAAATTCTCCTTTTACTTTGCATAATCAATAATAACAGCAGAAATGACGCCGATTAAAATCGGGGAATATTCTAGTCAAATGCCGTTTTAAATGCTATGCTGTGAGCAGCGCTACTCTGGTCGGTTTTCTGTGTAAAAATGCTGAAACAGTTCAGCTTCGCAAAAGCGCAGCGCCGCTGACCCACCGCTTGCGGTTCTATCGCGTATCTGGCGCAGGGTGCGTGAAGCCCGCTGGGCGCTTGCAGGGCGGCCGTGGCTTCAGCATAAAAGCCTGCAGTTGTTACAGCGGGGTGCATATCGGAGCATGAAACGCAAAAGCACCAAATATTTTTACAACGAAACACAACATTTCAAAGTAATGTCTCCTAGCTATTCAGTGTTTTTCTAGCAAAGCTTGGTAGGGACCGACGCCATTTATCACCCTGCCGTCGGCTGCTTCGATACGGGATCCCACCGGGTCGCCCAGAGTCGTTTCGGGCTTTTCCTCCTTCCTGCTCCTTCGTCTCTTTGCAGGACAATTTTAACACGAGAAACCAGCGAAGGGCGCAGTAGCTGGTGTGAAAGTAAAATTACCCAAATAATTATGATGGTATACGGTCCCTGCAGTACCATTCTTATAACCTGCGATTAGATTAGTAGGCCTTATTAGTAGATTCATTTTCCCATCCTTTTCCACAGCATATAATTATTATGCTTAAATAAAATAACTTATTCGGATGTAGTCGACAGAGTCGCATTTGCAGAATGAATATTTCCAGAAATGAATGCAATTTCACCATGACACTCATCTTTCACTGTTACTTAAGACTTGAATGCACTGATTTGTTTGAACTGAAAACCGGAAAATCCTAATCTTGAAATAAATGGTTAATTATGTATAGATTCTGTATTCACGACTTGTCAAATGCAAACTTACCGCAATTGTAATTTTACTCGCTATTGACACGCTAATATTTAAATAACAGTGTTGTCAGTTTAGCATAGTGGGGAAAAGGCGGTCAGACAGAGGGTGTTTTATATGAACATATATTTTTAAACTTCTTTACTTTGCATCTTGTAATTTATTCATTCATGAAATAGATGCGTAATTTTTAAACTTATTCTGAAACGCACATAGCCTACTGCGCAGTCATTGGGTCTAATCAGTGAAAACGAGTCGGACGTAAATTGAAAAGGAAAAAATGCTGAAAAAAGTAATGTATTCAACACAGAAAGGCAAGGCAATCATATTAATGATCTCTGATTTAATCCCGCTGGAGATGCGACTTAAATACTGAATCATGATTGCAAAACAGTGCATAAAGATACTGATATACATTGAGAAAAAATAAAGTAAACAAAAAATATCTTAAGTTTCACAACATTGTTCACTTTCTCCCGTAAGCTATATATCCACGTTTCCTAAAACAGCCAGCATTTACTAAGGACCGCAGCCTGGTCTGGTCACCCTGCGGTACGCAGACGGACCGCGGGTGCCGCCTGGTCGCATTCATGCCGCCCGCCTGCAGACCTAAACCCAGCGCCTCCGCGGTCCGCCGCTACACGCAGCTGCATCAAAGTGCCATGTTTTCAGATGCGCGTTTGATAGCTGCCATTCGTCTCCATTGGGTGGAACGAAGCATCAAGGCGATCAAGGCACGCTACTGCCGGGATCCATCTACCCGGGCAGACCGAGAACAGACGTTAGGCGGAAGGCTGCGTGTCGGAACAGGCCCCCGAAAGCGCGCCCACTCTCCGTGCCTACCTGCGTGTGCGTGTGCGCGCGCGCTCGCCCGTGTGGGGGGCGGGCCGGACAGCACCCCTTACTATAGTGATGGGAAGTTTACCTCAATTTATAGAACCGATTCTACCGAACTGTTCGTTTAAATTAATCGAAAATTCGATTAAAAGAGTTGGTTGGGAGGGCGGAACTTGCTGCGGAACTTTGTTCAATTAATTTATTGAACCTGCATGTTCAAAAATAAGATTAAAATCTTATTTTTTATTAAAATATTGTTCATCTCCGAGTCTTGTGAATGTATATGGATTACTACCGGTCCAATTAACTGTCAAGTAAACTTTGGGCACAATCAGAACCGGTCACTCTGTGATTTTTATGTCTCACGAGATTTGCCTGGAAACCACTTGAACTCGCCAAAATTCAGAGTCACAAACCGTTCCGGTTTCCCAATTTAGAACCATTGCCGTGTTTATCCACGGGATAAAAATGGTGCTCCGAACTGGCACCAAAACTTTGCTGGTCTGGAACCAAACACCCTTAACATCATTAGAAGTGGGCGGAGTAACAGAGGCAACTTTAAATAGGGCCTAAAGCAAATCTGCAGATAAAGGTGTATGAAGATATAGGGGAAGAACTGAAACTGGCTTGATTTGACAGCCCAACACAGCAAATACTCAACGAGTGAAAAGCAACTAAAAAAGGGTGCAGAGACAAAAAGAAGGATCTTTCATTTCATTCATTCAGGATCTTTCAGCTTCTAAAAACACAAGATGTGTTCTGCCATTGTGTTTCAGGCATGGCTTATGATGTGGGTGCAGTGTTGTCACCCAGCTCCCACTGGGCTCCCAAGTCAGTAGAAATGTGGGCCAGTTTTTACTGGTTCCCAACATCAGCATATCCGAAGCACTGGCACCAGCACCAGTGTAGTGGAAAAGGGGTCAGATTGAACTGCTTCAACCAAACGTGCCAAACTCGTTAACGTGTCGATTGCCGGAGTCAGGAATAGTGAGCCACAGCCATCATGTGTCTGGGCGAGAACAACAGTACGAACACGAGGGATTATGATAGGTGGAGAGGCACCGTGTGGCTGGGCATGAACAACAGAAAGGATTACGGTGTGTGGGGGGCGTGACGGCAACATGGTTATAGAGAGGCTACGAAAAGCAAATACAAGTGAATTTTACAAAGTGTGATTTTATATGGTAATTTGTCATATTTTTAGAATCTAAGGCGTGTACCTGTACAACGCATGGATCTACAAAAAGTTCCACTCTTTTAGATTTGAAAACCGGTTGGACCAATTCACTGAAAAAAACTGGTTCAAAACCACGATTCGTTCACAAATCAGACATCACTACTCCTAACCTTGTAGCAGGCAAATGCGTAACTCCGTTACTGCAAATGTGTCTCCATTCATTTCACAATAACATCCCTACGGCGATGATGATATTCTGGAACAGCTGCGTCTTACTGCTCACTGTACGCAATTACGGAGCAATTACCTCCGTTTCATGACAGTTGCTAGTGTGAAAACGGTGTGAAAACGAGAGAGGCCAGGCCAGTGAATGGTGCTCATTTCAGCCGACATTTCATGTTATGTTATTTTTTACGAACTATTTTAACGCAAAATGATGGAATTGTAATAATCGAGCCACACATTTAAATTGTTGAAATAAATGCTCATTCTTAATAGGTCTCTTCACAGCCATATAAAGTGACTGCATCTGCGTCACTTTTAAATGCTTTTTAGTGGGAAGCAAAGCGTCCATCTCCATGGAAAAACATCAAGGCTGCCTTGCTTCTTCCTGCACGGAGCCTCTTAATCTTAATCGTTAGCAGTCTGCTTATAGTCTGCCGTATTTGTTTATCATATTGTACGGATATCTTTGATTTGCTTTTAAGTCATAAATCAAAATACCCAACAAAGTGAAGGGGAGGCCTTTTCCCTCCCCGTTTGAAGTTCGGATATTTTAGTGATTCATCAGACTCTTTGCATGCAAATCAGAACCACCAGCCGTCCTTCTGATATGTTTGCATGCTTCCGTTCTTTTGGTGGGCAGAGAGCTGCACTGGAGGAATGTTTTCATACCTCTATCCTGTGTCACGCTGGCCGCTCAGCGTCGTTCGAAGGCACGCAACGGTCGGAAACGCGCTAATGACAGCCGCTAAGTGATGGGCTATTCTGGGCCCTCAAATGGCCTCAACAAAGCGAACTGACTCACTTTAAAGGACCAGCTGAGTAATCAGGAAATGAAATCTCGCAGCCCCGCTCTGTGAGACGCTCCTGTGTCTGCTCGCCGTCTGTAAGCGGGCGCCTCCTCATGCTGCGCCACTGTGATGCCCGGTCTGATGTGACTGATCCTGCAGGCTGTCAGGGGGCTGCAGTCCGCCGATCGGCTGCAGCCCATGGAGGCTGGTCCTGGGCTTTCAGAAACATTCCCAGATTCGCTGGGCCTGGGCTCCTACAGACCCGCAGCTGCAGAATTAGCATTTTAAATGAAAGGAGTTATTAGGAGGTCATTTGAAGCTGGGGACGGGCACAAGTTTGCCCTCCTTAATCACCATGAGGGCCTGGCTTTGGCAGAGGAGAGGAGCTCAAGTGATTGTCAATTGGCCACCATTATTTGTTTGATGGGACTTGGGCTGAAATGCTCCTCCTGTCTTAATCACAGCCCTTCACGGGGACACAATTTACAGAAGCTCTCAGAGCCAGACCCCAGATTACAGCTAATCTTCAGAAAACACCTTAATTCAGCTGAAATGGGCCAGAGCAAAGAGGGTAATGGGTTTGAACTTGTTTGTCTTCAGAGTGTGAGAAGAAGCAAGTAGTGAAAGAGTAAACCTCAGTGAGGCTCATGGACCTTCTGGAGGAGTCGTCTCAGCGAGTGTCAGGCCACAGGAAGTGTTTAGGGTGTTTATCAAGTTCGAGCCACTGTGAGGGCAAAGGCCATTCTGCTGCACATTCAGCAACCTCTCCTTAAGGAGGTCTGTCTAATTTCAATATGATGCCACCAACTGTATGCTGTATGAACTTATGTGTGTTGGTTGTTTTGACTGCTGCCTGTAAACCAAATCGCTCCTTGGGAACAATAAAAACAATCTGGTCCAATGAAAGAGGCCCGTTGAAAGGCCCGGGCAGGAGCCCCCCCACTGAGCAGCGCCTCTCTCATTGATGTGTGTTAGATAGCTGCACCGGGAACTTCCCAAACCATCCGTGTTCCTGGCAGCTTGCAGAATGACCATGAGAATGAGGAGCTGCCCTCGTCGTGGCGTCACAGCCTCGGACCTGGGGCTGCAGTGCGTCTGCTGGCTTCCCACTTTACATACTCTTCTGGGTCCATATCCTGCCTGACTTCCTGCCTGAATGCTGCCCTCAATCCTCCTACAAGTGCCGGGGGTGGGGGCCGTGGCCAGGGGCCTGTCAGACCAGTGGAGTATACCCCCCCATTCACTGCCTGCTCCTGTGTGCCTCCCATTCACTGCCTGTTCCAGTATACCCCCCCTTCACTGCCTGCTCCAGTGTGCCTCCCATTCACTGCCTGCTCCTATGGGCCCCCCATTCACTGCCTGCTCCTATGGGCCCCCCATTCACTGCCTGCTCCTATGGGCCCCCCATGCACTTCCTGCTCTAGTGTGCCCCCCCATTCACTGCCTGCCTGTTTATTTATTAATGACGTCCACAATAGCTCAGAACCGAGAGGTTATGAGTTGGGTCTGTCAGTGGGATGGATCATTCTGCTGTACTGAAACTCCATGTCCCCCTTTTCCCATTATAGACAAGTGCAGGTTCTCATTAACATGCACGTTTCACATTCAGCAGATGCTTTTGCCCACATTACAAACACATGTGCTGTGGAGGAGTCAGCAGGGTGTCAGCAGGGCGTCAGCAGGGCGTCTGCAGCGAGGCTGAGGGGACAAATAGAGGCATCAGGATGGGGAGGAAATCATGGAACTATATCATAATAACAAGGACACTGTACAATCACATTACTCAACTGTCACAATATAAAATAAATTTAAAAAATGAAATATTACATTTACAATAAAACTAGCAGCCATACAAGATTCAATTAATATATTATACAGAATTAGCCAGCTTGAAAAGGTGTTTTCCGGTAGCTGGAGAGTTAATGTTCCAAATGTTTTGTGGAGGAGAGTTTCAGGGACGAGGGGCCACGTGGCTGGAAGGTCGAAGCCCCATGTAATAGATGCATCTTCAGGCATTTCTTGGAGGTGGAGAGGGAGACCATCAGGGAGCCACACAGGAGAATCTTTGGAGTGACGCTTCCCACATGCTGGCGGGAGACCAAACGGCACTGGTTTGCTGACCAAAGGGGGCATGATGGGACATACTGTACATGATGGGGAGCTTTTGGATGGAGATTGGTGCCTGTCCACTGAGGGGGCATTTTTCATCTGCAGTATGAACAAAGCACAGTGCGCTCCAAGCCCACATCCATGACGTCACTATGTTGTTCTGCACCGAGACGAGGGGATGTTCCTCAGTGTTATCTTCATCCGGACTGTAAATAAGGGCTGTCTGTTTGCCCCACTACATGTGCGTGTGAGTGCATGAGATGTGTAAAATGCTGTCCCAAGGCACGTGAGATGCGTAAAATGCTGTCCCAAGGCACGTGAGATGCGTAAAATGCTGTCCCAAGGCACGTGAGATGCGTAAAATGCTGTCCCAAGGCACGTGAGATGCGTAAAATGCTGTCCCAAGGCACGTGAGATGCGTAAAATGCTGTCCCAAGGCACGTGAGATGCGTAAAATGCTGTCCC
>JAODJX010000047.1:944502-960159 GCA_026776945.1 Isichthys henryi
AAAATGCTGTCCCAAGGCGCGTGAGATGCGTAAAATGCTGTCCCAAGGCGCGTGAGATGTGTAAAATGCTGTCCCAAACTGCGTGACATGTGTAAAATGCTGTCCCAGGGAGCGTGAGATTCATTAAAAAAAGCTGTACTGTAGCACATGAAATGCTTAAATTGTTGTCCTGTGGTGCATAAGATGCATAAGATGCTGTCCTGGAGAACATGGAAGTTCTGTGTGATGTGTGCATATTCTTGCATTAAAATTGATTTATTCTTGATTTTGGACGGGATATATCTTGACATGTATTTAAAGCTTCCTGAGGGTTTGTTATTGCAGAAAGGTAATTTGTGGTTTTGGAAAACCAATTATTCTTAAATGACTAAAATAAACCCACATTCTGTTGACACAAACTTTTCTCGGTAACCAGGTTTCAAAAGAGCATAAATCTTCCATTGAATTGGGTTTGTCGAACAGCAGCACGTTTAACAAGTTGGGAGTCCTTTAATCTGTGGGTATCACTCACCTCAGAAAGCGTCAACATTTCAGAACCTTTTGGAATATACATGAACTGCTTGCCATGTGGAAAAAAAAAATTAAATACATGTTTATATTTTGTGACTCACAGAGGCTGGAGAATACGATGAAACCCAGCAGAGAAGCTGTGACGTCCCAACACGCAAACGGGCCATTTCGCCTCTCCTCGCAGACTCAGGCTTAGACTTGCCAGTAGCCCAGCAACTATTTTGACAGATAGTGGCTCATGATAAACGGCCCTTTTTTCATTGTGAGGTAAATATTTCTCCCAGTCAAGAGAGTTTGTGAAGCAAAACTACCTACATTTTCTTTGCTTGATGCTGTCAAACGCACATTGTATTTAAAGAGCTGCTCAACAGTCTGGATGCAGAAAAATATTTTGAGAAATGAAAGACAAAGTTATGAAATGAATTTTTGACGCATGAATAAATAGTATGATTTTGCATGTTTGTCCCCGGTGAGTCTTAGCTGTGCTTTTGCTTTTGAATCTCTGTCCTGAGGTCTCTAGAAGGTTCCTGCCCTGTGTCATGCCAGCTAGTTCACAGTGCGTGGCTCCATCCCACCCCCGGCCAACCCCAGCAGGAATTTAATCCCCAATAATTTATGCCAGGAGGGTGCCAAGACAAACATCTTGCTTCTTTACACGTGTGCTCCCTCCCCCCCCACTTCACAATCTGCCTCACATGTCCTTAAAGGAGGGGGGCTTCCCGGGCCCACACACCACAGAGGGTCAGAGGTCAGCATCTTAGATGGGGGCCGCAGTGTGTCAGATGGAGGTGTGTAGACGCCAGATCTTGTGGGTGGGGGGCCCTGGGCAAATGTCAGATGTCACGTGGATGCTGATGGGGAGTGTGCCCCCCGCCCCCCCAGGCTGTTTATGTAAGACCAGGCCGGATTTCCTGCAACATAATGAAATCATTAGAAGCCCTACAAAAAGCACTGCAAAGCCTGGAGCTGTGCCCGGGGCCGGGGCTGCAGACCAGTGCAGGAAGGATGCTGAGGATGTTGGATGGTCCTGCTGCCTGAGGGACATGTGCTCTCATCCTAGGGTTGGAGTAGACAGGTGTGCTGACCCTCACAGACCCCTGCGCTGCCTGGGGTTTGGGGCCATCAGAATAGAAAGGACCTGGGCCTGATCCTCAATGCACTTACCCCTCCACCCCCAGGTTGGGGGAGGTCAGGGAGTGGTTACAGCTCAGGCAGGTTTCCAGAGATACACGTATTTGAGATGCAGAGACCCAGGCCAGGATCCAGGTGTATGATCTTTATGTGTTTTCCTTTGCAGTGAAGGGTGTTGTCAGGGTCCAGGTGTAACTGCTATTATCGCCCCCTCATGGCCAGGACAGGAGTAACGACTGGAGAACTAGGACCCGAGTGCCGTTTTGTAGCTTTAGAGAAAAGGGTCTGTTTTTGGTAATTTGCTTTGTAAAAACTGTCTATAGCAGGTCTGGTCACATCTGCAATGCTGTGGGCTCTCAGCCAAGGGGGGGCTTAGTTGGGAGTCATGGCTGTGTCTTGTGCCTGGGGCAATGTCGCGGTTGGTCGCCATCACCTGTGAGCTGCATTTGTGAGTGAACAAAACGCACAGTACTCTCCTTCCACAAGGGGCGGGCTGTTTACTGAGGAGGTGATGTCATCGAGCCCCTTGTCCTCACAGCTGGGACAGGTGTCCCGGCCCGACCCACCCCACACCTCGCCTCTGTTATCATTTTCGGAATATTCCAGCAGACTGCAGTCAGCGGCCAGTTTCATGCTCACCTGCCCCCCCAAGGCACTCTTTTCACTCACAGCTTGTTGTCACCTTTAAATAGACTGGATGTGGAGGGGGGGGAGGGGAGTGATGGGAATCACATGGGGGAGCTCTGGCTGTGAAGTTAAGCAGAGTCTCCCTCCTTTGATACAACAAGGAAACGATTTGTTTTGTTAAACCCACGACGGCAGAAGCAGAACACAGTGATTTCTGCTTTTTCCTGAACTGTACTACACTGGAACTACACCTACAGCACCCTTTGGGTGTAGTAACACACTGGAACTACACCTAACTGCCCCATCAGGCATACTGGGTCACTGAAACTACATCTACAGCACCATTAAGATGTAGTGACTCACTCAAACTGCACCTGCAGCACATTTGAATTGTAGAAATGCACTGGACCATCTGCACCCTATGGGTGTAATGACTGATTGGAGCTACACCTACAGGCCTCCCAGAGAGGTGGGTGGGGGCACCTTACAGGTTGTTTTGTGAGACAACAAACAATAATCTAATCAAATGTGAATTGGTCATTTTCAATATTTTGATTCATGATTACTGTGTGACTGTTCTGGATGGATGGATGGATGGATGGGTAAATGATACATTATTAATTGTATTTGTGAAATTTATGGCAGTTCATTGTCTGTGGTGATGACAGCCACATGAAATGACAGGATAGCAGCCAGACGCTGAAACTGCCTCTGGATCGACTCAGAGATGCTGCCCAGGGAGGTGGTGTGTGGGGGAGGAGTGGGGGAGATGGGGGCAGGGGGAGCATCTGGAAGCTTTTAATTCCCTGAAATTACCTGTGCACTCTGACTAGGGCAACCAAGGGGTTAGGAAGCTCAGGATGTGTTCAGGAGAAGCTGGAGGAGAGCAGAACCTGCACTTCACAGGGGCTCGTACTCACGTCGCTCCGGACCGGCATGACGCCTCATCGTGCCAGGGCCTCACTGCCAGCCGAAAAGTGGGAGTGGGAAAATGGCAGGGCCACTCTGTGAGGCCAGAGGGGCCCAAGGCCCCCTCCCGTAAGAGCAGAGGAGCCCTGCCTGTCATCAGAGCTCCCTTCCGGGGGTCGGCGTGAGCGAGAGGACAAATCACTGCCAGATGAGGGAGGGGTAACACACAGTTTCCCGTTTCAATCGGAGGCCCCAGGAGGAAACAGTGCAGGTCTATCAGAATAACAACCGTGTCAGCCCAGCACGGACCTATGCAGGCGGAGCTACGCATTCTGAGTTACGCACGTGGAGTTACGCATTCTGAGCTATGCACGTATAGTTACACACACGGAGTTACGCACATGGAGTTACGCAAGCGGAGCCACGCACATGGAGTTACGACTTGGAGTTACACAAGCGGAGCTATGCACGTGGAGTTACACACGTGGAGTTACGCAGAGGGCGGGTCCCAAGTGTGAGCAATTCAGTGAAGCTGAGGGAGAGGCCCAACACCTTCACTCATGTGACATGGGGGGGGGGGCAGCTCACTACTCCATCAGCTAGCGCACAGTCCTGTCACCCACATCACACTAAGGAAGCTCTCAGGGACTTCACTCTGAGCGTCCAGGACCTCGGGCTTCCGTAGATGTGGGGGTGCCCCAGCTGGGGTTTCCCCCTGACATGTACACTTATAGCTCAATGCCCATGAGCTTCTCTCTGTTTCTCTCTGCCATCCTCAGTCTACGCTCCCTCCTTGGTCCAATGGAAGACCCTGGATGGACTGAAGGACCAGACCCTGGTTGGACTAAAACACCACTAGTAGAAAAAATCAAACCCATATGGACTCAGGTACCGGAGAAGAGAGAAGGTGTCAGGTGCCCTGTGAGTCCCAGAGACCTAAGGGCAAAAGCCGACTCAACGCGCCATGTCTAGACAATACCTTCCTGTCTGTTGGCATCGCATCCAGGTCTGCCATGACCGAGAGGAGCGAGGCGGGGGGGTGACAGCGAGGGCGCCTGTCAGATCTCATTGGGCAGAATTAGCAGGATATCTCAAGGTGAAGAGGGATCACGTGAAGGTCCTTGAAGAAGGAAGTCCCACAGACTAAACCTATTAAGGCCCCCTAGGAGAGCAGGCGCGGGCTCTGCTTTCACCCTCCTTGGCATGGGGGGGGGGGGGGCTTTCCTGTTCATTCATGCTGCACCTCCAAAACATGCAAAAGTACTGAACACAGCACTGATAAATAAAAAAGTAGGGGGCCACAGTGCTGGACGTTACATTTGTCTCTCTTCTGATCCCCACGTGCTGAGAAGGCTCCAGCTTTACACACTCACACCTGGGGGGTTTGCCATGCTGCCTGACAAACATGCAGTTGGGCACAGAGTCCACCTCAGGCCGCAGGAAAGGCAGAGGGGCCAGCATGTCTCACCGCCACGGAGGACCGGCAGGAAACGCCGTCTCGGCCTCATTCTCTGCGGGCGCAGGGTGTTGACGTGTGTTTTGGGTATCACTTCCAGGTTGGGCCAATGTTATCGTCTCCATTTCCTGCTTCCCTCCTGAGAGCATTGAGGCACCATCCCAGGCCATTTGGGAAGCTGTCAGCGAGCCCATTTCCAGCTGAGCCCAACAGCCTGGCAGATCACGCGAATCTGCATCAGCCACCGCGGGCATGGAGGGGGCAGGGAGGCAGTATGGAGGGGCATAAACCGGGTATGGTGGTGGTATGGGGGCCTTGTTTCCCACAGTGACATGGAATACTCCCGTGTCACTTTGTGACATGACCCCTAACTAACGTCCATCTGAGAAACCAACCTGGTTTTTATAAAATGTCAGAAAGTGAAGCCATTGCCTGGTGACTTATCTACTCTCCTAGAACAGGGCATACGGGTTACGGGTTTGAGTACTGAACATGGTCTAAGCCCCCTGCTCAGTGTTGAAGGATCATGCCACCCACAGCCCTGTAACATCCACTTTGCAAACTCTTTGAACACAAAACTGGTTACTTATCAATGTTGTTCTATGGGGGATGTTTTTGTTCCAATCTTTCTTCTCTGGTCTCAGTGCAGCTGCCTGATCTTCTCATCTGATCCTCTCCAGTTCAGTGACTTCTCACTGGTCCATATTCCTCCCCCCTCAGAAACCTCCATCTCAGTCCACATGTCAGAAAGCTGTTCAGGCCAAACTTCATAACCCTCCTACCCATCACCACTCCTTTGAGTTTCCTTGCATCTTTTCTTCATTGTTCAGAATGAAATGCATTCCCAAGAATGTTCAATACTGATGTACGAGATTATAGCATCATTTTGGGGTTTCGCAATCATAACTGGCCTGAAATTATGGCTCTGAAGGCATCCAGCTTTTAAAGCAAACCCGAACCGTCTGTTTGTTTGACACTCCACTTTGATTATCTTCCTTTAGACAAAGGATTAGCTATCAGGCTGTCCAGATGGTCATTTGCAGATCTACTTAAAGAGAAGGAGGCTTCAGTATTTAGATTAAAATCAGTGGCAGGCCACACCCACTCACTCTCACTGCACACCCTACCTTCTCACCAGACCCCCCTTTCACTGCTCACCCACCCACCCTCACTGCACCACTCCTTTTCACTGCACACCCTCCACCCTCACTACATGCCCCTCCCTTCACTGTACACCCTCTTATTTCACTGCACACCCAGCCATCTCACTGCACACCCTCCACCCTCACTGCATGCCCCCTCCCTTCACTGTACACCCTCCTATTTCACTGCACACTCAGCCATCTCACTGCACACCTTCCCCTCTCACTGCACACTCTCCCATCTTGTTTTGGCCGTGGTACTTTAAACTGGGGCCTTTTTTTATCACTGTACTAACTAAATAGAATACTGGGTGAAAGATCCTGAAGAGAATCCCGTGGTGAAACACAGTAAAAGGGTCTAAGCGGTATGACCACAGGAAAGTGGCGACGGACATGGGTGACATCCGGATAAGGTGTGATGCAGCAGGGTGTGCTCAGCTGAGCAGCTGCATAAACACCGAGCACCGGCCCTTTAATTACGCCGCTGGGTTTACACCCATTCTGTGTTCTCTCATCGCCTCTGTTTTACGCTTTCCCTAAAATAGGCTGTACGTGGGTAAAGGCAGGAGCACAGCACTCCGCCTCACCCCACTGGCCACCCGTTGGGGGGAGGGGGGGCATATTGCCATCAAAAGCCTATTAATAGGCTGAGTCAAAATACGGGGGTGTTTGTCGGCAGACGGCAGCATGTCGCTTCCGACTGCGCCATGGCACCTCGGAGATGAACATCTCAGCCGTTCCTGAGGAGACATCGGGGAGTTACTCACAGCACAATGGAGAGCCCAGCAGAGCAGCGTGGTGTGGAGAGGGAGGGCCTCCTTTGGGGGAAGGAGGGGGCTGGGGAGGCGAAACAGCACTTAAAAGGGGGCTTATAAGGGGCCTCTAATGACTAACACAGCATCTTCTCCTCCGACACCCAGATCCCATCCCCGCATCCATGATGCCGCCTAACCCTAACCCTAACCCTAACCCTAACCCCGTTCACCCATCCACCACAGTCAATTACAGTTAAGATCTGCTTACTGCTCTGCTACCCCACTGGGCTGTGAGGAGCTTCTTGTTCTCTTTTCACACACTGTGTCATTATCAGGCCAAAGATGTTCTCCTATGTAGAAACTTCATGGAGAGTTTTCATTTGATCTTATCAGCTTGAGAAAAATAAGCCCCAAACAAGAAAGGACATGAATGGTGGCAGAGACACACACACACAGACACACACACAGACACATACAGACACACAGACACACACATACACACACACACATGCACACACAGACACACACACACATACACACACAGACCCACACAGACACACACGCGCGCGCACACACACACACACACACACACAGACAGACAGACAGACACACACACACACACACAGACCCACACAGACACACACGCGCGTGCACACACACACAGACAGACAGACAGACAGACAGACAGACACAGACACAAACAGATCCAGACGCACACACAGATTCAGACACACACACACTCAGTAACTGTTGCCTGGTGCCTTTGAGATTAAACGCCAGCAAGGACCTTCAGAGTGACCCTCGTGTCAGACACAGGCACCAGGGTGCCGACGAGGCCCCTATGATATCATTGAGCTCTAAACCCAAATGTGTGCAAGAAGACACACAAATATACATAAAAGTATGGTGATCTTGTAAGGAAACTTGGCGTTTTCCTCTCTGAGTTAAGTTTGTCACCTGGCTGACTCACAAAGAGTCTATTTGTGTGAACTTGTGCATAAATCCCGCTCATTGAACTGCAACTATAGTGCATCCTACCTGTAGGGGGCAGCACAGGGAGGGTCCCCAGCCACTAAGCCTGTGTGAGCATGGCACGGGGTGACCGTCCGGGTGAGCGGCGCTGGTGTGGCTTGCGAAGCTGAAGTCTACTCTACCTTGTCTGGCTTTTGGAGCGGTGTAACAAAGTCTACTGGATGTATCTGCATGTAAAAGGAAATAATTAACGTCTCTTGAAATCATTCATGGAAGATTGCGCAGCCCTATAATCTAACTAAGGTGCAAAATAGTCCTACAAGCCGTTGGAAATTAGTTAGGCGTTGTAGGGATAAAAAAACACTGATTGATACTAGTGCCGAAGAATAATACGCTATCAGAGCCTTTCTTATCAAGATAAATATATGTTCATATTTTAATAAGTGGTATTTTCATAATGAACTATTTCTTTCAGTGCCACCGAGTGCCAGGCAGGAGTCTGGGGAGTGCTTCTGCCGCCGGCCTGTCAAGGAGCTCCACACGGCGGAAACGTGAGCCAAGTGCTGGAGATGTTTGACGCGAAAAACCTCCGTGCTGCTCCGTCCCCAAGCCGCATTTAGGGGCTTTTTAATGCTTAACTTTTTAATGCAGCTACCGGATACCGGCTGGAGAATACACGTATTTTCTCTGTATTTTGACTGCATTGTAAATAAACCGTATTTGACATTAACGGAATTTCGCACAAATGTTGATTCAAAAGTGCCAAAAACTGGCAGGGTAATCTGTAACTATATTGAAACTTATAAATTAATGACATTGTGTTCATTTAAGCAACACGTTGCAAAAATGGTTGATTTAAACTGCAGCATTAATCGATTATCCTGTATGTTCACTATATAAAACCAAGGCATGATAATAAAAAAAACAGAACGGCATACGATAATCAGCTATTAGCTTTAAATGTAACACTATTTGCGGAAGACGAGATTTACTGCCATTTAAGTTTTCTGGCATGTAGGCCTACAGTGTCAATTATTATACCTACAATTTGCATTTGTTATCGAACTTGAATCAGTTACAATTCGAGCTTAAAATTAGTGTCATTCAATATTCTTGAATAATGGCCACCATCTTTAACAAACCGTGTGAACGTCAGACTTTTCATGCATATAGGCTATAAATGACAGACAAACACGAAAGACAGGTAAGGTAAAAAAAAATACATTAAACACTGAACAATGTATTCGTTTTATTCAGATAATACTGGTGTTGCGAAAAATAAAATCATTTTATTTTAATGGTCCATTCTGCAAACAAATTTTGGCGAATATGGGGCGCGGGTTAAAACTATGGGACGAAAAACGACGGCCGAGGGTCGTGCAGCGTCTCGTGCAGTCGAGCGAGGAAGCCCGCGCGCGACGCCAGCTTTAAATAACGGTCCATCCCGTTTATTACCGAAATCAACGTGGCGTGAGCAGCCACCCGTCATTTTCTTAATGAAAAAAAAACATTATTTTAAACTTTTATTTTCCACAGTATCGGTTATATATGGTTAAACGCGGTCAAACAACAACAAATAACAATATTAATAATTATTATATGCATACCTATGTTAACAATAGTTTCCATTTGTAATAGAGAGAATGGCGTAAATTTATGTCACGTTTTATGCTATTATGTGTTTCGGAATTAGAGAATACTGAAAATATGCCATAGTATCTAATATATGCAAAAACACGCACAAAGCCCTAATATTAATTTATTTTACGCTATATTTTAGCCATGGTAAAATCACAAACAGAGAACTATTGCTTTTCATTTTTATTTCTCTCAGTTTTATTTCTCAGACGATCTTAAAACATTAGCGATCATCCTTTCAATATTATACAAGAAATCATCATGCCTTACAGTTCGATTTTCATAGGACAGATTTTATTTGGCAAAAATGCTCAACATTTCAATTACATTTTAAACAGTTCATAAAACTTACAGTAAATTTCAGAATTTACTTAAAAATACAATCTATCGTTTTGAATTAAAATCTAAAAGTTTAAAGCGCGCGTTAAAATCAAAATTAACTAAAATGGTTCACAACTTAAAAGTAAAGACATTTGTGTACCCTACATATAATACAGTATGTATAATATAAACAAATATGTATATAACGCATAAATTATACAACTACAAATTACTTTACGATTAACAGACATTTAATTACATGATACTATGCCGTTTTTCTTATTTATACGAATTGAAAATGCATTTTGTAAAAACGACCAAAAGACTTCTAGGGTCAAAGCGTCAGGCTTTCAATCGCTGCATAACACACTAACTTATAATGAAGTTCAGCGGTAAAGCTGCGGTTTGTTAATATGACAAAGACGATCTCATACTTTATTGGATTTCCTAGTCAAATCTTCCCAATAGTGCGCCGAGGCACCGCTAAGCAAATGCGGCTGGTTGGTAATAAGGCTGAGCTGTCAGCCCCAAATCCAGATGCCGCAGGTTAGTCTTAATGGGGAAGAATTAAATATCAGCGGCGGCTGTGCGACGCCCTGTTTTATATCCATCTACATGTTTAACTCTCCTCACTTTCTTCTGATGATGATTTGCGGCCAGTTTGGAATGCTGCCTTTTCAGCGGCCGGCCAACTCGGCCCCTCTGACCGGGCACTACTACGGCATTTTCGCAGGTATCTCACGCAACAAGCCGGCACAACTGAAAGGCATGTATGACAGGCAAGGGGGTGCGGCCAAGGGGGCCGCAGGAAAGGCGCGGAGGGCGAGGTCCACCCTCAGGAAAACAAAAGTTTGAGGTAGATCATAAGATCGGGGCAAACTCTGTCATGGGACTGAAGGAGTGAGCATCTTCTACGTGGATCTTCACGGCTTCGCTCAGGATTCCAAGCATCTTCCTTCAGAGGTCCCGGCATGTCTCTTCCATGTCTTACTATCGACCATAAGTACCATGTATTGGAAAGGCGACCAGATATTTGTATGCAGTAAAGGGGAGGATAAAGGAAATGGGTTAAAGTCAATTTCGAGTGACACGGTAAGTGCCATCAGTCCGCGCTATGGACGTTACTGGGAACTGGCGCTGCATTCGGTCAAATGAAGCCGAAATGCAGTGTGAGTCCCAGCTTAGCCACTCGCTAATCAGAACTGCCATTTCAAATAAAATGGAGCTTTTAATTTTTATTTCTCGGGAGATTGCATGACACTTTCAGGGGATGTCTGCATGCTGAGCGCTTCGCCGGGACGGTCGCACTTCACGCGCACGTAACTCTGCAAAGCGTGAATCCCTCTACTTCAAAATTATCAGTCATCTGTGGTGTGTGTGTGCGCGCGCGCGTTTCCCCTTTTTCCTGCTTTCATACTGCCTCCTCTCACTCTTCCCGGGCAGGAGCACCAGGCCTGTTAAATCCCTTAATTAGCACTCCAACGCTTTAATAAGGCATTTAACCTTCCGCGTCCCCTCCGTTCAAATGCCGACTGCGTCTAGCGCGTTTAATTGCTGTGATTAAACGAATCGATTCGTTTCTCCCAGACCCGAAACTTTTGATTGACAGCAGAAATTGATATTTTGGCGAGTAAAGCGTTTGTCTGAGACGTCCCAGGTACCGAGAGCTTATCTTGGTCTAAGGCAATAATAACGTGGGGCTAAGCGGCGTGTTTTTTGTAAGCAGGGGCTTTCTAAATGACATCTTAATCATCGCCGGGGTTGTCATGGTGAAAAGGTAAGTGGATATTTATGGGCTGCCAGGAGGTTAAAAAGCGCCGTCGGTGCCGGTGACGGCTCCCGCTCCGCCGCGCGCTCACGCTCCTCTCCCCCCCAGTTTACCGCTATGGCTGAAGACTGCGAAGGGGCAGCGACTGACTCTTTTGGAAGGTGTAGGAGAAGTAGAGGAGATGCTGAACAGGTAGAACTGCTTTAGTTTCTTTTTATTCCGTAGCCAGGTAAAGTCGCTCTGACGCGCCGCCGCTGCCTCGCTGGGACTCGGCCGGTACGTTTCTCACCTTGGCGTCCTGTTTGCACGTCAGGCCTCCACAAATGCTTGGCATGTTTCGTGTCCCCCAGCTGATGTCGGGTGTTGAGATTGACCTGAGCCTCGCATTTGCTCCCCAGAGCACGGCCGAGGAGCTCTTCGAAGAGGACTCCTGCTCCCTGTCCTCCTCCCTGTCGCCGTGCGCGTCGCCGCGCAGCATGGCCGCGGCCGCCCTGCACGCCAAAGCCGTCTGCACCAGCTGCGGCTTGGACATTGTCGACAAGTATCTGCTCAAGGTACCTTTTCGCCCTCTTTTATATTTCCCATCAAGAACTGAAATGCGAATGCGGCTTTGCCTGTCGGCGCTTTTCACTGTCGGTTTCATTGGGAATTTCCGAAAGCGTTTGGGAGGCGTTTTCGCAACCTTCTCCCGCCGCTGCAACACGCTTTTGCTTTTAAAATGTGTGTTTTTTTCCGCTCAGGTTAACGACTTGTGCTGGCATGTGAGATGCCTCTCTTGCAGCGTCTGTCGCATTTCTCTGGGGCGACACGCCAGCTGCTACATTAAGGAGAAGGAGGTGTTTTGCAAACTTGACTACTTCAGGTAATTCCCGTGAATGAAAATGCCTAGGCAGGGGTGTTTTATTTTTTTTTTTTATGTTATCTAATTTTAACGTGCTTAACTTCATAAGCCATTTCAGTCCAAATTTACTAATCTGATAGTCCAGTATTACACCATGTCTTTGGTGCATTAGCAGTGGTGGGGGGGCACCTGCATATCTTAACTTCTGTGACCTGCACACTAGACCAGGAGCTGTTAAACTAATCTCTGCCTGTTCCTCGTTGAATCAGCTCCCCCTTCTGCATGTTTGACACGCGTACAAAACCAAAGGACTTATTTGAAAGTCCCCCGATCCTGAGTGGTCTTGGGTGGTCTTTTGCCAGCCAGTTGCGCTGCTTTTCGCGAGTCCTCCCCCCTTGCCCACAGTGTGACTCGCTGCTCTTATCGCTTTACAGAAGATACGGGACGCGGTGTGCCCGCTGCGGCCGGAACATCCACTCCACGGACTGGGTGCGCAGGGCCAAGGGCAACGTCTACCACCTGGCGTGCTTTGCCTGCTTCTCCTGCAAGCGGCAGCTCTCCACGGGGGAGGAGTTTGCCCTGGTGGAGGAGCGTGTCCTGTGTCGCGTGCACTACGACTGCATGCTGGACAATCTGAAGCGGGCCGTGGAGACCGGTGAGTCGCTGAACAGGCAGTGGAGAGCGTCCATCTGGGCTCGTCCAGTAATGTCTGAACTGGGGGTCACGTTACCACACTGCATTTCACACATGGTATGTAACAGCTTTGATGGCTAATGGCTGCCAAGAGAAGGGATATGTCCTGATGACTGGCTTTGACACGCTGCCCCCCCCCTTACAGGAGGTGGTATAAATGTAGATGGTGCAGTGCCGTCGGAGCAGGAAGTGAAGCAGCCCAGGCCAGCGAAACGAGCACGGACCAGCTTCAGCGCTGACCAGCTGCAGGTGTGGGGGGCGTGGCCATCTGCTGAGTGCCTGATGGTCAGTGCTGCTACTCTTACTGGTGGCTTTGCCGTGACGCTGTGCTGATCTGCCGCTTTCCAGGTGATGCAGACGCAGTTTGCTCAGGATAACAACCCCGACGCTCAGACACTGCAGAAGCTGGCGGAGCGGACGGGCCTGAGCCGGCGCGTCATTCAGGTCGGCCCAGCCTGGACCCTGGATGAGTGCTGCATTTGTCGCACTGTGCTGTCATTATGGGAGGCGGCGCTGGTCATGCGTCTGTCTGCGTGGCCAGTCCTTACCTGGAAAGGGGTCTCCCTGCATTAAAGTTCTTCATATGAAGATTAAGTGACTGGATAAGGTTGCGTGCAGCGGTGCCTGGGGTGGCTTCGCATGCCCCCCTCCAAAGCCGACACTGGAATCCCCCATTGGGGAGGGAGACAGTCCTCATGCCAGGAACAATTTTTCAGGGTTGTGGGTTTTTTTTTTTTTCTTCTGACAGCCTCACTGGATGCCCCTCCCCCCCACCCCACAGGTTTGGTTCCAGAACTGCCGTGCTCGTCACAAGAAGCACGTGAGCCCCAGCCACGCGTCTGCTGCCCCGGTGTCCTCTCTGCCGTCCCGCCTGTCTCCGCCACTGATGGACGAGCTGCATTTCTCCACCTTCGGGCCGGCAGACGGGCCGATGCTCACTGCGCTGCATTCCTATGTGGATGGTAAGCGCGCCCCCACTTCCTGTGTGCCATGCGGGAGCTGGATGGCTCCTGGTGAAGTTTAACTTTTATGAACGCCATGGAGTCCTTCACGTTCAGAGGACATCTTGAACCTTGGGTGGGAGGGTTGTGTGTAGATATTGTGTTGTAGGGATAACTGGTTCCCACAATGTGATTTATAAACCTGTTATCTTTATGGGGAATTTTTTCTTGCCTTTTTATAGAAATCTGACTAATCACGAAGTGAAAATACCAACATCGTCATTCTAACCTTGAGGTTAGAGCTGGGTTAGGGGATCTCATTAGGATTAGGGTTTTTCTATAGAAATGGAGTCCCCACAACGGTGTGTGTGTGTGTGTGTGTGTGTGTGTGCGCGCGCGCGCGCACCACACAGCTGCTCGCTCACTCACTCTCTGCTTCCCTTCCCTGGGGTGCCCCGCCCCGCCCCGCCCGGCCTCTCCCCACAGTTCACTCTCCGGCAGTGGTATTCCAGCCCCTGCTCTCTCACTCTATGACGCAGCTTCCTGTCAGCCACGCCTGAGCTTCCCAGGGTGTGGATCTGTGACCGGGCTCCACACGCAGGTCACAGCTGTGTCTGTGCAGCACAGTGAGACCTGCCACTCGAACCCAGGGGCAGAAGGTAGTGCCCCCACCCTCACAGGAGGGGAAATAATTCAGTGTTAAACGAGGTTGTCGTAAATTTTTTTTTTTTTTTTGAATATCTATTGGTGAGTAAATTCATGGTATTAACTTATTTTGTGTATGTGACAGAGCACTTTGTTTTAAAATAAAATGGTTGCAGAAGTGGACTTCTGGTCTTGTCTCTGGCTTTGAATATGGGGGTGGGTTTTCAGGGGTCAGAGTACCCCGTCTGGGGGGGAATTTGCTGTTCCCAGCATGTCCAAGATGAGATCATGATATAAATGTGAAGCTGCCCAAGACCATAGTGGTTGCAGTTACTAGATTTTGCCACCTTTCTCCAATTAGGAAAGTACTAGAATTGCATGGCTGTGGGCTTCCCTTCAGAATGTAGTGCAGACGTGCGTTTTGATCCTGCATGTTCAGAGCCTCATGGCCCTGAAGCTGTTCTGGCAACGCTGCGTAGGACTCTGCCGTTCTGTCCCAAGGGCTCCCCTCAGGCCATCGGCTCCCGCCAGCGGAACATGTAGCAGAGGGTGAGTGCTGACCCAAGATGTCAAATGCTCCCTCTGGAGGCAGGTGTGGGGTACTACAGCTCATGCTTGCTGGCCACGTTTCAGATGATGCTGGGGCTGGTTCTTAAATTTTGCGAATTCACCCCTCCCTCCCAGTATCACTCAAGGAGGGGGAAAAACCACATGAGCAGTTAAGCTGCGGCTTGAATTATAGTTTATTTAGAAAATGACCAGTTTACAAAAACTTCCATTACAAAGACATTAAATACCCCTCCCCAAGTTACAAAAAACAAGTATATTAGAATAGTAAAAAAGGTAGCACTTCACTACAGCCCTGTTTTAAAAAATAAAATAAAAAAAAAATCCAAAGAATGGCTTTTACATCCTCAAACTCTCCTAGAAGGTTCTGTGTTCATCACGGTCTCCTGGACTAGGCATGTCGACTAAGCTGCAGGTTTCCTGGCCGGGTGTCTGTCCTCTTGGGGGGCCGGAGTTCTGTGCAGTGGTGGTGTAGGAAGCCAGTGGCTGGATGGAGTGCAGTGGGGGGGGGTAACATGCTGCACTCGTTGGCCAAAGGGTTTGTTTTGGTGTGTGGCTCATGACGGGGGGAGAAACGTGGAGCTCGTGTCAGAGTGAACCCTGTTTGGGGGGGGGGGGGGGGGGGCCCTTTACTGTAAAACCCCCATTTAAAAAATGCTTAAAACAATAAGTAAACCCAGAAGCCAACCCATTCTGGTAAACATGGGTTGGTGGCAGCACACACACCCCGGGGGGGGGGGG
>JAODJX010000047.1:972092-985767 GCA_026776945.1 Isichthys henryi
GGTCCTGAGCCTGACGGCGGGAAGCTCAAGCGGTCCTGAGCCTGACGGCGGGAAGCTCAAGCGGTCCTGAGCCTGACGGCGGGAAGCTCAAGCGGTCCTGAGCCTGACGGCGGGAAGCTCAAGCGGTCCTGAGCCTGACAGCGGGAAGTACAGACAGGCGCGAGCCTGACAGCAGGAAATGCAGGCAGGCTTGAACCTGACAGCAGGAACCACATGCGAGCCTGAACCCGACAGCAGGAAGCACATGTGGACCTGAGCCTGACAGCAGGAACCACGTGCGGGCCTGAGCCTGACAGCAGGAACCACGTGCAGGCCTGAGCCTGACAGCAGGAACCACGTGCGGGCCTGAGCCTGACAGCAGGAACCACGTGCAGGCCTGAGCCTGACAGCAGGAACCACGTGCGGGCCTGAGTCTGACAGCAGGAACCACATGCACTCTCTTGCTATTCCTCTGTCATCCCTCCATTGATTCTTGCATGGGGAGGCCTCCCCCCAGCATTCATACTCCACCATGCCGCCTTTCCTTGACTTTCCACTCCATCTACAGAGTGACACGCACATGTGTGCCTGGAGTATTTCGCAGTACTGGAAACAAATTCAGCCGAACAAAGGTTCCCTTCATGAGCTGCCCCCAAGCCGAGTGCTGAGGGGCAGGCTGCTCCCAGCACAGCAGAGCATTTCTCTGTCTGAACACAAGGGGAGACCCTCATTTACTAGTAATATAATCCCAAATTAAAGCAGTCAGACAATCAATCACTCTCCATAAACTAAAAAACCAACGCTAAAAATGGATCAGGACCTCTTGCAGTCTCCACTGGGCTATGGAGTCTGTCAACCGGGCAGTCCTGCCTGGATCCAGGCTGTTGAATGGACAGGCAGCACCATATCAACACTGCTTATTCACCCACAGCTCCTGAGACTGCCTAGCAACAGGGGCTGACTGCAAACCGGCTGAGCGCCATTTAGGATCAAGACATATGATTGGTTGGTCCTGCCTTCACTAGTTGCTTGGACCTACCTCCTCTACAGTCTGATTGGTTATCTCTCTGAACCAATCATTTTTCTTTCTAGCTTCAGAACATTTTTGTGTTAGTTGTATGTTGTAACTCCTATGAGTGTGCCCATGCGATGGGCATAGCCATGCGATGGGCCTGGCAATGTAGTGAGCGTGGCCATGCAGTGGGGTTAGCCATGCAATGGGTGTGGCACTGTGGTGGGTGTGGCCAAACTGTAGGTGTGGCCATGCGATGGGCATGCCCATGCTGTAGGTGTGGCCTTCTGGTTGGCGTGTAACTCACATCTCAGGGCTCTAAAGGAACCCCAGAGCTGGTCTGGAATACATGCAGCTTGAAATGAACTGGATTCAGAAGCACTAATTAAAGTTCCTCATTAATCCATCTTTAAAAATGCTTCGAGTAAGCGCCGAGCTTGCGTCCCTGTAAATGGTACAAGGACCTGCACAGTGTGCAGGCAGATCAGGCGATTTCTGACTGCTATACTGAGATGTGTTTCTATAATTTTTCCTTACAAACCCTCCCGAAGAAAAATGGCTTCATTGGGGTTGTGGAGTGACTCCGTTCCCATGAAAGGCTGAACTTCTAATAGTAAATCCTGAAGCATGGAGCTGCCGCACATCGGATATGAGAGCGGGGGCAGCACAGGATGACGCCCTCTACAGGACGCTCAGTACCCACAGTTTAGGGGATGATGTCATCCATGAGCTGATGTTTTGCCTAGCGCCAGGGTACCGGGGGCTTTAATAGATGACATCACCGGGCGCCAATTAAAGTGATGGAGTGACCCACCCCCCCTTACCGCATAGGACGGGACAGCAAGGAGAGATTAGAATAGAAGGATGATGGAGGCCAGAGAATGAGTCAGCCTGCAGTTGTCAGACCCCTCTGACCGGGTACCTGCTATCAGGCCACTCTGCCCGGGTACCTACTGTCAGACCCCTCTGACCGGGTACCTGCTATCAGGCCACTCTGCCCGGGTACCTACTGTCAGGCCACTCTGCCCAGGTACCTGCTGTCAGACCCCTCTGCCCGGGTACCTACTGTCAGACCCCTCTGACCGGGTACCTGCTATCAGGCCACTCTGCCTGGTTACCTGCTGTCAGGTCTCTGTGCCTGGTTGCCTTCTGTCAGATCCAACTGCCAAGGTACCTGCCTTCAGGTCTTTTTGCCTGGGTACCTTCTGTCAGATCCCTCTGCCCAGGTACCTGCTGCCAGACCCCTCTACCCGGGTACCTGCTATCAGGCCACTCTGCCCGGGTACCTGCTGTCAGACCACTCTGCCCGGGTACCTACTGTCAGACCCCTCTGACCGGGTACCTGCTATCAGGCCACTCTGCCTGGTTACCTGCTGTCAGGTCTCTGTGCCTGGTTGCCTTCTGTCAGATCCAACTGCCAAGGTACCTGCCTTCAGGTCTTTTTGCCTGGGTACCTTCTGTCAGATCCCTCTGCCCAGGTACCTGCTGCCAGACCCCTCTACCCGGGTACCTGCTGCCAGACCCCTCTGCCCGGGTACCTGTCATCAGGTCTCTTTGCCTGGATACTTTCTGTCAGACCCCTCTGCCCGGGTACCTGTCATCAGGTTTCTTTGCCTGGGTACCTTCTGTCAGACCCCTCTGCCCGGGTACCTGCTGCCAGACCCCTCTGCCCGGGTACCTGTCATCAGGTCTCTTTACTTGGGTACCTTCTGTCAGACCCCTCTGCCTGGGTACCTGATGCCCATGACCTGGGTGCCCTTTGGGTTCATGTCTCCCCTGTGACTCTCCCTACTCTCTCTCGGGAAGTCTCTTGAGGGGCGGGGGGTTCCCTTCAGGGGCATTAAGTGTTCTGCCTCCCTGGCTTGCAGACGCTCGGTCAGAGAACCTAACCTCACCCCTCCCTTCTCCTGGCAGCCCTCCGGTTCTCTGATGTTCAGAGGCCTCGATTTAAGCACTTTTATCTGGCGAATTCTCAAAAAAGGCAATGCAAAGCCTGTCAAGAAGGCAGCAGGGCGTCTCCCCAAAAGTTCGTCTGCCACTAGCACTCAGCATTTCTGCTTTCAGCCCTACAGGGTGCGTCAGAAACTGCATGCTTACAGCTACTGAATTTCGTCAGAAGTCTACTACTCAGCCTCTAATACATACTGCTTGCATATTATATTTTGTCAACTACATAACAAACAAGTATGTGATTTCAGATGCAGCCGTAGAGTCTTTCAGGTGAATCTTGTGGGGACACTTTGCACCTGACATGCAGTGTCAGTGGATACAGAGTTTTTACTCACTTCAACAAAATGCATGGAAGTGACTGTTACTATGACCAGTAATGGGAAGACCTGGCCAGAGAAACTCCTAAAAAGGTTACATTGTTAAAGTATGGGGGTGGTGCCGTGCCTTAGTCGATGGCCACAATGCCTCACAACACCATTGTTGGGGTGCAAACCTCCCTCCCCTCTGTGTGCTGTCTGCGTGTTCTCCCTGTGCCATGTGGCTTGTAGCACTTCGGCAGATGTGCATTTGGGCTCGCTGCTGTCTGTAAGTAGCCTGTGATGGACCAACGTGATACTTGGCATGGCCCTGCCTTGTCCCTCCTGTTCCCCTACCCTGTCCCTCCCATGTCTCCCATGTCCCTGCCCTGTCCCTCCCGTGTCCCTGTTCTGTGCCTCCTGTGTCCCTACCCTGTCCCTCCTGTGTCTCTGCCCTGTCCCTCCCGTGTCCCTGCCCTAACCCTACCATGTCTCTGCCCTGTCCCTCCCGTGCCCCTGCCCTAACCCTACCATGTCTCTGCCCTGTCCCTCCCGCGTCCCTGCCCTGTCCCTCCCGCGTCCTTGCCCTGTCCCTCCCGCGTCCTTGCCCTGTCCCTGTTCTGTATCAGAAACCACCTGTTAGCTTCAATGTTTAGCCCCATTTTCTGCAAATGTCATAAATTCTGTATGGGTACAGTAGCCAAAGTGCTAATTTATGTTAATGATGATGACTATGATTTTTATTATTATTTTCTCCATTTCCTGTCTGTCTGTATTCAGTCTAAACTGCTTAACTAAATTATTACCCATAATTCCACTACAGATTGCTGGCTGAGCCTGACTCTGAGCCAATAAGCGGTCTGCTTTTTGTTTGGAATGTGTAAAGAAAGATGCACCCAGAATAAGTGGCCCATTTAGACGGTGTTCTGAAAGGCGCCAGTTCCCAGGAGAGATGTGGGGGGTGAAAAGGCAGCGCTGCCTGTAATAACGCCGTACACTCAGGGACAGGGGAAGGTCTCTTTTTAAAGTGTGCTATCATGTCTGCAGCAATTGCATAAGCAACACAACCTTTCCGGAGAGAAATCTCGCCTCCCTCTCTTTCAAAATATATGAAAGTACAATAATTACAAAAAGAAAGAAATTTCAAAATCATTTTCACTTTTGTTCTTGTTCCATAATGAGAGATTGCAATCATGCTGGTAATAATATGTAAAATAAAAGTCATTAATTTCAATCACAAACATCCAGCGGAAGCTTCATTTTAAACAATAAATTGCTCTGTGGCAGAATCCTACGCCTGAAACAATTCAAAGGATCCATCTTTCGAATCCGACTGGTTTGATCAGATTTCTCTGTATTGTGATTATGTGCTGAGCGTCAGAAACAAGAGAAACTGTCCCAGATATTCATATGAAAGTGGTATAATGGTATAATGAGTCACTGTGCTGCCCCCGGAAGACAGCGGCCGTCACGGCATGCCAGAGCTGCTGCAACCCGGCTGGCACTCTGAGCCCGGGGCCCCCCCCCCCCCCGGGGCCCCCCCCATCCGGTTGGGGCCGGCACTGCACCGGTCCGGGGGGGACACACTCACCTGGGGGGCGCCTCCATTAGGTTTGGGACGGTACTGGTACTGTATGGGGGACACACACACACTTGCCTGGGGCGCCTCCATTAGGTTTGGGACGGTACTGGTACTGTATGGGGGGGACACACACACTCACCTGGGGCGCCTCCATTAGGTTTGGGACGGTACTGGTACTGTACGGGGGGACACACTCACCTGGGGCGCCTGCATTAGGTTTGGGACGGTACTGGTACTGTACGGGGGGGACACTCCTGTGCATGATGGGGGTTAATTCCGAGTTCAATTCCTGCTCCCAGCAGATCCATCACATCACCACCAGACCCTTGAGTAAGACCGTTGAACATAACTACTCCAGGGGTGCAAAACACTGACTTACCCTGTGACCTGACCCCAAGCTTCACTATAACCTGTGGACGATGTGATAGAGAATTTTCAACAAGGGGATTAATAAAGTGCAACAATAATTATAAGATGATTGGTTTGCTAGCGGGGGCGGCATGGTGGTGCAGTGGTTAGCACTGTCGCCTCACACCTCTGGGCCCAGACTTCAGGTCTCCTCCACAGCCTCATCGGTGTGGAGTTTGCATGTTCATTTTGGCTAGACCAGTCATTGACTCTCTCAACTTGTGTACCTGTCTCTTCCTTTCCAGATGTTTGTAGGAATTTCACAGTATTTTGCATTCTGTGATGGGCTTCTTTTTTACTCATTGTCTTGTCTTGCACAGAAACTCCGTATGAGTTATTTATTCAAAATGAATTATTTTCCATTTTGGACTTGGTAGATATGATTAGGTTGCATGCACAATGTTGGAAAACAGGAACCAGGGGCTGCAGACATGTGCAGTAAATTAGGATGGACTAGGGAAGGTTTGTCAAATCAGGTTTAAGTTTGGATTCAGGTCAAGACCAAGTAATATGGTCAGGCTGTCTTCAGCTTCACTTGAAATGTATACATCTTCTGTACAGACAATTATAGCCATTGGTGAAATTATAGGAATCTAGGATCTAAATAGCACTCAAGACTGATTGAAGTGTCAATACAACAAAATTGGCAGTCTTTTGGCGCCCCCTAGAGGCTCCTGTGAAAATGAGTTTGGTATTTTAAATTCGGCTAAGTCCACACATTCTGCCATTAGTTAGCGTCCCATTCTGGGTAATTCCCTGCTTTTGTGCCTGTATTTTCTAGGATTGACTCTGAACTCCTACGAGCCTACGTAGGACAAGCGGGTACAGCACATGGATGAATGTCCTCGTTCTGAGTGTGTTAAGTCATTAACTGATTGATTGGATAAAACACAGAGAGCTGCAAGTTGTCCTGGTTAAGTTCGCGTGATGCAGGTATATGCGGCCTGACTCTGAATTTCTCCATTTTTCCCCGGTTCACCCGCAGCCCAGCACCCAAGACACGACAGATGGAGGAAGGAGCCAACAATGGGTCACTGGCCACTCAGAAGTGCAGAGTTGGCTCCTGGAGCTTTGAGGAACTCATTGATAAGGGTGTGCATCCCAAGACCTGGCCAGTAATTGGGGGAGATGTATGCAACGCCGAGGGCCCCCCTGAAGACAGGGCTCCACACCCGGGCCAGCCTGTAGAGGCTTTGTCTGGTGAGTAATGGTGGTGGTGATTGGGGGGGCGGGGCTTCCATTAATTAAATGTTAAATTGGGGCGGGACCGCTAGATTGGAGGTTGCTTTGAGTGTCCGCAGTGTGTTGGCTTTCTGGCACTCAGCTGTTGTAGAGGGGATGGTCAATGGTCAGAAATGGGTAGAGTGATGGAGTCAGTGGTAGGGATTTAAGCATGGTGTTGCCGGGGTCATTGAACAGGGTGGCTCTTGACTTTCACCAAGATCTAGTCAGTCTCTCCTAGTGGATGGTCATGGGGGTGGCCCTCGAAGTCCAGACCTCCTACCACGAGGATAAGGGGCTCAATATCCAGATCATATGGTGGCATTGTGTAGATCACTATCCCTCTCGGTCTCTTGGCGTTGACTGAAGATCGTCTCTTTAGGTAATCTGAGCTGTGTCCATAATGACTTTAACTGTTGGTAAGAGATGGAATGATGGTTTGTAGCATAACATGGTGACTAACATTGGCAACAGTGAGTTTGGTCCGGGGCTCTGATGTGAAAGGTTTAGTATCACTTGGTTGCGTCTAAGTCAAGCCAGGTCTCGCAGATTCATCCTCTCCAAATCCCTTTGTTTCAACATTCCCTGCTGGACAGTGTGTCTGATTTCGGCGGCCCTTCTGGTGCACTGTCTCTCTGGTCTGTCACGGTTTTGCAGTGTCACGTAACGTGCTGTTGAGGGGTAGTGAAAGTCTCCAGGTCTACAGTTGAGTAGATGTCATGCTTCTGCAGGAGCTCATAGGATGCTGCAGGAGCTCATAGGAAGGCTGTAGGGGTTTCGGCAGTGTCATGCTGAGGGGCTTCACTGTGACGCAATTGGCTTTTCTGAGCGTCCTGAGGTTTGGCTACTCAGTGTCGCTCACTTCATGAAAAGTGTGAGGTGGGGAGACGTCCACAGAGCACCTGCATGCCATCCCATTTACCCCACGAAGCAAGATATCTCGTATAGCTTAAGGTTAACTTAAGCTAGAAGTGATAATCGTCCAATAAGAGTTTAGGTAAGGAGCATTCCTATTGGACAATCGTCTTCTAGCTGGGTTTAATTAAGCTAACGTGGAGATCCTGCTATGTGGAACACCCCCTTGGTCATAATAGGTTTTAAAGAGACTTATTGGTGCTTTTAAACTCAGTCCCGTTCAAGGCACCACCTCCTCAGGAGCAGCTAGTGGGGAATTAAAGTTGTGTGGGCCCCAGGTAGCACTCCCCTTAAATACACCCCCCGCGCTCCCCAAGCTAAATTTCGGATGTGGAATCCAAAAGTTAGCACGGCCAGCAGTCAGCAACCGGCCGAACGAAAGCGGTTTGGGCGACAGCTCTGCGTGATGGTACATGACCTCCCCCCCAACGTGAATGGTGCATACACACAGAAGCTCTTCACAGGGAAAAAATCCCAGTTATGGAAACTTGCAGCCGCTTGTCAGATTTTGTCTGCCAGTTTATCTGCTGGTTTCCACTGGAACATTCCAAACAGTGAATGAAAAGTACTGGGAGTTATGAGACCACATGAGGAATCTGCCTAAGCAGCTCCCCCCCCCCCCATCCATTCCTTATTCAACTTCTACCTTTAAAGGTTTTAAGGGCTTACAGTGGGCACCCCCAAACAAGCTTGATGGGCCGAATGGCCTCCTCTCGTTTTTGTAAATTTCTTGCAGTGGAAGAATAGTACCCACTCCCTTGCAAAAGGCCTGACCTGTGATCCTGATTGTAGTTAGTCGCCCACTAGGTGGCGCTGGAACCTCTTAATTCCAGCACAGGGGGCAGCCCTGTGAGTGTGCAGTCCACCTGGCTTTCTTCCAGGTACTCTAGCTTCCTGATACATATGTTCCTTAATTGCCATTGTGTGTCATGCCCTGTTATTGCTGTATATATGTATATGCATTCCATGAAAAGCACCCCCTATCTGTCACCCTGTGTCTGTGCCACACCCTCTGGTTATGTGGTTATAGGAAATGACAGGATTGGACTCAATTTGCTTTGAAAGATTTGGGATATTTGCTGAAATGGCGTCCGGCCAACCTTCCTCTCCTCTCTCTACCCCTCAGAGCTGTGACTCCACGGCGCCCCCCCCCCCGCCTCCGTAGGCCCATGTTTCTTGCACTCCAGCACTCCTGCCTTCTGGTGCCACCTCTCAGCTGCCTCACCGGGACAGACGTACACAGAGGACCGGAGGAGCAAAGCCGGAGCGGAGCGGAGGCACGGTGGTCGGCCATTTTTCACCTCTTTAAGAAAACATTTAAAAAAAAAAAAAATCTTCAGGGAAGAAATCAAATTTGTCCTGACTTTCGCCGTCGCTCATGGTCACATCCTAACAGAAAATGGCTCTCATTTTTAGCATTATTCTTGTTATAATACATCATTATTATTCAGCGTAAACATGTTTCAAGGAGGTTTTTCTGTGGCTTGGAGTCCCATTACTTCTGGGGATTGGATCAGATTAGTGTGGTGTAGAGTTACTGGGTCTCTGCTCTGATTAGATCCAGCTACCACTCTGATAAACATCTCTGTGTGTCAATATGCACTTTATACAGACATTATGTGAAATTTAAGTCGTTTGTTAGGTTTGCAGTCAATAGTCCAGCAATTAAAAGAATTTGACTTCTGACAGTGTGAATAAGTTTGACTAGTATTTTTGCAGGCTTCTAGGGAGCAGTCAAGGGTGGCAGCGGTACCCACCTCACAGGAACCTTACGTTTCTGCGGGGGGGGGACACTGTAATGACAGTGTGGGGCCGGAACACGCCACCCAAGGTTCACGTTACCTTTTAGAACTGAGTGTCATCCTTATCAGTATGAAAAATCGTGTAAACAGCCACGGGCCAATAGGAATTCGGATGGCTTGGGGTGGGCGGGACCATTTTCTCACAGGGATGTCAGAGATTGGCTGCTTTCTGTGTCTTACAGCTAAACCTAAGAGCAGGAGCCTGAAGCAGTACTTTATACAGTCATTATTTGAAATTTAAGTCGTTAAAAGTCGTTTTCCAACATTGTGCAGTCAGAACTTTTGAAGGTTCTATACCACGGTACATCAGTGTAAAGTGGCTGGATGTGGTTCAGTTTCTTTTGTAAACTGTTTGGAATCTGGAGATTGCAGGAGGTGTGTTTTCACTGGTTTTAAGTCTTTAGGCAGTTTATAGATTCAGCGTAATTGAGGAAATACTGATCCACACAGTCGTAATGTCTGCACAGACTGAACACTTTGTTTTACCACATTAATTTATGATGTCATTTTTATAGTCGGCCACAAGAGGGCAGCCCGCGTTCAGGTGTCTGCATGGTGAGAGAGCTCCGCGGTAGGAAAGGCCTGAGAATCGGCAAAAGCACGTTTCACACGAAAAGTGGCCAAATACCACACACATACCACACGTTTCACACGTGGTTTGTACCATTTCACTATGTGCTAAAAACCTCTAGATAAGCTGAGATTCTTAACGTGGTATACATTTTTGTGTTAAATGAACTTTTCTGATTAATGTATTATGGGTGACTATTAAAGTGTATTTCACATTTATGATGTTTTATTTAATCAGTATTAGGCTGAAAAGTCATTCGTGAAGAGACGTGGTGAGCAGAAGCGGTAGCTGGGGCCTGGCTTGTTGCTCTGCGGTTACTGGAAACCCTCATTGTAACCTGCATGTGGCTGAGCGTTTCAGAATCGTTTCAGAAGTCATTTTGCTTTTACTCTCCTGTCTCCCCTTACCTCCAGTGTCTCCCTGATGTGTGCAGCTATACTGAACATGCTCACGCCTGGCAAAGAGGGGATTCAAGCCATAAATCTCACGCACACACAGGCTATTACAGGATCACACTCATCCCTCTGCCCAGCTGGTCCTTCAGGTTTTAGGTGGCTAACCCTGTGCCTGTGTGCAAACTCGCATAGGACTAGATTCCTGCTTGTGGGGCGTCTAACAAGGGCAGACCGCCATTCAGTTAATAAATTCCTCTTTATATTCAGCAGGGATGATCCTTCCTGCTTACTAATTGCGAAGCATGAACTGTTTATGCCTGACTGTAAACTGGCAGGTTTCGCCACACATGTTGTTATCGTAACCTCTTTCTCTAAGTGCTACGATGGGCAGCCTCCAAGCCTCAGGCAGTCCCATTCACCACCGTTCTGTGCAAGTTTAACCTTTTCTAACTAGATTGACTCAACAGGATGTTCCACTGAAAATGCTAAAGAACCAGACCAATGGAAGACCAGTAACTAGGCGGAGCCATTGTGTGTGTCCCCCACTAGGGAACCTGAGTGTGATCCACATTTGTTTGTTTTGTTTTGAGGTGAGGAGGGGTCACTGGCTGATGACCGGGGGTTTTTAACGTAATGATGTTCTGATGACCCTGTACAGTAGACTTTCAGTTGTATCACTGTGTACTTAACAGTGGAATGGTATCGTCACCCCTGCCTGCTCTTAAACTTAACACGCAGCATCGCCACCATCTGGCTGGGTGCTGTAACTACATGGTAAAAACATTTAATGTGCTCACCTGGGCTGGGAGACCCTGAATTTGAAGGAATGTTTTAAAATCTGTGTGGGTGCACCTGTAAAAATATGTCCAATGTACTGATGAAAAATGTAAAAATGTCTGAATAAAGGAATGATACCATCCGGGGGGAGGATGCTTCTCTTATTGAAATGTCTGCGCTCACAAAAACTCTGTATACATTTTTTTTTTCTTTTCCCAAGTGGTCACCTTTATTATTGCAGCTGCGTGTACATGTGGTGAACAGATTCTAATGTTATCGCAGACGTCACTGTAAATGTAGCTTACCTACTTACCTATACCCACTATACGAGAAGGCCATACTAAGTCAGTGTTTCTGAGGCGATGTTGAGCGAGTTACGGCACGGTCATGCACGTGCCGCTGAGTAAATGTCAGCACTTGGTGATCGTAAGGTAAGGAATCATAACTGAAATCACTGAGTCACGCTCCCTCCTTTCACCGGTATTAATCCTAAGCATCAAAAAGCCAGCAGCTACTGGTTAATGTTACTAAATGAAAGATAATAATCATTACTGTGTCAAATTGACCAAACTGCGTGTTACTGAAATGAGCTGTTCACCAAAAGCTTGGAATTACTAGCAGATGTATAGAGAAGCCGGGGAAGAGTTATTGTCTCCGAAATCTAAACTAACCACTCGTTTAGTATCATTTATCTAACGAGCGTTTTCCTGGTGATGAAGGCACAGGTGGCCCCCGCCGCCACCAGGGAGCCGCTCACAGCTTCTTGGCGCAGTCCGGGCAGTAGACGGCATCATCCTTGGCTACGAAGGGCTTGCTGGCCAGTGACAGAGAGCACTTCTTGCAGTTGAAGCAGTAATCGTGCCAGGAGCTGCCCTCGTAGTTCACCACGTTGGTGCCCTTGCCGAACCCTGTGGGCGGAGCCACAGCTGGTGAGGCGTGAGGTCACCTTTCAAGGTGTGGCCGAAACGAGTGTGACTGACCCAGAACCCAAACCACAGCACACGCCCCCTGACCTGTGATGGGGTTCTGGCAGCCGCCACATTTCTTAGCCACACAGCTCTTGTAGCACTCCACACAGTAGACGCGCTCGTCCTGCGAGGTAAAGCTGCTACCGGCCAGTGGCTTGCGGCAGTTGTGGCACACAAAGCACTTGGAGTGCCAGGGCTGGTCCTGGTAGGTCACGCCCCCGGAGGTGATGGCCTGCAGGGACGAGAGAGGCGGGAAGTAGTGTCAAACGCCAGTGAGGCCCCCTACCGCCCAGCTGTGGCCCGCAGCTGCCGCACCTGCTTGCAGTGGACGCAGTGCTTGGCGAATTTCTTCTCGTGGCAGGGGGAGCAGTATATGTTCTCCCCCTTGGTCAGGAAGCTCTGGGAGTGGATGGGCTGCTTGCATTGGTAGCAGGTGAAGCAGTCTTCATGCCACACGTTGTTCTTGTACTCCACGTTTTGGGAGCCTGGCGAGAGAGAGCATCCGGTTAGAGCCATGTCCCTGTGAGGCGTTCCACCGCATGTCTACGTCCACGTAATTACAGAGGTCACAAAGACTCTAGGGACGCTTGCTTAATTCCGTAAAAACGTTGCACATTTATTGGTTTCATAACAAAAGTTTACGAGCGTAACATATCTGGACATATCGTCTACGTAGACATTTTCTTTTTATTAAGTGTCATGATGTTTTTGACTGACTCATTCCATTCTGATCTTGCCATTTAGCTATTAATTACAGTTATAAACATAAGTTCTCACAGGGATACTAAACACAAATGTTTGGTGTTTTATGTCACTGCAAAGGTGTTACTAATTAAAAAGCACCCAGTGATGCTGCTTGTCAATGACCTTTGTAACTCAGATAAGCTCTTTCAGAACTACAATTTGGGTTTCAGTTTATTAATTGAAATGAATGTTTTAAATAAAACTACTTATTGATTCTAATGTGATTGTTTTTTTGTAAATACAAGAATAATGATTTTGTATAAAACCAATAAATCTGCATTATGTTTGCTGAATTAAACAAGCCTCCCAACACTTTCAGTGAGCACTGTATACTGTATATATAAAATAGTGCCTGTATTAATAAGTGCATCTGTGCAGGCTTTGATCCAGGAGCCTTGTCATCAGCCCTCGCTTCAATGCCCCCTGTTCAGAGCCTTGCCGGGATGCGCTGCAGACTCTGTCTGGCTTAGGTGTGTTTGTGGGTTGTTGATTGGGTCCAACAGGTGGACATACCCGGCGGGATGGGCTTGTAGCAGCCATGGCAACGGGGTGAGTCCTCGCGGGCACTGCACTTCCCACACAGAATCTTGTCATCCTTGGCGCTGAAGGGTTCACCGGCCAGCGACTTGTAGCACTTGGCACAGCGGAAACAGTCCGAGTGCCAGTAACGGCTCTTATGGTGCAACTCCTACAAGGGAGGAGAGAGGAACAGCTGTTAGAGCAGGGAATGGAGACAGAATGAGGACAGACCATTCAGGTGGGGAGAGAGAGAGAGAGAGAGAGAGAGAGAGACAGCTGTGTGGAGACAGATCTTACAGGAGGAGAGACAGTTGTGTGGGGGCTGTGTGGAGACAGATCTTACAGGAGGAGAGACAGTTGTGTGGGGGCTGTGTGGAGACAGATCTTACAGGAGGAGAGACAGTTGTGTGGGGGCTGTGTGGAGACAGATCTTACAGGAGGAGAGACAGTTGTGTGGGGGCTGTGTGGAGACAGATCTTACAGGAGGAGAGACAGTTGTGTGGGGGCTGTGTGGAGACAGATCTTACAGGAGGAGA
>JAODJX010000047.1:1027158-1039093 GCA_026776945.1 Isichthys henryi
TTCTCACGCATCTGGTGTGACACTGAAGCTTTCAGACTCACGCTCACCCAAGAAATCTTACGGCAAATATATATTATCCGATTATAAAACTAAAATTAGCTACATTGAAAGCATTAGGGTAGTTTGCAAACCATGAGAACTATTTACAAGGTAATATCTGTTGCATACATGTGAGTGTGTGTTTTTACTCTGACAATCACAAAACAAATATGAGAACATCACCTATGTCACTTTTTGCCAGGGAGAAGATCATTCCTTTTTTGTACTTTTTTTTTCATAGTTTGTTATTCTGAGTGATTTTGAAGTGTAGGTCACACAACAAAAGAATTTCAGCCTCATTGTCTCTGAAAGAACCCATTTTTGCTAAATTCTGTGGCCTTGTTTAAAGTGACTTTCCTGACCTCAGATTTACTGTCTTGCTGTCTTTAAGGTGGCTGCAGGTGCTACCGGTTTGGCCCAGAGAGCGCTAGACGAGGCGACAAAATACTCCATGGAGAGGAAGACCTTTGGACGGTTTTTGTCAGAGGTGGGGGAGGGGGAGAGAATTCTGGGGAAAAAGTGAAATTTGAAATGTGAAAACTTTTACACAAACTTCTGTATCTTTGCCTCCATGAGCCGCTTTGCTTGCCCATCGCTGTCCTCCGTTACGCATCCAGCATCAGGCCATAGCGTTCCTGCTGGCTGAGATGGCGATGAAGGTGGAGCTTGCACGCATGGCCTACCAGCGCTCGGCTTGGGAGGTAGACGAGGGCCGCAGAAACACCTTCTACGCCTCCATCGCCAAAGCCTTTGCCGGGGACATTGCCAACCAGGTGGCTAGCGATGCTGTGCAGATCTTTGGTGGAAATGGATTCAACAGTGAATATCCAGTGGAGAAGCTGATGAGGGATGCAAAAATCTACCAGGTCTCCTTGGTTAACTATATACTATACAGTTAAACATTTAGTTTAGCATATTCTCTAACTTGGTTGGAGGATGTAACTGAAGTCGGCTTTCGTTTCAGATTTATGAAGGCACAGCCCAAATCCAGAGATTGATCATATCTCGTGAACATCTTGCAAAGTACAAGAACTGAAGTCGACACAAACCGTCCTCCTATAAAGGCATCTACAGCATCACTGATTTATACTAGCCAGTGCCTTGGGTACGCAGAGACTCAGATCCTTCTTTTGTCTCTGCTTCTCTCATGTGTTATAAAAAATAATTAGGAAGATTGCCAAAGTATGCATATTTGGTACAGCTTTTATAATAATCACTATGTAATGTGACTTGTGGGTATTGTTGTATCTCATGTAGACGAACTTCCTCCGTCTTCTCAGGTTACTTGCTCGGAGCTGTTTTGAGCTATAAAGTGTAAGATTTGCAGCCTGAATGAGATGGATATTCGCGTCACCCTTGTAATAAAAAATAATACCGCAAAATGTTAAACGTTGTTTTATGGTAGCGCATTTAAACTTACATCATGGAGTACTCGGGCTTTTATCTTTCATTTTTTTAATATTAAAGGATAGTACATTCAATTCAGTTCAATTCAATTTATTTTTATATAGCGCTTTTCACAACAAGGTTGCCCCAATGCGCTTTACAGGAGTAAAATGGCTGGTAGGCCATGCGTGCAAATCTTACATGTACTGTGTGTTGCTGGACATGCATACGTACAATGATGATCCAACGGAACTGCGAGCTGGACGGGTATAATACATTATAACATTCTTTAAAGAGATGACTGGTACATGACAACTGCTATGTCACATGACAGAATTACGTCGCCTTATTATGACGTAGTAGTGACGCAGAGGCTGCGACTCCAGACGGTTCGGAGACAGCACCCGAAGATGGTATGTTTTATCGGAGATATTTGGTTTTCAATGTTTTTAGTTAACGTTTCATTGTTAAGAATCGTTGGTTTATTCATTTGCTGCATTAATTGTCATACCTGGGTACAAAACCGAGAAGGCTAGCGAAGCATCATAAGAAGCTGGTCGTTAAGACTGGAATAATTTAAAGAAAGATAACCATCTGTTTTAAACCCGGAATTTGCCATTTAGCCCCTTTACGGGGGAGTGTGCCTTGGTTTGATTTTAAAGTTATAAGTCGCCCGCATGTTGTGCTTTAATATAACGGTTTATCCACGGCAGGGTGCTCCATGCGCTGTATGGACTGGACCTTCAGCGTTTGCTCCCTATCAGTCCTATGTCGCTTTCCTGTTTTACATTTAGGTTATTCTGCAAACTTTTAATGCACGTTTTTATCTGTTTAGTGTCCTTGTTGGTTTTACTCTGGTATTTTAGACTGAGCTTTGAATAGCATCGTTCGTACATTTCAGAAAATCTGCTGGGCAGCTACACAAACCTTTTCAAATCGTGATTCATATGAATTATTTCACTATTCGCTGAACAACATGCTATTAGTTATGATTAATATCCTTAAAGCCAATGCTCTTCTGGAGTTACTTTGTGTTGTCTGTTTCATAGCACTTATATTTCCAAAAGATTTTTTTCACTAGGGTGCGGCATAGTGGTTAGCACTGTTGCCTGACACCTCTGGAACCAGGGTTCGAGTCTCCGCCTGGGTTACATGTGTGTGGAGTTTGTATGTTCTCCCCATGTCGTATGCTGAGGCTAATTGGAGTTACTAAATTGCCCGTAGGAGTGCATGTGTGTGTGAGTGCGCCCTGTGATGGGCTGGCCCCCCGTCCTGGGTTGTTCCCCGCCTCGTGTCCGTAGCTTCCAGGATAGGCTCCGGACCCCCCACGACCCTGATGGATAGTGCAGTTTGGAAGATGGATGGATGGATTTTTTCACCAGATTTAAAACGTGTTTTAATAGCTTTGTTTTCAACAGTATAGGCTCAGAGCTACACTTAAACCAGTTCAAATACAGAAGTGTTTTTTTACAGGGGACCCCAATAAAGGATGTTGTCTTAAGGCCTGATGCACTGAAGACACTCTTGCTGGACAAACATGCTGATTACATTGCAGCTTATGGCTCTAAGAAGGACGACTATGTAAGTATGAGTCCCCGGTGGCTTGTGTCCTGTTGCCCTTTCCAGTGCCTTCAGCAGCCCCCTCTGCCCCCAGGAATATGCGCTTTCTGAGTACCTGCGCATGAGCGGCGTCTACTGGGGACTCACCGTCATGGACCTGATGGGACAGCTACAGCGCATGAACAAGGACGAGATCATAGAGTTCGTCAGGTCCTGTCAGCATGAGTGTGGGGGCATCAGTGCCAGCCTGGGTCATGACCCACACCTATTGTACACGCTCAGCGCCGTTCAGGTGAGGCCTCGGCCTGCACACCTGTGTCTGCAGACACCGGATCTTACACAGGCAACCTTCCTTTACCCGTGAGCCAGGTGTAAAGCCTCTGCACCCAATCAGAATAGGTCATTATTAAAATAACTACCTCGGAGAACTGAACTGAAAACAAGGCCTGGAATACCTGAACAAATTAACAGGGAATTCTTGAAGGAGGCACCTACCGTAAATTTCACGACCCGCATATCAGGGTGTGCAGCCGATTCCCATTAGAGCTTCTGTCTCGCATACAGCATGTTATTCTCAGGCTGGAATTGCCATCTGAAGGTCTGTGTTGTGCTGCCTTCCAGATCCTGACCCTGTACGACAGCGTCGGCGTGCTTGACATTGGCCGGGTGGTGGAGTATGTGAAGAGCCTGCAGCAAGATGATGGTTCCTTTGCTGGAGATAAGTGGGGTGAGCTTCCTGCTTCCTGATTGGTGCAGGATGTGTGCTGAGACACACAGGCCTATGCGTCTTCCTGCTTCCTGATTGGTGCAGGATGTGTGCTGAGACACACAGGCCTATGCGTCTTCCTGCTTCCTGATTGGTGCAGGATGTGTGCTGAGACACACAGGCCTATGCGTCTTTCTGCTTCCTGATTGGTGCAGGATGTGTGCTGAGACAAACGAGCCTATGCGTCTTCCTGCTTCCTGCTTGTGTGTGTGAGCCTCGGTTTGCTAGTGCAGTTTTGTGGGGAACCTTCATGTTTTCACACGTTCAAAGACATGCTGTGTTTGTGGTGTTTGCAGGTGAAATCGATACACGATTCTCCTTCTGTGCAGTGGCCACCTTGGCTTTGCTGGTGAGGCATTTCAGCATTTAAATTCCCTTTCTGTCGTGTCAGTGAGGGCAGCCTGCCACCTTTCTGACCATAAACAGCTGAAATGGCAGGATTGTATTTTTCCAGGGCAAACTGGAGGAGATCAACGTAGACAAGGCGGTCGAGTTTGTCCTGTCCTGTATGAACTTCGACGGGGGGTTTGGCTGCAGACCAGGGTCTGAGTCCCATGCTGGTCAGGTATCCTCACCTCCACCTCATCTCCTCATCTCCTAAACTGCTCCTGCATGATTGCACTGTCTCTGTGACATCACTGTGCCCCTGAGGTTTTAAAGCCTGTGTTTCTGTGCCGTCCCACCCACCGACTCTGCGTTTCTGTCCTCAGATCTACTGCTGCACAGGATTCCTGTCTATCACTGGGAATCTGCACCAAGTGAATGCTGACCTGCTTGGCTGGTGGCTGTGTGAGCGTCAGCTTCCATCTGGAGGACTTAACGGACGTCCAGAGAAGGTACATAGGATCAGAGTATGGGTGGCACAATTCCTACTCCAGGATGTGATCAGTAATCCCAAGGCAGCCCAGTAATCCTCAAGGTGACATCTGCTGACCTCCCATCCTGACGGTGGCTGTAGTTCTCATGTGCTCGTGTTCCTGACCCTCCTCCCCCTGACCCTGCAGCTCCCTGATGTTTGCTACTCCTGGTGGGTGTTGGCCTCCCTGAAAATCATTGGCAGGATCCACTGGATAGACAAAAGCAAGCTGCGCACCTTCATCTTGGCCTGCCAGGATGAAGAGACGGGCGGCTTTGCGGATCGACCCGGAGACATGGTGAGCGCTGGTGCTGGTCTGAGGGAATCCGGCCCTGTCTATCAGATGAGTTGCATGGACCGGTGTTTCTCCCTGGGGAATGTCCCCCTTATCTGCACAAAGCATTTCCAGTTAGCAGACCTTCCCTTTCGGCTGTGGATTGTGGTTTTGTATGGTTTCACTGCTTCACTACTGTAGACCTTTGCTTCTGAATCTGACCTGTCATCCGTAAAAACACGGTCATTTGTCATCTCTCGTCTGGCTGCAGGTGGACCCGTTCCACACCCTCTTTGGAGTGGCCGGCCTGTCCCTCCTGGGGGATGAGCAGATCAAGGCCGTAAACCCCGTCCTGTGTATGCCGGAGGATGTTCTGCAGAGGATCGGGCTCCGCCCAGAGATCGCGAGCTAGCCCCGCCCCCAAGCAGACCTGGGAAGCTGCCTGGGGGTGACGGCGTGGCACCAGTCCCACTGTAACCACCTGCATAAGTAACATGACGTTTACTCCTTAAATGAATTTAAGTGGCACCTGCAGGAAGCGCAGCAGCGTTTCCGCCTCTTGGAATCGGCGTTTTGTCTGCCTCGAGCGGGACGATGCCTGTCGGCAAACGCCCATCCACGGGGTTTCGGGATGACTCTCTGACGACTGAGACCCACTTTTAGCTTCCTACCTGCGAATTCCGGCTGATTGTGGCATCACAGCACCTGTTACTTCCCTGCTTCGCTCGTCATTCCTGCCCGGTGCTGGTGGCCCAGGGAGACTCGGTTTAATGTGGTGATGGAGCTTCTGAGGTAGAAGGGCATTATAGCCCTTCAGGTTCCCCTGTCTGTCATACGGCTCAATATTTATCTTTCATTTCTTCTTGTTTCTCTTCCTTTTTTATTTTCAGAGTATATTAAAAGTTATCGTTCCTCCCTAGTGGTGTCGTGGGTTTACTGAGCTCTGAGAGTATGCGTGTGTACATGCGTGTGTACATGTGTGCCCCGGGCGATGTCCCTGCAGAGGCACCTGTCTTCACAGCATGCTTTCCAGAATGTTCTCTGCGTCACCTTGACCTCGACTAGATAAGTGGTCATGGATACTTGGTTACTTATTCATTGGTAATTGGGTTCCTAGTGTTTCTTGGAGAGAGATTCTCCACCCTGTTTGGTGTTGTCGCTGTCTTCCTCTTGCATGGGGGCTCCTGTATGTAGCCCCCCCCCCCATTTGAGCTGATTCCCAGCTCACCGCTGTGTCATTCAGGTGCAGCTCGTTAGCCGAGACGACCGGGCCAGACTCAACGTGTCTGAGCGATGGGGACTTGGTGGGATGACCCTGTGATGGAGGAGATCAGCACTGGCAGCAGGGGGCAGCACTGCTTTCATTGGTGGAATATTCCGGCACTGGTTCAGTGTGTCGCAATTAAATTTAATTTACTCTTCCCAGATATATTGAAAGATTCAAAGTGAAAACTTAAGAAACCGACAGTAACTTTTTAGGACGAAGGACAACCTGCGCACGCTGTGCGCTGAGAGTGTCTCAGTGCAGGTGGCAGCAGTGGCTTTGGGCTCTGTGACAGTCATTCACAGAACCTCCAGGGTTTCAGGTGTGTGAATGTGACGCTGACACTCCTGAACGCAGATGGGCAGGCGAGACGGTGGAAGGAGGGCTCCGTCAGACATGCAGGCGGGAGGCAGAGCGAGTGCTGCTCTCTCAGCTTGGCATTAAAGCCACGGTGGCCGGTAAAGGTCTTGCAGGCTTTAGCTTGGCTGTTGGAACAGAGACAGGAAGGCGATGGTGGCTCCCGTGCGTGTCAGGAAGGCGATGGCGGCTCCTGAGTGTGTTGCGTCACATGATGGTTCTGGACAACAGCGTCGTCGAAAATATTTAAAGTGACTGAAAGGGCCCCAGCTTGCTGCTTGTAACCAGAACTGTTTACACGTCGTTGCTGGCAAGGTGACGTCTCTGACTGAGGTGTTTTCACCAGGGGACCTGCCTCAGGGACACCAGTGTCACACAAACAATGACCTGGGGAATATCGTCATCAAAACAGGAGCCAGCACAGCCCAGCACCAACAGACTTCAGGTGTGCAGGCCACAAGAGCGCCAGTAAAACGTCACGATAATAAAGAGAAATACAGAGAGAGTTCCTGCCAAGTGCCAAGAGTGCGTGCTGTTGAATCGTCAGGCTTTCCTGTGGGTGGGGTGTCCTGCTCCAAGGAGAGAGCGTCAGGTCCCCCTCTGACAGCACTACCCGAAAATGCCGGGGGTGTCGAGCCGAGCCGGAGCGGGTCGTCTGGGCTGAAGCAGTACAGCTTTGCTCTTCAAGCTCAGTTCACATTCAGAAATTCACAATCCAGGGCATGTAGGCAATGTCACAAAACCACAGCGTACTTTAACAGAAATCTGGTGTTCTGAGATGGATGATACAGAATAGTCTGGTGACAATCCCAGGCCTTCTAATGTAGTTCTGATCTTCAGTGTTGTCAGAGTGAATCTTGGATGTCGTCTTCTGGCCTGACCATGAAGCAGTCGGACATTTGCCATCTGTTTCCTGGACTGAGAAGGACTCACTAAATGCTAAACAGCTTCTCCGTGCCCCCCATCCCCCCCTGCCCTGTTTATCCCCAGTCCTGCTTTCCCTGCTTACTCCGAGTGCATGCTCCATTTATGCCCAGTCAGGGCCCCATTTGTCGTGGTCTGGGCCCTGTTTACCCCCAGTCAGGGCCCCATTTGTCGTGGTCTGGGCCCTGTTTACCCCAGTCAGGGCCCCATTTGTCGTGGTCTGGGCCCTGTTTACCCCAGTTAGGGCCCCATTTACTCCTGGTCCGTGGCCCCTCCCCCCGTCCGTGCTCTGTTTATAGTTGGTTCGTGTCCCCTGCAGTCGATGCCCCATCTACGACTGATCAATACTCCACTTACCCCCGGTCCACGTCCTGTTTATGCCTGGATTGGCTGTTGCAGTACATTACATCAGCTCTCAGGGTTTAAGAAAGTTCTGGAGCTGGGGGGGGAGGGGGAGGGGGGTGTCCATCCTAGACCTCAGATGACTGCACTTCATTGCTCCATTTCCCGCCTCCTAAAGCACGGACAGGTGACAACGGTTTCGGCTCTCCTTACCTCCTGAGTGTCCGTGCTGCATCATATTCGCCCCCCTCCGGCTTCAATGAAAGGCGGTCGCCTGGGATTTATTAATATGATGATTATGCCGCTGTTAGAAATGTAAATGTGAATCAGACATAGGCCTACTTATTACGTGTGGTTAATCCCTTCCGTTGTTTGAGTAACCTGGCAGTTTATAGACTCGTTTGCGTTTAACTTGATTATGCTTGCAAAATCACATGTTTTTTAAAATAAACTATTTATATCGGCAACAAACTCAGGGACCTTTACAGGGCAGCCGCAGCGCACAAGCACCTCATAAACCTCTCTTACTGCCTATAATAAACGTTATTGCCGTTTCATAACGGAGCTAAAGCAGAAGTCCGTCTTGTCGTATATGTCAGTATAAATGCTGTATCCCGTTCTGTTTGCATTGTTGCCATTTTTCACAAACACTTAACAAAGACTTCTTATATTCCGTAGTATTCTGAGTCTGTCCCCGTGCCTCTATACATATTATCCCTGTCTATGCACATTGCACACCGTACTGCTGGCTTAAGTGCTGCAGAATGACATTTCAATGCTCTAAATGAAGTGACAATACAGATTCTTATACGGACGTCAGAATTGTACACCCTTATCTTTTATTTTAGCTCCTGGACAAACGCAGAGACCCTGGTCCGTAACGCCTCCTGCCTGTCCCTTTGGAGGCTCCTGCTACTGGGTTGATTATACCCCAAAACAAGCTGCTTGAGGCTCCTTTGAACGGTGACCTTTGACATTACGGTCCTGAGGGGGGTGCTGTCCCTGGTCCCACACACCGCATGTGCTGTAGCGGACAGACTCCTGAAGGCGCCGGCAGCTCCCGGTTTGCCGGGATGCACCGCCGGTAAAACTGATAACGCGGTATGGTGGAGCTGGGACTCATCTCGGTCTCCCGTCACGCTTCCGAGAGCCGAAGCCGGTCCCATTTCCCCGGTCGTTTCAGTAAATCCTGACTCAGCAGTCTCAGTAAGAAAAGGTAATGAAGGCAAGCGATGGGGTAAAAGCTCCTTCTGATTCAGTGCTTTGCCTGAACCGTGTCCGGATGCGTCTTTGGTTAGCAAAGTGCATTTTCTAAGGTCAGGAAAATGCTGCCTGGCAGAGATCTCTGATCGTGAAGTGATTTCGGAACCTGCCACTGATGTGGTGTGCCTCCTCTTTTCAGACGTGTCCCCCTTCCGCAGATGAGCTTTCTCACCGTCCGACGCTTGTCCTGAATCCATAACCCCAGACTCACGCCAAGGTTCATTAAACAGCGCCAGCCGCTCAAACTTACTGACCAGCTCCGGCATATTATTAATGTTTCTATCAAGTTTTACAATATTGCATGAAGTGTGCCGTGAGTTATTATGAAATACAGTAAAGTCAGTACCTGGAAGGAGGTAATTAGCGCACGTTTCGTGGCAGTATCCGCTAATGGCTTTGATTTCGCTCAGTAACCTTCGAGTGCCTCTGAGGTCCCGGTTAATGTCACCATTAACACACAGCGATCGGACTCGGTCCTGCTCCATCACCTCCATGTGAGCCGCGAACCTTCGCGTCACGGACGCGTTTCTGCAGTGCGCTCTCAGGAGCCTCTCGCTTTTTGCGCTGCTGAAGCGCTTTGTGTGCAGCTGCTGCCGGTGCATTTGCGTCCATGTGGACTTTCTCTTCGAGCCACAGTGGGTTTGTGTTTCCGATCGATGGGAGGAGCCTTTTGAGTGACTCCAGCGGCTTCCGTGAAGCAGCTTCCACAAGCCCAGGGTAATGCTTCAGATTTAACCGACGCTATTATACAGTTCATTAGTTTTACTCAAGTTTCAGAATAAGATTAATGCACGGCACTCATGCGGCACTGATCATATCACAATTGAACGTTTAAAATGATGGGCATTGCTAAGGAGAGCAGAACGACACAAATATACATCACAATGTAATGGCCAAGGACAACAATGTGTAATTCATTAACTGGTAGTGATGTAGTGCTCTAGGTTGTGTTTGAAACCAAGTGTCAAACTCTGACAGAAGAACACATGCTGTATTAATGGTGCTCTGCTTTCACCAGTATAGAGAATGAATTTCAGGTAGCAAGGGCTTCATTGACTGACTCTGCACTTTTCAGGTGGCGTCACGCACCGATACCTCCTAGGGCCCTAGGATAAACGAAGGCAGATTATAAACAATGGAACATCAATAATATTCTAAACCATGCAACCATATTCTAAAAATACAGATATTACTATCATTTAAATTAGTGGTTCTCAAACTCGGTCCTCGGGCCCCACTGCCCTGCTTGTTTTCCTGCTCTCCCTGCCCCTCACACAAGTCCCAGCTGTCTTTCAGCTTTTGATTGACTGAACACACCTGATCCAGGTAATCAGCAGTGTGTGGGGCAGGGATAGCTGGAAAACAAGCAGGGCAGTGGGTCCCGAGGACAGAGTTTGAGAACCACTGATCTAAAAGATGATATCATTGGGGCCCCCGGATTTCGGGCCCCAGGAGGCTGCCTGTCCTGCCTTATGGTAAGTTCACCCCAGGCACCATGAACGCTCAGCATGATACATTATTTCCTGACCGACATGATCTCCCCATGTCCTCCTGCAGTGCGAAGTCATGCGCATTGGTGTCGCTAATCTTCATATAATTGTATATAAATGTCTTTATGCCTAGTCAGGGTGAAGGCCTGTCTTGTGCTTTGTGTTGCATGTGACCCCCTCCCCCACCCTGATTTGGGGGGTGCTGGTTGGAAGATGGATTGATGCATGGATCGGTAGATGGCTAGTTCGTTTCAGTTTTCTTAGTTTCAAATTGCAGTTCATTTGTCTCCACTTGGTGGCAGCAAAGTACCGGCTTACATTTTAACAACACCGAGATGCCCAGAAAGGCATTAGTCTGGTCTGTCAGTTATTCTACATTCAACGCAGTTTATTAGTCCGAAATGATTGTGGTCTGCAAATACGTTTAACGTATGACGGCCTTAGGTGAGACTCAATTAAAACGCAGCGGATGACTGACCAATTTGGATTGCATCATTATCAATACACAAATGTGAAATTAATTAAGGATGAAATTAATAAATATCAATTATAGGAGCATTAACCCAAAGACAAAGACCGTAGCTGGCGATAACAATGAATCTTTGTATATGATTTAATGCAACGTGTTAAACACGAACCGTGTGATGTAGCACATAAACATCAAGGTGTAACATAAATAAATAAATAGTATAATCCAGGGTTATAGGAAACATGAAACAACAACTCATGCATGCCTATAAATAAAGATTAAACCCCAGATAAACAAGCTATGCTGATTTTGAGGGGCACAGCAGGCTTGCGGTATCCCGCAAACAAAGGAGAACAAAGCGTGAGCCGGAGCGCAGCCCAAGCGGGGGCTGGTCTGTCAGCGGCAGCAGACAGGCGCCGCCCCTGCAGGAAGACTCGGGGGATGGGGTGGAGGAGAGGAGCAGGCGGGGGTGTAACGTAACTCCATGTCGATTTCAGGTCATCGTTACGGATATGTTTATCTGACATGCTGTTCATCCCGGCTCTGTAGCTGCAGTGACAGCGTTGCGGCATGGAGGAGCTGTGTAGCTCTTCCCAACGAGGGTCTGGGGTTATCAGAAACAGTGAAGAACACACAGTCGAACAAGCAAACGATTCTGATAAGAAATAGATGAGGAGTCTCCCAGTTTTCCTGGGTACTGAAGAGGGAGGAGCTATGGGCATATGGAGCATGACCTCCCTGTCTACAGGATTATCTCAGCAGACCACTGAAATCACAGCAATGCAATCATGACATTTATCTTTGTCCTGGAGCCTCGGCATTCACTCTCAGTGCCGTGAGGGAGCAAAGGGCGCTCCTGCGTACACGCTCCCAAAGGCGTGAGGGAGCAGAGGGCGCTCCTGCGTACACGCTCCCAAAGGCGTGAGGGAGCAGAGGGCGCTCCTG
>JAODJX010000047.1:1039193-1049809 GCA_026776945.1 Isichthys henryi
CTCCTGCGTACACGTTCCCAAAGCCGTGCGGGATCAGAGGGCGCTCCTGCGTACACGTTCCCAAAGGCGTGAGGGAGTAGAGGGCGCTCCTGCATCGTACACACTCTCAATGGCGTGAGGGAGCAGAGGGCGCTCCTGCGTCGTACACACTCTCAATGGCGTGAGGGAGCAGAGGGCGCTCCTCCATATACACTCCCAGTGCCGTGAGGGAGCAGAGGGCGCTCCTCCATATACACTCCCAGTGCCGTGAGGGAGCAGAGGGTGCTCCTGCATACACACTTCAAGTGCAGTGGTCTTGCTGGAAGGAAACATCACCACTTCAATCTCACGTTATCTAATCAGGACCCTCGTGCAGATATTGATGCTCATTATGAGAAAGGTAACACTAACTATGAATAATAACAGGATATGATAGGAGTGCAGATTGAAATACATTTATATTTACAAGGTTGGAAATTCAAAGCTACACTAAAACATTAATGTAATTCATATCATTTCATATAAAACTGATATAAAAAAGATACTGTCAAGGCGATAAAACATTAAAATTAAAAGTATAACTAGTAGAAGTAAATATATTAATTCATTCACATTTGAAAACACATTGGATACAGTAGTTGTTTATCATTACAGTTATTAATTACAATAGGCTTAGCAGTGATGTCTAACTGTACACTGGAAACACTGGTTTCTCATTAGCATTTGCAGTTACATTAGGTCATTTTGTAGCAGAAATGTGTTGTTTTGCAAGATCAAAACAAAAAAGCTGAGAAAACTCCAGAGTTTTGTTCATGATAGATTGTTTTTCCTGAAATGAAGCAGTCACTGGGGTCAGAGGTCACGTCCAGTGTCGTAGTGTCCCTCTGAGCCGACTGGAGCACCCATGGGGGCTTGGGATTGTGCGAAATCAGGGCGCCGAGGTTCGACTGAGCTGCTCACGCATGTTTTTGACACATTGGGGTTTTCCTAAGATGTAACTCTGCCAACCAAGCAGTCGTCAGGAAAGTCATTCAAAGTCAGTTGGCACACGGGCACACGGGCACACAATACGAATACGCAGAATGCGCTTCTGGAAAGTGATTAATAAAGGCTTCGGGAAGCAGTTTGTCTCTGTTGCGCAGTTCATTATCGTTGTGAGGTGCTTGCTGGCACAGTATAAATGACCCCCCCCCATTCCAGTAACTTCTGAAGAACATGATTGCTGTGCCAGTATAAATGTGCAATGCTTGCGGCGTGCAAAAGCCAACAGGGAAAGGAACCTGTCAGAATAATGATAGTACAAAGTATCACTGAGGGGAACACAACTGAAGATGTTGTCAGACGGCGTAATGACGGTGAATCTGGCGGCAGGGGGGGGGGTCGCGTTATGGTAAACAAACGGCAGTATATTCATGCAGCCGCATAATGACTTCGGGGGCTTCCTGGATGGGTGGATGGCACAGCACACCTCCCTCAGGAAAGGGAGAGGAGACGATGAAGGGAGCCTCAAACGACGTGCTCAGTCAATGGGCGGGAGACTCTGGGTCAGAGCCCGGAGCATCATTATCTTTTATGAAGGGGGAGATCGTTAATGAGCCACTCTGCCAAAACACTGACGGAGCCATTAAATCCCTACGCAGCGCTAAGGCTGCACCAGCAGTCAACCAGAGACACTGTCGCGCGTCTTAGCATTTCCCTCCATTATCTCCCTGTAGTGCCTGAGAACGGCGGTGATGCTCTGCATTGTCGCAGATGAATGTGCCATGCAGGACCCACCCTGCTGACCAGGAATAAAGCTGCAATCAGTTTTATTACCATAGTCAGCAGTTTAAATTAATTACACCTTAATTATAAATGAGAACAATTTCTGTTGAAATGGAGATGATTAAGCATAAAAAATATTTGTTTATATAATTATTTGGAAGAAAATTTGATTCATTACATATTGATGTGTTCATTCTGTCAGGTATTTAGCAACTAAGTTATATGAAAAGTTAAGTCAGATTAAGCATCGCTGATCTCCTTGTATTCAGATAGTTCTGGATCTCAAGCACAACACTCACAGGTGCAAGCAGAAGTATTCTCCTGTTTCCCTGCGAATCACAGCAGTTACTTGTAGCAAGAAGACGATTCAAGAGAAAGATAAACTGATAACACTTAAATATTTATTCATACGTCCCATGGTAACTCAGCACAACCACCGTATCTCCGCATTGGAGACCAGTGCAGAGTTAAGGCCTGACCCTGCCATGGGGACCAGTGTGAGTTACGGCCATCTGCACTGTGGGGACCAGTGCAGAGTTAAGGTCTGTCCCTGTCATGGGGACCAGTGTGAGTTATGTCCTGACTGCACCATGGGGACCAGTGCAGAGTTATGGCCATCTGCACTGTGGGGACCAGTGCAGAGTGAAGGCCTGTCCCTGTCATGGGGACCAGTGTGAGTTATGTCCTGACTGCACCATGGGGACCAGTGCAGAGTTACGGCCATCTGCACTGTGGGGACCAGTGCAGAGTTACAGCCTTCCTCCATCATAGGGACCAGAGTGGAGTGCCAGCCTGCCTGTGCTGTGGGGACCAGTGCGGAGTTCCAATCTGCATGAGCTTTTGAGACAAGTGTGGAGTTCTGGCATGCCTGCACCATGGGGACCATTGAGGAGTTGCGGCCTTCCTGTGCCATGGAGATCAATGTGGAATTACGGTCTGCCTTTGCTGTAGGGGGCACTGCAGAGTTCTGGCATGCCTGTGCCATTGTGTCCAGTGTAGAGTTATGGCCTGCTTCCATCTTAGGGACCAGTGTGGAGTTATGGCCTGCTTCCATCTTAGGGACCAGTGTGGAGTTATGGCCTGCCTGCACCATGGGGACCATTGAGGAGTTGCGGCCTTCCTGTGCCATGGAGATCAATGTGGAATTACGGTCTGCCTTTGCTGTAGGGGGCACTGTAGAGTTCTGGCATGCCTGTGCCATTGTGTCCAGTGTGGAGTTATGGCCTGCTTCCATCTTAGGGACCAGTGTGGAGTTATGGCCTGCCTGCAGATTTTCAAATAGAACCCAAAATGACTCTTAGTATTAGATGCTGATGACTGGACAGGCAGGTGAGGAAACTGCTTCCATCGGCAGGATGGAGGGATGTTGTGCTCCAGCAGCAAGCAGGAGAGCACAGGCAGATGTGCAGTCAGCTGAGTGGGCAGGTGGGGAATTGCCCACCATCATTTCACGCATTCTCTGATTCCCTTGAAGCTCCTTGGGAGCTCCAGCGCTTTCCCAAAAGCTCGTCCTGCTTCGCTTGCTCTCTGGGAGGGGGGGTCAGCTCAGACAGGGTTACAGCGTGCACCCTGCCTGCAGCGTGTGTCAGAAAGACTGCTGGGTGTTTGTCAGGCAGGTCGTCCCCCCCTCCTCCCCTGCAGTGTCTCAGCCGCCATTCTTATCTAAAATTACGTGAGGTGTGTTAGAACTCAGTTCCCTTTCAAGCTGCACTTCCCTACAGAACACGTCCATGTATTTTACCTCAGCAGATGGAAACGAGCTTTATTGTGAAAGGCCACTGTGAATATAAGTGATTTGTGCGAAAGTGACATGATCTTGCAAATGAAACAGCAGAGCTGGTGAAAATGGCCAGTGCTTCAAGTGCTGAAAAATATCACACCGGCTGTCCTGCCTCTATTCAAGCTAAAGGAATATTTATGCACAGCTGTTATATTGATTGGGTAACTGGCAATTACAAAAATGTAAAAACAGCAATAAACGATTCCAGCTATAGAGCTCTTTGAGCGTGTGAACCGCATGCGAAACACTGATGACTTCCTGTACTCTGTGCTAAACACTAACTTACAACACTCTATGAGAAACACCGATGACTTCCTGTACTCTATGCAAAACACTGATGACTTCCTGTACTCTATGCGAAACACCGATGACTTCCTGTACTCTATGCTAAACATTGATGACTTCCTGTACTCTGTGCTAAACACTAACTTACAACACTCCATGAGAAACACCGATGACTTCCTGTAGTCTATGCTAAACACTGATGACTTACTGCACTCTATGCGAAACACCGATGACTTCCTGTACTCTATGCTAAACACTGATGACTTACTGCACTCTATGCTAAACACTGATGACTTACTGTACTCTGCACTAAACACAGATGTCTTCTTGCATGCAGTATTAAAAACTGATGTCTTTCTGTATGCTGTCCTTATACAGTGTTCACTTACTGTATGCTGTGCTTATACAGTGTTCACTTACTGTACTCTGCGCTAAACAGAATTGACTTCCTGTATGCTGTGCTAAACACTGTTGACTTCCTGTATGCTGTGCAAAATGCTAAATGTCATTGAGAACTGGAATGATGAGACACCATCTGCTTTACATGAAACAAATAAGACATAATTATATAAATAGGCAGATGAATGGGTGAACGGAGACTCCGTACCTGTTACAGAACGCCTGAGCGACTTGTGATGGAGCGCTGTACCCTGACACTTTCGTTTAATTTCCTACTAAACTGTCCTCTCTCTCTGGTTGATGGCACTCATGTGCTCTTCAAAGCAGTGAACATCTGTCTTCTGACAGACTCTGTTGTTTCATTAGGATTCAGTCAACTGTATAGGAAATGTCGGCCTGTTCCCAGGGCCCTGATGATGTGGGATGTAAAGAGAGAGACACCGCCACCTGCTGGCTGACCCATTATGAGAGCATTAAAATCAGGCTCAAGGTACTACTTTGGCTTTGCTCGACATTTTACCCCCTGGAAGTAGAAATTTGAGGTATCGGCGAGTGCAGCACTATCGAGACTTTAAATACCCTACAAGCCTCTGGGATATTAGCGCCATAAGAGCGATGTCCATGGGCCCCAGTGCCCCAGTACATTACCATCATGCTCTGCTGCTTCCTGTGAGCTTCTGCTGTCGACATACAATGAGCACTCCCCCCCCACACGTGGTGTGAGACCTCTCAGCCCTGAATGCATCTTTTACTGCATGTCAAGGTGATGATATACATAACAGGTGATGATATACATAGCAGGTGATGATATACATAACAGGTGATGATATACATAGCAGGTGATGATATACATAACAGGTGATGATATATAGTGCTCAGCAACGGGCAGCAAATTTCCATCTGGACAATTTTAATCTCAACCGTCAACTTTTTGAGATCTTCCAATCAGAATGGTAGCAGCCAAACACGTGACCGACTTGTAGCGCCAGAAAAATTCAACAAAAATTGCGGGCTCTCAGCAGCGGTGGAGCGAGGAGATTTGCTTCATTGGTGGCTTAAAATACCAACAGATTTTATGTGCTCAGGATATAATTTAGACATCAAATATTTTTAAACCTCTGCAGTCGGCAGTGCAGCATGCAGGATAAAACCGAAATCTCGCCAAACCCTTTTAAAAAGCGAGTTTTGCCCTAGAAACATAAAATACTCCCAAAACTTTGAACGCTCTACTTTTCAAATATATATAGGTAGCAGCTAAACATGTTTTAGAGCTTTGTGAGGGGAACAAATCGCCCACCTACGGGCAAGTAGCGCTATTCGTATGATAATGACGCGAGAATCCCGCAGCCGTCACTGGGTCAACGAAACGCGCAAAAACTCCCATTAACAAGAGCGCATGTCTGGGGTCTGGTTATACTGGCTGAGGAGCTGCAACCTTTTATTTTGTGACGTGGGATAGATTTCACTTAGGAAACACGAACAGAGGATAACTGCGAACAGTTGGGTAATACAGGTCCAGAGAGTAAAAGTCCAAGATTTAATTTCAACTAACAAGTTGAGTCCTCTGTGAAACAAAGGACTGGTTGGCTGAAACAGAATCTTGGTCTGGACTTTTTCTCTCTGGACCCGACTTACCTAACTCTGCCTACGAATTCGAGTGAGCAGTACATTCGGATTTATTCGATTGTGGTGTGCTGTTCAGGCTAACGTGGGAATAACACGAGAAGAAACATCTTAAATTGCATTTTGACAATGAGTTAACGATCATGAAAAGGTGAGGAAACGCTGCTCTGTATTTAAAAAGGCTCGTTAACGGCGTTTACGCCTGTTTAACCTCCACTACATCCCTGATTGTAACAAGAACATTGTAATTATTTTGTTATTCAGCCAACAAATGATACCGTTGAAGTTCCGGCTGTGCCGGTCCATTGGGTTTGATAGTGGGCTGGTGTATGTTCAGTTTGGGGCGTAGTTACAGTGTAGGATTTTTGAATCAGCCCATTTTACCGCCATCTTTAATATATATAGGATTTATACTTGAAATAGGGAACTACGGTGTTTTAGGTTCATGGTATGTCAGTTCCATGTACTGAACACTTTTTATTCAACTATGCCGAGGTAAAGTCGGATTTTCATTCTCATTCCACGGCACCTTTTAAAACTGTTAAAAATTATGCCAAGACAATAATGACAGCTGCAAAAGTTTCAGTGTCCATCTTTGCGGTGTCGGTCTCCTTGGCAGTGATTTGCTCTTCTCTGATTGGTTGTTGCCAAGTGTCCACTACCTTGATTGGTTACCCTGTGAATCATCACCTACATGCTGCCAAGTGAACTGTGTGCTATAGTCAGCCTCTCTCAGCTATGAGCAGATCAGGGAGATTCAGTGGAAACCGGGCTCTCCAGACCTCAGCTGTCTGTCTGCACATGTGAGCTAGGCTCTCCAGCAGGTGGCGTGGTATTAATAACCCCAATGTTGTGGCTCTGATTTGGGATACCAGGGTCAGTCATATTCACGTTGGAGCTAAGAGTACTGAAATCTAAAGGCACACAGAGGTGGGGCACATTAAGCTGCACCTTTGACCCGCTTCATACTGAATCGGGGAGCTCAGTGGGTCAGGGCTTCAGGCACGTTGTTGGGGGCCCCTCGAGTAAAGGTACAGGGCGCTGGATGAACGTCCTGTCCCTGTGCTCTCAGCTCTGTATGTGTGTGTATGTCTCAAAGGATAAAGGAGGAGATATGCAGGAAGCAGAGCTCTACTCTGCTCGCACGCACTTGGCACATAAACCCTCACATCATGTAAGGGCGATGGGCAGCTCCCTCTGCCTCTCTGCAGCGCTGGGGTCCATCTTCCTCTCACCAGGGCACGCTCACGTGCCCCCCAACTCCCCACAGGATGAAAGCTGTCCAGGATGGTCTGTTCGCCGAAACGTTTAAGACACAAAACATGGTCCCCTGAAAGGCACTTTGCAAAGGGCAAGTCATTTATCAGCTTTAACCAATGCAGATACCGGGAAGAAAATACCTGCATCTTCATCGAGTAGCCATCTTCTCAGGAAGCCTGAATAATAGCAGGTAAGAGCCCTTTTGTCTCCTGAATCACTATCATCTGCACTTGTTGTTTTTGAACATGTGACCTTCCTGTTCGCTTTAACGAGTCTGGCCATTCCCCTCTAACCTGTCTCATTAACAAGGTGTTTAAAGCTACAAAGCTGCCTCCATCACACCATCTTCTGTGATCTTTTATAACCTCCCGTGATCTCCTGTGATCTCTTGTGATCAGCTGAGCAGCAATTCTCAGCTTGTTAAGCCTCAGGACCCATATTATTCTTTGGTCACTAGGTCACAACCAGAATTCACAGAGTAACCGTTATCAGCTGGGGGGGGGGGGGGAGTGGCTGCAGCAGCTGTGGGGACGCCCTGAAGCGGGATGCCTGCGCGGTCAGCACTGGGTGGCTGACCAACTGGGAATCATCACAACCTGCCAGTTGAGAACCACTGCATCTTGCATCAAGAATCACTGCAGCACCAGGTACTCCGTCCGTCTCACGGTAGCTGGACCTCTTGATCCCGGCTTTTTCCCTGCAACTACACAATTCACTGTTTGCAGTATCAGGCTGTTAGTGTTAATGAGCAGCTCTTCCTAATAAAGTTTCCTGGTAATTTTGTTGGGAAATATTGGGGGCTGGGATGTCTGGCATTTGCAGCAAAGAAGAAGAATAAATCCAGCCCTCAGAACGATTATAGTAAATTAAGACATTGACTCATTAGCTGGTTCATTCCTGTGGACCAGTTTGAATAGTGTAATAACACAATGATTCATTACCCCATTCATTCCAGACGGATGTTGTCAATATCGTGGTGACTCATTAACCTGTTAACACAAGCTGAACAAACGGGGTGAATCTGGTTATTTGACAGGTCACATTAGCACTGCAACATCCTGTTAAAATTAGGATATTGTACTGTAAGAAGCTGCTATAGTCACTCAGCTAGCATGTTTAATCCAAAGCATCTTACACCCCTTAGTACAGCAGGGTGATTGCTGGAGAAATTCAGGTTAAGGTCCTTAGCGATCACGCTTTCATAACCGTGCATCAGCCCTATAAATAGAAATCATTGTTATTAAATATTTGTTTTCTTTTAGGATAACATCCTCTAGGTGAGAGCGGTCTTTGTGATGCATGGAGACCAGCGTGTAACAATGTATACTTTTACAATATTCCCCCAAGTAAACGGTAAATGGATTCACTACCACCGCAATACTCCATGAAATATAGCGCTTATCACGTTTAAACTGGACGTGTTTAGGGTGATGAAAGTCAGCTCTTTTTGTAAATCTTATGCTTTTAATTTTTTATGATACTTGATAATATGATATATGATGAGTATGTTCATCACTAACAAGAGCCACGTAAGGTGAGATGCTCACAGGAGTGCGATGCTCTCCGGGTCGCAGTCCAGAGTAAAGTGAGAACCCCGCGGGGCGGGGGGCGGCTTGCACCGAGCCGGCAGGCCAGGGATGTGCAGTGAAAGGCGGTCACATGATGCGGGGGGCGGCGTCGTGGCGCCTGTCAGCATCACAGAAAGGCCGTCCGAGAGCCGCAAAAAAACCGTGTAAAGAGCATGAATAACGGAGCGGAGTGAGATCCGGGGCGACGCCAGGCTGACGCGGCGGCTGCTAATGCGCGGATAAGGCGAAAAAGGAGCACGATTGGCGGCATCTGGGGAAGCAAGCCGGCGGAGCAGCGCGGTGCTGTGGCTCGCTCACTATGGCCTGGATATGCAAGGTACGTGTTTTCCTCACATGAGTCTCTTGCACAGACGTGATCCAGAGATGTTCCTGGATCATCGCCGTGTGCCGTCACAGCTCGGTAACGGATCGTGCGAGGTTCCCAGCCACTCCGGGGACCTCCTTATTTTTCATGCCGTACTCCATCGTGGAAAGCGCTGGAAGACACCGCAGCCGAAAAACAACTCCATCATGGCATGGGGAGGATGTGTCGGGGCTGTGTGAGGGTACATGTTCAAGCGGTCAGCGTTAATGCAAGGCGCCCCGTCAGTTTGCCCGCGGGCTCCGTGATACATGCGAGCCGTGCAGGCTCGTGCTTCCCCCAGGTGCCCCGTGGCGAGCTGGCCGGCACAGGGGAGTCCCTGTCCGCGGGAGCGTCACATGGATCGCTCCGGATGCGCGTCTCATTCAGCCAGACGCTACTTTCAGGATTTCCCAGATAGCACGGCTGACGACAGAAAGTTGTCAGTTTTGTCCGAAATAGCACCAAATTTCACAGTTGCCAAGAAGAAATCAGGGGTTTCCTGAAGCACTGGAAACACCATGACTAAAACCATCCATCCATTTACCTGGACCGCGCTTCAGATTATACTTGACCGCTTAAAGCGAGTGAAGACATACAGGATTCTTTGATTTCTCAAAGAATCAGGCAATTTCATTTTAGTTTCATTGTTTTTTTAAAATTAATTACTCATTTAAGTAAGAGACATTTTAAAAAGTAAGAAAGATATTTAAAATAATTCAAACGAAAATTATACTCTTATTTGTAGTAGAATTTGTGATTGGGTATATAAACACATAATGTACTTTCAAAGTATAGCACAGCCTAAGCTAGTCACACCTGTGTGCTCTCTATCAGGCCAGTGGTATTATGAGTCTGGGGGCTGTATCTCTTCTGTCCAGCGTGTGATTCTGTTCTTGCTGGGAAAAGCTTTGGAACAAACAGACACGAGGCTCATGAAAATGACCTGTTTTGGGCCAGTTACCATGACAGAGCTGATAAGAATTAAACCTTGAGGTGCATATACTGGTGCGATACCACTTCTGCTTCTAACCCAGTCTAACTGGTGGACCAGTTCAGCTGTCCAACAACCACCTTGAAAACCGCTTCAGAATTCTGCTGGAATCCCCCTTAGAGAAATCGCTTTGGAACTTTTTTAGCTGCAGAAATTTGTTAATAACATGCAAAATAAATGATTTAGCATTTTCTCGACTGGGTGGAGGAAGTTCAGTCCTGTTTTAGGATTCTGCCCTGGTAAGAGGCAGAGCTGCGTGGCTATAGATGGGCACCCTGAGCTTTTCTGTGAACTAATAAGACACAGTTGTGATTCAGAAAACTTTTTGCTCCTGACAGGTTCTTAATTCCTGCATGGACAATTCATTATTCTTTGCTCTAAAGTTTAAATCAGCTATTTAATTGTTCAAATGGAGTCAGTGTTTCCTTATCAAATTGGAACGCAACGTTCCTGTGAGGTACGGCAGCTCCACCTGTGAGGGGCAGGCTGAAGCTGTGAGCTGGGTGGCTGGAGCAGCCGCGGGAATGCCCTGAAGCGGGATGCCCGCGCGGTCAGCACCGGGTGGCTGGAGCAGCCACGGGGACGCCCTGAAGCGGGATGCCC
>JAODJX010000047.1:1051748-1062127 GCA_026776945.1 Isichthys henryi
CCCAGCCGCGATGCGTGCGCCCCCCGCGGGGGGCCGGGGCCTAACCCCCCCCCCACCCCCCCCCCCCCACCCCCCCCCCCCCCCCCACCCGGCCTCCCCCCCCCGGGGGGGGGGGGTGGTGACCACGCACTGTTGTGCTGGAGCCCTGGTGCGTCCCATATCTCACCTTTCCGAGTTCGGATAACATGTCCAGGGATGGCATCAGATTTTGTGAGCACTCCAGTCGGGGTTCATGTTTCTCGCATTAGTGAGAGTGAGTCCTGGACAAGGTGACCTGCATCATGCTGGGCCCTGCAGCGGAGGGAGTGAGACTCAAGGCTGCCCTGCTCTCCTTAATCATATATATCCTGTTATACACTATATACAGAAAATGATTTGCCATACTTTTCTGAATTTTGGTTCATTTTTAAATAAGTCTTCAAATAAACTGGGGTGAGTTTCCCGAAGCTGCCTTAACGATACGTCGTTCGTAAGTTCTATGCTGAAAGATAGAATTTAGGAATGACTTAGTGTTCATAAGGCTTTGGTAAACTCAGCCCTGGAACAATATAGCTTCGTATCTGTCCATGCATCCCTCGATCCCCTTTTTTTATTGCAAAAAGCACAAGCGGGGGGGCACCTGGGAGGGGATGCATATACACGCTGAGGACATGTTAGGGACACAGAGCTACTTAAACCAAATGTTCCTGCAGGCCCCTGCAGCCTTTTTGCATTTAGTGGCCTCCCACTCTGTACACAACGACCTCTAAGTTCACTGTTTCCTGTTGGGTCACTGGTGCGGTTCTGTGCCATACCTGAGTAAATGGCTGTCTGTAAGCAGCAAGCTATCAGGATGTAAAGGTCAGAGTGTGTGGGATTTAACATAACCTCATTATCCTTTCCAGCAGCCTGGAGGTGTGTCTTTATCCAAGAGGAGAGCTGCTCACATCGACATTCCCCCGAGATATCAGGCTCTCCTGCCTCGCTTGTCATTGGTTTGGTTTCGAGTTTGACACTGGACAGCACATGGTTACATTCTGCTGGTTTTACACTGGCTTGAGATTTGGTCTCCTTATTTGTACCCCAGTTACCATGGAATGAGTTTTTTTGTGCTCTCTGATGGATGCTGTGGTCTTCACCCCATCAATGAGTCAGCTAATGGTTGGCTTTCGTTAACGGGGGAAGTTTCTGCACAAAATGGGGCTCTTTGAGGAGACTGATTCCTGCGTATGAGCACCACGCTTCTGTTGACACCTGCTGTTTGCGAGGGAATTGGCAGGGTTATGAGACCATGTTGATTGCATGAGTGCTGCTGAGCTTCTGCTGAGCTTCTGAGTAGATTGGCCGACCTTTAATCAGCACGGTGTTCCAGGCCGCATTACGGGAAGCCTTTCGTTTTCACTCAAGAACAGTGAACGCTGTCAGAGCTCAAGGTGTCCAGTTTGTGATGCTGAGTGAAATTATTGGGCACTCTCAGCTTGGGGGGTTGATTACACAAGTGTCCCCCTCCCCTCACCAAGAAGCATACAGACTGGATAGATCCAAATCAGTAAGGACTGCAGTAATAATTTCTCTCCCTGGCTGGAAAGAATGATTTCTAATTCATATCCATTGTAGGAACATTTTCTGATAAGTCTTCATAACCTGCCGAATTGTTTAAAATTTGTGATATTCTGTTCAAGTTGATCGCTTAGTACTCTAGTCCTTTAGTTTTTGTAATTAAAACGATTGCTAGACATGTGGTATTGGTAAGCAGTGTCAGCCGTAGTTGATAATTGGCTCAGCAACAAGACATGTTGTCACAATTCTAGACTTCTCTCAGTGATGAAGTCCCCCCAGGATCTCATGTATCACATGAACAACCAAATTTTGTTGGAATAAAATAACAGTTTTTTTGCAGTCAAAACAGAGTCGGCTTAGTCCAGCGTCTGATGTTGGAGCAGGTGTAGTGCCGTAGACGGCTTCCGCGTCCCTCGGGAGTAGCGCCGTACTCGGCTTCCGCGTCCCTCGGGAGTAGCGCCGTAGACGGCTTCCGCGTCCCTCGGGAGTAGCGCCGTACTCGGCTTCCGCGTCCCTCGGGAGTAGCGCCGTAGACGGCTTCCGCATCCCTCGGGAGTTGAGGTGAAGTACCGTAGAATAGGGTTCCCCAGTTCCGGTCCAGGAGGGTCAGAATCCAACACAGTTTGCAGATTTCCCTGCTCAAACACATCTTTCGTTTCGTAGGTGTGTTTGAATAGGGAAATCTGCAGACTGTCTTGCATTCTTGCCCTCCAGGACTGGAATTGGGGAACCGTAACATAGAATGTAGACTGTTGTCAAGCAGGTTTACAAGGCATGAGAAAATCTAAAAAAGTGGAACAGAAATCAGACTGAAGCCTCCTCTGTGTCACGGTGTGAAACTCGCTATGTGACCAGAAACTGCTGAAAAAAAAAATCTAGCAAGAAAGTTACTTTAATATTGAGAGAGTGTCTCTCCTGAGTCTTCTTTTTATTGGAACTTTTTCAGGTAAACAATAAGAAAGTATTTGATGTTTTGTGTGGGGAAAAATTCACTTTTATCTGTACAGTTGAGTCTGTCAAGGCTTGAGATTGTGAGCCTCCTCTTCACTGCATTGAAAATACATGAACCGTGACTGTCAGTCAGGTCCTTACTGTAGCTCACCTGCACAAGCTGTGTCTGAACTGCAAAAAGTGACACGTCCGTCCTTTAAGCTAATTTCTAAGTTAGATTTCTGTCTACTTATGTGGGTTCACTTGCTCTGGACCGTTTGCGGTCTACAATAACATCATGCTCCCCACAGATTATAATCTAATTAATATGAGAAGCTGATCTGAGGCCAGTTGCTCAGGGCATAACCTAAGGGCAGGCTGACATCTGTTTGAGTGCATATCTGCATTTTTCTTGCTCAAAACCCTAAAACCTGCCTGGCCTTGACAACATGTTAATATGGTTTCATGCTCCGTGGGTGGGGCCATCTGTCGGTGCTCGTAACGGTCCCAGCGGGCGAGTGTCGCTGTATCATAGTGAGATCGTGAGAAGGGCCATCGTCAATCCCTCATGCTGACTTGTGCTCATCACTGCATCTTTTTCCTTTCAGCAGAGAGTCACCACTGGGCTGATTCCAGTCCTGACACATCCAGCTACATACCTGGTTAAGATGTGATCCTAGCATAACGTTCCAGAGACAGACCTCCCGTGGCCCCAGAGGAGGCCATCGCAAGGTCCTGTTGGCTTGCCTGTTTCTGGCCCCTTCTGCCCTGCCCTGTTCTGTCCTGATCTTCTGACCTCAGGAAGTGGTTTTGCTGGAGCAGGAGCAGAGGGCAGAGTCAGGAGGTAATGGACAGAGTTCAGCCTCCTGACAGCCTGGTGGATAAAGCTGTTTAAGAGTCTTGTGGAGCAGGCCCGGAGGGTCCGGTACCTTCTCCCTGAAGGCAAGAGGCTGAAGTGGGAGTGTAAGGGGTGGGAGGAGTCTCCAACAATGCTGATGGCTCTGCGGGTGAGGAGGGTACGGAAAGTGTCCGTGAGGGAGGGGCAGGGAGGTGCCGGTGATCTTGCTGGCTGTGTTCACTACCCGTTGCAGAGCCTTAGGGCAGGAGGCAGAGCAGCTTCTGAACCACACAGCGATTCAGCCAGTGATGACAATCTCAATGGTGCCTCTGTAAAAAGAGAGCATGAAGGGGGGTGGAAGTTTCACCCCTCCTCAGTTTGCGGAGGAAGTAGAGGCGTGTTTGTGCCTTCATGGTCAGTGATGTGGTGTTACTGGTCCAGGAGTGGCCCTCAGAGATATGCACCCCCAGAAATTTGGTTGAGGTCACCCTCTCCACAGCATCGCCGTCGATGGTCAGTGAGGCGTGCTGAGGAGGTCTTCTCCTGAAATCTATCACCATTTCTTTGGTCTTCCTCACATTGAGGAAGAGATTGTTCGCCTTGCACCATTGAACCACGTGGCTCACCTCCCTTCTGTAGTTGGTTTCCTTGCTGTTCTTTATGACGCCCATTACAGTTGTGCCGTCTGCATACTTGACGAAGTGGTTTGCGCTGTAGGTTGTGTGTCAGTAGTGTAAGTAGTAGTTGGCTTAACACACACCCCTGTGGAGCCCCTGTGCTGAGCATCCTGGTCCTGGAGGTGTTGCTGCCAACCCTCCCTGTTAGGAAGTCCAACACCCAGTTACAGAGGGATGTTTTGAATCCCAATTGTCCAAGTTTATGAGTAAGCTACATTATCTTTGAGTCGAGGTGTATGAGGGCTGGTTGTAAAGCAGGGGAGATGGCATCTTCTCTGGACCTGTTTGACCTGTATGCAAACTGCATTGAGTCGTGGGTGGAGGGGAGGATGAACTTGATGTTTTCCATGACCAGTCGCTCGAAGCACTTCATGATGGTGGATGTCTGTGCAACAGGCCGATAATCATTACAGCTGGATGGGTGGGGCTTCTTCGGAACTGGTATTATTGTGGAGGCTTTGAAACACATGGGAACAGTCGCTTGGCTCAGGGAGATGTTAAAGATGTCCGTGAGGACATCCTTGAGCTCCTCTGCACAGTCCTTTAGGACACAAGCAGGTATGTTATCCGGTCCAGCTGCCTTGCGTGGGTTTATTCAGGAGAGTCTTTCTCACACTGCCTGTAGACAGACACACAGACTGCTCAGCTCAGCCTGGGGAGGGGTGGTCTTCTGTGCTGGTGTGTTGTTCTGTGCTTCAAAGTGACAAAAGAAGTCATTGAGACTGTTCAGCAAAGAAAAGTCTTTATCACAAGACTGGGGAGGTGGTTTGTAGTCCGTGAGGGTTTGAATGCCTCTCTAGAGGCTTTGTGCGTCTCTAGTGTTGCTGAAATATCCAGATATTTTATTGCTATATCGCTGTTTTGCCATCTTGATTCCACGGGACAGGTTAGCTCTGGCTGTACTTAGGTCTGCGGTGTCACCGGCCCTGAAGGCTGCGTCCCGTGCTCTCAGGAGCCTGTGTACTTGCCCTGTCAGCCATGGTTTCTGATTTGCGTGAACAGTAACAGTTTTGGTATAATGAGTGACGTCTTCAATGCATCAATGTTTTAGTATTCTCAAAGTTTCATCTTCTCAAAAAGGAGAGCATTATGGGAGAGGTTTGCTGGACCCCACCATGATGGGGAGCAGGGTTAAAGAGCAACTACTTCAAAATGTCACTAGTGTTCACAGCTTCACCTGGCAAGTGGTTTAGGGGCCAAGATAGGAAGAAATTCCTGGTTAGAGCCCCCTTTGTAGAAGCTTGGGATAACTGACCTGGGTAATGACTCAATGGCCTGAATGATAAGACTGTGTATACACAAGGCTGCTCGTGAACAGCAGGGACTGAACAGTCAGACTGAAGCATTATTCAGTGCTGTATTGTGGCATATATAGACAAAGGTTTATAATTAGCTCCTGTGCCAAGTAAAAACTTGGCTATCAGTCATGATAAAAAGAGCGTCTGGCCATGTCAGAGTTCGAAAGGAAATGGGCTCCATGCCCCCAGGCTTTGTACCTCCATGTACAAGGAGACCAAGAATAAATATCTTCGCTTGAAAATACATTGGCATCCCCTGGTCTAGTAGCAGCTCTGGGTGGCGGATTGAACTCGCATGCAGAGTGTCCTGGCACCCAACTTTGTAGTTGCTGAAGAACCTGGTTTTAAGCTGGCTGTTGGTGCTAAAGCCTTTAGGAGGTTAGTTGAATGTTTGTAAAACTTACGTGTGGTAATTTCCAGGTCATTTGCGGAGAGATGAAATACGACCAATCCGAGACCGTTGTTTTTCTGCATCAGCTCATAGCTTCTCTCCTCCGCCTATTATGGTCTAAGAATTCACTCCTTCGGGAATTCGCTCAGGCTGATTAACAGGGGGCCCGAGTGGACGGCCATCGCTTGTGTGGGCCCGGTGGGTAATGAAGACTCCTACAACCTAACCTGTCTTTCTCGCAACCGAACTTGGCTTCTGTAGCCAAGAGGGAGATGTGCAGAGAATGTACACAAAAGCATTTGGAGATGTTTCAGAGAACCCCGTGTCCTGAACTGACTGTTCAGTGAGCACACGATGTTTCGGATAACCTTAAATGCCTAGAGGAGACTTTAAATTAAGAGAACGGCAGCTGTCCAGATGTGACACTGGCTTTAATGCGCCTCTGCCTAGCAGATAGGAGAGATAACGGGATTTTCGAGCTGCACTGAGGACTGCCTTATTTTTATACGCTCACCTTATGTGACCAGAGACCCCGAAGTGGTGTGTCTAAAACATTCTGCATTCAGAGGATAGTTGAAGCTCACAAAACCCTGAATTAAATTCTCTGCTGGGCTGGCATTTTTTAAAAATTCTCTTTGAAAACAAGGAGACCTCTGAGATGATTAGGCTATTTCTGTAAACGTCAGGACCAAGCTTTTCATTAATCGCCACCATTGTACCATCGTCACAGTTGAGCGTGTTTATTCATACACAGGCCTAAAGAAACTCTCCCTGTGGTGAACTGAGTTTGAGTGAAGATGTGGTACACAGCTCTTCGTAGATGTGCAGCTCTATAAACCTCCACCTCCACGTTTGGCTGCCATTGGTGGAAAGCGGAATAGAGATGGCTGTTGGTTGCAGAGAGCCGCAAGTTAAGGAGCTGCAGAGAAGGCGACATGCCTGCCCTGCATGCCATGAGCAGCCCCCCTCTGTTGGGCTTCAGCAGAGCCTCCTGACTCGGGGGAAGGGGGGGTTCTGCTCTTGCTTACGAAAGTACCATCATATTGGAGGAAATGGGAATTATGATTGGTACTAGATAAATGGGATGGATGGATGGATGAAAAGTAGGTAAGACAGTCAGTCAGCCCTTGTGCTTACGTTTTTTAAATTTATTTTTATTTTTTATGAGTGCTTCTTCATTGGTTGTCCTGTCTGCACAAGGGAGCACACCACGTAACTCTGCTTCAGCGTTGTCACTGTGAGCTCGTGCATATTTTTGGCACTGCTGTGGGGATCCCTGGGCCCTGGAGCATCTGTCCGCTCAAGCAGCCAAATCCGAAGTGTGCCTGCCGGTGGGCAGGGTTACGCGCCTGCCGGTGGGCGGGCAGGGTTACGCGCCTGCGGGCGGGCGGGCAGGCTTACGCGCCTACGGGCTGCCAGGGTTAAGCACCTGTAAGGAGGCTCGAGGAAGGTTACTGACGGAGCTCGACTGCTCACACGCAGGTGGGGAAATTCCATAAGCTGTGAACGTGGACAGGAAACGTCTGAAGGGCACTGTTTATTGGATTGTGGATGTGTCAGTAATTATACGGGGTTCATTTACTATATCTCAGACGCGTGGAAGGGACAGTCACTTGGCGATGCTCTGGACGTGGACTGCACACATAAAAGTGACATAGACGGCTGTATTATCTATTATCCATAAATATGATGGCAGAGTCCCAGGGTGACGCAGCCCAAATGTCACCAGCTACAGGCTGCTGGCCGCCTCTCTGCTTCCTAATGGACTGAAAGGTCGCATGTTTTATGAGGCCATCTTGCCACGTAGCTGCATTATCATGGCCGGTGTCTTACGCCGGGAAGGCTGCCATCTTTCATTCTGCCGGTCACATTTCAGCGATGAGCTTCTGTCTGTGTTGCTGGGGTAGACGGTTTGTGTCTTATTTCATGATTAAAGTTTTATAACGTGAGATCCTCCGGTGTAGCCTGCTAACAGGGTGAACCCCGTAAGCTGACAGCCCTCTGCTAAGACTGTCCCAGGAGACTCGTCAGAGGCACCCTTATTGCAGCACAAACCTCTCAGGGCATCGCCGTCTGCCTAATTTAACCCAGACCCTCTTCATGGAGTGACGTAGCTGCTCGAGTATCATCCATGAAGCTCCTGCGATTTGGTAGCTTTTTGCACCAGTCCATTCAAGGGGACTCAAGGGAGCTCAGGAGCCATGAAGCCTGTTTTACTGACCCAGTGACGTCGCTGCCCCCTGCTGGTGCAGCCTGTTTATGGCTCCGGTGACGTCACTGCCCCTTGCTGGCTGATCCCTCTGCTCAAAATGCTGTTTACTCTGCGTGCATAACTCTGTTTACATAAACGAGGCTCTGTGCAATTTTTTATAGTGTGATATCCAAAAATAAATATTAATGAATGTTAATGTGGCCATTTTAACCAAATTATAACATAAAGCTGAAATGTAAATATTGTGGTTTTTATGCTTGCAAGCTCAGCATCTTCAGCCCCGAGGATTAGATTAAATTAGTATGTATTTAGAAAAATGCATGAAGTCCACTTTTCCCTGGACTTGGCTGCTGCGTAGTGGGTGAATCACTTTGGCGTGATCTAGATGTGCGCCCTGCGCTCAGCATTTCAGACTGTAGGCCCGTGCCTGTGGCCGTCACCCGCCCCCACGTCACACCCCCGTCTGCTCTCAGCCAGCGCCTGTCTCTGGGGGAGCCTGGCTCCTCTCCTCCAGGGTCTGTGATGAAACACAACAACCCCGAACAACAGCGGCATGAGTGAAAATCAAATTCAATTCAGATCGCCTCCAAAAATAAGACGAAGTGCAAAAAACTGTCAGGGGAGTCGGTAAGTGGAAATGCGCTGGCTGGGGCAGAGCGGCTCGCGGGAGACTTTGCAATCGCCGTTTGCCGAGAACGACAGGAAACGTACAGAGACAGAATCGAAAGTGTAGGTTTGGAACCAAACTCATTTTCTGATGAAATCTGAAGCGACCTCAGAGAACGTCTGCTTTTTGTTGCCTGGGTATTAATCTCTGTGGACTTTGTGAGGAGTATGAAACTTTTGGCCGAGGTGTATCTGGGGTTCTGTTTTTAGCGGATGGTCGCATGGTGACTTCGCTGAGAAAGTGTCTGCCTCGTCCTCCATGGGGAGGGCAGCCGTGCTGCTTCTTCACGGGTCATTAAGTAGCCGTCACTGACCTCTGGGGCTTTACTCACGCAGAACTTCGCGCTGACTCACCGGCACTGCACTCCATCACAAATTTTTCATTTAATGAATCTATTTTGCCCTTCTGGCCAGTAAAAATAGCTGTTAACACACTTATTTAAGTACCGTGTCGTGATGTTCACGTTTTATAGCGTAACCTGCGAAGTCCTATTATAGGCTGCCATCTTGCACCCAGATCAGTGGAAACGCAGAGCACTTTGAGTGGCATGATGCTATTTTTAGGCAGGTGTTCGGAGGGGCAGGATTGGGCATGGCCATACACAGTGGGTGTTAGTACCAAAAATGCAAAGACTGTACCTGTCTTGCAGAGCGGTCTTGCGAACTTGCCTACCAAGAACAAATTTTGCACTCAATGAATCATGGGCTTATTCTCGTTGGCGAGGATGCAACTGATGCGTTCCTGATATTTGATGCATCCTTGGTGTTTGTGAAAGGAGAGGAGGACGCTAAGGGTTTAGCACCGTGTGTCGCCATGGAGACGGGGCTGGGGTTGGTGCTCCTCTGAACGAGTGGTTTACTGTCATACCTGGGCAGAAATTTTTGCAAGAAGCAATATTCACCTGGTTGTCAGGCAGGTCTCGGCGAGTCTGTGGTGTCCCCACTGTCGTCAGCTTGGCCCAAAGCCCCTCCCACCAGCGAATCCTGGCTCCGTGTGGGTCTGAGCAGGGTCCTTCCACATGCCCGGTGCCAGCCAGGGACCACCTGTCCAGTGGAAATGAGGGCTCTGTTTACGAGTGTGCTTGAGGTAAGCATGCATTCAGTGAGTGTCTCCCAGACGCGGCAAACGGAATTTAAATAGGCTGGTGTTTGAAGGTTTGTTTACACTGCATTTATTTGGGAAAATAATTAATGGGTAACTGAAAATCTGCCAGAATCAGCTCTGTGTATGTGCGTGTGAGAGAGAGAAATTAATTCTGGAAAAATCATGGTTCAGTTTTACACATTTTCACTAAGTATTTAAATAAAGCTGTTTCTGTGTATGATCTTTCATAATTTTCAAATGATTATGTACTGATGGATATTGTTTTGTGTAAGCGGACATTTTAAGAGTAACTTTGAAACCATCTGAGAAAAGCTCAGCCCACAAACGGTCATGGGGGAGGGTTCGATTCGGAGCCCCAAAGCGTCCGCTGCTTTCTGAAGCCATGGCGGGCATGTGGGCTACAGCCAATTCCCAGACATTATTGGCTGATGAGCTGAAGGATTATTTGGTAAATATTTCTCAATCAATCTCCTTGTCAATTAAAATTGGATTTTAGCCGCCTACAAGGCCATAGTGCTGTGGATGATGTGCCAGTCAACAGTGTTTTTGCAATGCAAATGTAATTTTCTGTCTGCTGTCTCCTTGGAGATAAAAGTGGCTCCGTTACTCCCCTACTCCGGTGCTCGCTGGCTCCATTGCTTGCTGACTCCGTTACTCCCCTACTCCGGTGCTCGCTGGCTCCATTGCTTGCTGACTCCGTTACTCCCCTACTCCGGTGCTCGC
>JAODJX010000047.1:1101577-1112070 GCA_026776945.1 Isichthys henryi
CCCCCCACACCCCTTAGAATCCCAACATAACCCCCCCGCACACCCCATATAATGCCAAAACAACCCCCCCACCACACGCCTGAGAATGCCAACAGAACCCCCCCCCCCCCCAACACTTTTCAGACACTGATAAAAGTTTCATTTGCTCAAATAAAACATTGCTTCCCATCTGCTGTTTGCCTGCTGAGCCGCTGCTCTGCTGTAGGCACAAGGAACCTGTTTGTTTTTTGAAATGTGTAAAATATTTTAATGGTCCATTTCAGTGCCACTTAGTGTTCAGAACCAGGAGTTCATAACCAGGCCCGCTTCAGTGCTGAACTGAGCTCAGAAACAGGCCAATTTCAGTGCCACTTAGAGTTCAGAACCAGGAGTTCATAACCAGGCCCGCTTCAGCACTGCACTGAGCTCAGAACCAGGCCAATTTCAGTGCCACTTAGAGTTCAGAACCAGGTCTGCTTCAGCACCACTTAGAGTTCAGAACCAGGCCCGTTTCAGCCCCCTTAGGCCCTGACCCGCTCCAGAGCTTCGCTGTCCTAGTTCCGGCATTCTCTCTCCAAATTGTTGGCCCTCACTCTCTCTCACGCTTTTATTGTTCCTTTCTCCTGGAAGCGCCAGGACAATAATGGCTTTTTAATCTCATTCCTGCTCGCTCCCAGAAAGCCTTTAATATAACTTTGCTTTTTGATGGGGGCCCCATTTATCTAAATTGCCCCTTTCGCACTATAAGTGTTTTTGCTGCCATCTGCTCCGGCTGAGTTTGCCGTGCGTGGAGAAGAGCAGCCTGGACTCGGCACTCGGGCATGATCCTGGGGAACCATCGGCAGTCCGGCTACGCCAGACACACTGACGTCAATGCCGACACACCCTGCGTGCCTCACGTGCCTCCAGCTGCTCAGATCCCTAACCGGACCTGGACTCCGCCGTTAATTACATTCACCATAAATTAGGCATCGGACGGAGGTGCCTTTGTACCTCAGGCTCTTTGTATTGTCACTTCAGTGACTTCCACAGAAGAAGCAATGTTTCAGCTTTTAGCTGACAGACATATTTAGAGATTTTGTCCACCTGAACTGTTAATCGAAACACTACACCAGTAAAAATATTTATTTATGAAAATGACATACATGGAGAATTTCAGACTGCTGTTTCTGTTCCTTTGGCAGCCCCACAACTTAATGCTAACTAAGACTGACATGCAGAGATGTACTATATACGCAGTACTTCAGAACAGTGTGAATGTTTAGGTCTGGTTCCTTAGTGCTATTTGGCTTAGTTTGCACTGGGTTAGAAGAATCTGCTTTGCAGCTAAATACAAATAAAGTTCAAAATAAGCAGCATTTTAGCCTGAAACATATTATTACTGTATTAATCATTATTGTCATGTCAAACTAATGCTAACATATTCACTGATTTATTTATGAATGCATGTATCTATATGTATTCATGAATATATACATTTATGACATTAATATATTCTTGGGCAGCCAGTCGCGCCGTGTGGCTGAGATTGGAACTGAGGGGTTACAAATAAATCTGTCGGCCCCTAATTCTCTGCTGCCTCCCCCCTCTCCTGTACGTACGCCGAATGCAGATGCCCCCGCCGCCATTTACCTCACGGAGTGGGACATCACCCTGCTCGTCTTACCTGTTCATGAACAATGTGTCTTACAGTAACGTGTCGGCGTTGCGCTCTGCAATGTGCCAATGCGATGGCTGCGGCGCCCTGAGGTCACATTCCACAGCTCAGACCCCAGAAAACGGCACCATGTGACTTTGAGCCCCGGATGACAGAACCGCGGGCAGCTTGGGGCCCCGGATGACAGAACCGCGGGCAGCTTGGGGCCCCGGATGACAGAACCGCGTGTAGCTTGGGGCCCCGGATGACAGAACCGTAGGCAGCTTGGGGCCCCGGATGACAGAACTGCGTGCAGCTTGGGTCCCAGGATGACAGAACCACAGGCACCGTATGTGTCTGGCAGAGGGCATATAACAGCATATCTCGGTTACATCCGGCCATGCGGCAGCCTCAGACACACCCAGATCACCGCAGATCATGGTAATTTTCATTTTAACTGGTCGGATTATAGTAGCCGATATTAATGATGAAGGGTGAATTGCCAGCTTTGCTTGGCTTACTTTGACATTTTCTAGCTCAGGATAACCCCCATCCTTATCCCTGACCCCTCACTCCCAACCTTCACCCACCTGCGCTCATGTGGGACCGTAGCCAGATGAAAGGAAGACTGACAAAATGGGGCACCTTCAAAATGACCTTCGGGGTCCGTCATACTCTGCCTGCTGTACATCAGCACCATCTGCCCAGGATAAAACAGGAAGGATTTCAGCCCATTTAGAAGTAGCAAATTTTTACCTGATGCAACGGCCAACAGGGTGTGTTTCCTTAAGAACGACTGACTAACAGAGGAGTGGTCAGCTTTGGGAGTCCAAGCCAGCAACACGTTGTTAAAATGTCCACTTTAGGTCACTCGCTGGGTTCTGAATAAACCAGGGACTGATTCAGTCTGGCTGACATAGCAGGCAGTGTGTCACAGCACAGATGCTGTAAACGCAGGACACAGTGCTGTCAATATCGTCGCTGTTATTCTGATTACTGTCAGCACCTGCCGCATGTCATCCCAAGCTGTGTGCTGCCAAGCAAAGTGTTGAGTTCTGTTTAAATATTTAATCATTTGTGATGTTTACTTTAAAAGACAGACTCTCTAGTCTTCAGTTTCCCATGAATCCTTGATGCTGCGAGAAGGTGAGCCGCTGTCTAGACACTCGATAGCGTCTCTGGAATCTGTACGAAATTTCCTGCTGCTGTGCAGAGGAGCTGCTCAGGTGGCTGCAGAAACATGGAGAACTTTGCCTGAAATGACCCTGAAAACATACGTCCAATTGTAGAAATTTTTTGACAGAAAATGGACTCGGAGAGGTTCATGAAGATCATGCCCTGAATCCTGCAGGATCTGGGTTGAACCTTGCAGAGCACAGGCTCAGAGCGCTTAGACACAGAGCTGCTTCAGAGGGAGTGTGAGTCTTCTGTGAGTCAGTCACAGCGGCGACCCAGTGACCCCATCACACAAACACAGTAAGACAGCCAGGACCAGCAAAGCACACTGGTGAAAGACTCTCTTAAAGGAAGCACTCGTCTGATCTCCGTCACTCAGGGACGGTCACTCTGCCGCACCTCAGCTGCTGAATGAAGAGAGGGAGATGTTGTACATTTCGAGATCCGATTTCACTCAGAACATGTGCTTAATTGTCACTAGCTACAGTCCAATAGTTATAGAAATGTGACTAGTTACAGTCCACTGGTTATAGAGATGTGACTCATTCTTAACTTACAGTTCCCATTAGGGGAACCGTCTCTGATGTGGGTGATTATTGAATCTATAGTATCGTATTGCTAATATGTCTTCTACTTGCCCCAGATCAAATCAGCAATGAGCACACCCTGTCACCTCATGCTGAAGTGTCGCATGTCGCAACGTCGCAGGACCTGCGCTTCCGGATCAGGGCCTCACATTCACACTCGACTCTTAACAGTGAGGGGCTCGGTTTGCCCATGACTGCTTTTGGCACCGCTGCAGACCTCCAGAGCAGCTTTGTGGGGGTGGGGTGGGGTGGGGGGGTGTCCCTGGCAGTCGCTGCAGCCTTGGTCTAATGACTGAACAGGGGCCAGATGTTGTCCCTAATTATGTGAAAAAGCCCATCGCAGAAACCCCACAGTCCATTTGCTCAGAACTGTCAGCTGTAAAACATGGCACCCCCCCCCCCCCCGACAGCATAAAAAAGAAATATGGGCTGTGGGTGTCATTTAGCAAAGCAGCACCTTCCAGTGGTACCCTGCAAATACAGAAACGGGCCTGCAGGGGGTGATAAACAGCAGATTACCGGCCGGGGGTAAGACTCGCCAATGCAGTGTCACCCACACCCAGCACGGCTCACTCTGCGGCCAAAGTGCATCATGTGTCAGGTTTAAGTTCAGTAAATGTGGGGGGGCATTTCTTTACCTCTCAGGAAAAAAAAGTGGATCAGAGATTCACTGGGACTCTTTGACATGATTGGCTCCCTGACAGTCAGCTAACCCTGAAGCCAGAGTGAAGCAGGAAGACGTTCATGATGGCCTCGCCGTGCTTTTGTGACACCCCAGGCTCCAGCATCCTGTCCCCGTGTATTTTGGGAGTCTCCATGCCAGCACCTGCTGTGTGTGCTTTAACAGACAGTATCATCCTTTTCTCCCCCTCGTCCCATGAAGTCGTGATTCTGTGAAAATATTCGGGCGGTAGCTGCATGCTGCGTGTGGATTGTTGTGAAGGTACATGCAGCCACGTCGTGGGCATTAAGCACTGCTTTGTGCAGACGGCTGCAGGCGGAGCGGCTGAAGTGCTTCCCCTTTAAGTCGTCATCCCAGTGGACCTGAGGGACGTGGGCAGTGGCGGAGTGACCTGCCTGCGGAGACAGGGAGCCGCCACTCTGAGTGGACAGCCGGGCGCTGATGTCAGACGCGGGAGCCCGCGACGCCAACCCGCCACGCTTGGGTCACTTCACATCACCGCCGACTGACTGCTCTCCGCTTGCCGTAACTATGGCAACCCAAATGTATTCCTGCAAGAACAAAGACACACTTAAAAAGGGCGCCACGACGAAGGTCAGGGAACAAGGACAGAGGAATGCTCGGCATGTTAATGAGGCCCGTGAGGGGACAGGAGGGCCCTTCCGGCACTTTCTATTACACCCAGTAATGATGTCATTAGTCACTAGTGCCAGTGTCCTAAGCCCTTGGTGGCATTCGGTGAGGATCGTGATGCTTTGCGATCCCCAGCCTGTCACCTCTGCCCTACCATAGTCCAGGGGGAGACCCTGGCATCATCACAGGCGGGACGCGGGGCCACGGATGCGATCGCAGGCAGACAGCGATTGTCACCTTAACCTGCGTAGCAAGGACAGCGAGGATTGGGGAGCTGGAGCCAAGGTGGTGGAGGCTGAAGCCAGGAGAGCTTCACGCTTCAGCGTGATGCCGCCCAGCCTGGCTGGTTACTGTATGGATTCCATAAGGTGTGCTGCAGTGAGAGGATGGCCTGGGTTACCATGCTCTGTAGAAAGGCCAGCTCAGTGAGAAAAAACACGCTGATGAACCTAATTACAGCTGCGTATCTGAGAATTTCTAGGGCTAAAGAACAAGTTAAATGTACTTTGCTCCTCCTGATCTGACCCTCTGATGTAACCTTAAAAATCCCATAAAAACCGTAAAGTTACTGTTTCCAGTTATCCTGCCTCAGTGAGTGACTCAATCATTACTTATTGTTTACAGTCTGGGATTAATCCACGCCAAGCAGAATCGTATCGGATTGATGTTTCCGGAAGCTCGTCAACCTGTTTGACTGACTGCTGTTTATTTACCCAGACGGTGACGCCTGTCATTGTCTGAGCCTGCAGGGGAGAAATGATGATCGCTGTCATCCGCTTTCCGCGACAGACCCCAACTCTCCACTCTCAGTGCCCGTCTTTACGTATGGAGCATCGATTTCATACTGTAAGAAGCAAAGTCAAAATCGCTTTAACCGCTTTGCGTTGTAAAGCCGACAGGCGTGCACAGCGGGCTGAGCTTTCCGTCTCAGCCGAGAAGGAATTTCACATTCAGACAAACGTTTCTGGATTGTTCCTGACTGCTGAAAGGGTAGAAACAAATATGTGCTTTTCTCCTCCATGAGAGTGAGATGGACGGAGCCATCGCAGACCATCACAGACTTTGATCCGGGTTTCTGATTTCTGAACTTTTTGGTTGCTTTGTCGACATGTAGGCCAACCGATACTAGGCACAATTTATGTGAGACGTGTGGATCCACATCATTCAAAGTCAAGAAAGTCCATATTGCACACAGACACACATGAAACCACATCAGCACTTACAATGAGGCACATATTTGTCATAGGCCTAATGAAATGCTTTCAGGAATAGATAAATACATTCAGGAAACGCTCTTTTTTATTTTATTTTTTGGCAGCAAATGTCCATGACGTTTTTGCGTCACTTGATAACTATGAAGTAATTGCTTTATAATTAGCAGGTATAACCCTGTCCCAGATTGGCAACGGCCATATTAAAATAGTCAGATAAAGACGATGAGAACAGTTTCACCCTCACCTCACGCAAATGAATTATTAGCGAAATAATTTACCTGCAGGATATGAATGACTTGGCCAGACCTGGTTTGGAAGTAGTATTTTGCGTTTAACAATTAGTGTCTAGTGGTAAAATGTGACACCAATCCTGGCAGCATTAGGTTATGCGCAGGATACATTTAGCATTATTTTCCACAGACATGCTGGGGGGGCTGTGTTTAGAAAACGGAGGGCTTTTGTTTCCCGCCGCTGATCCGGGAGCGAAGCCGGAGCTCTCTAAGACCCCGCAGAGGTACTGCTTGCCGGCGCCTCAGCCTGCGCGTCGCCGTGGGAGCGCCAGGCTTCAGCCGGCTCTGCGCTGACGGAGGTCGGACACGGCGGCGGCGCGGTGCGGTGCGTGCGGCTCCCCGGCAGCCGGCTGTGCGGGACGCTGTACGGGGATGCCTCTGCCAGCCTCCAGGCTGCTCTGATCAAGCGCCTTTCGGTCTACAGCCTCCCAAAATGAAGACACCCATGGTAACATCTCGGTGACACTTTCCTTAAATATTTAATATGCTTTCTTTTGTTTTTCTTTCGCAAATTAATCCTCGCCTGCGGGCATAGTGTCTACGTTTGGCGAGTTCAGGTGCATCACAAGTGTTTGTGTGCAGCTTCTAAATAACCCTTTGTTTGTGTTAATTATTATTTGTCTGCTTTTCGAGCCGCTTTCTGAAACGGAGCGCAATACTTGCGGCTTTTTATTAATGTGTAATGGTTTTAGAAACGCAGCTGTTTCCCAAAGGTTCGTGCTGTTTTACAGGGCATCGGAAATGTACTAATTTAGACCCAACGACGTTTGAATGTTACAAGCAATCCGTGTGTGGAAGTAACGGTGGTGCGTCTATAGGTGACATGCAACCAGTCACTCACCTGTAATATAGTTTTCTGTTATACTTTTTTTTTTTTTAATTACTGACAAAGACCCGCGTGTCCCACGTTTTGAGGTCTTTATTCCTCTCGCATTTTTGATTAATTATTAAAATCCGCTTAGTTTGTTAAGTGGTCGCTCCTGAGCTGAAGCGTTACACTCGCAGCATGACATCGTCTTTTAAACAAAGAGAAACGACGGGTGAAACCAACAGTGGGGGCGGGACAGCGGACAGCCCCCCCGGCGGCTCCCGGAGCCCGGGTCCCCCCATGGCGCTGCCTCACCGCCTCCCTCTCTCCTCCAGCGCCATGGGGTGGCTGCCTTTCTCCTGATCACCATGTGCACCAGCTTACTCTTCGTGTACAACATCAGCAGCAGCAGCAGCAAAGAGCAGAATGAGGCCGGCAGCCGGCAGAGGCAGAAGCCCACCGGAGCCCATAGGGGGAGCCCGAGAGCCCCGCGCACTGCTGCCCTGCAGGGCTACGGCAGCATCATCGATCACCGGGTAACCACGCCGCCCCCCCATGAATGACTGCTATTCCTAATATTGGCTCACACCTCCCGCGCACGTCTGGACACCTAATAGAGAAATCTATACTGCTGTGCAAATAAATTAGATCGATCTGAATAAGATATTAAATCGATTAAAATCAGATGTTGGACCGGTTTGTTATTTGAAGGCAAAAGTAAAATTAGAGGAGTAGGCACGTCACACCCCCATCCGCGGGAAAGGCGGAGGACTTACAGACCTGCTTTGAAAGTTCCCCAGACAGCACCCCCTAACCTGACTGTTATATTAGGCAGCCGGTTACTGGCGCGATAGTGTGATGGAGGTGAAGCGGGCAGTGCGCCGGGCTCCTGCAGCTCATTATAGGAGATTTTACGTCTCACATCTGCCCTCTGCCCATGGGATACCACAAAGGTACGGGGGGCTTTTCTGATTTTGAAGGTTACTTGTCTGCATGACGGAGCAGTCGCTGAGTTAATTGATGGCTTCCTTTTTCCACGATGAGACACCAATGCTTGTAAGTATATAAGGACAACGTTTAAAGATAGCTGTTGTCTTGGAACGTGACCAGTCCTGGATGGGTACTGTCGTTTTAAGCTGGGGGGGGGCGCTGCCACGTGTCCCGTCAAATTTATGACTTTAATAGTTCTGTGAAATGCAAGAATTGGCCAAACCCTTATTCAGACTCGTCAGGCTCCATTGCCATCTGGTGTTTCTGTGTCGAATGAGTGGCTTGTTTTACAGGGCTTGAAGGGCCCCTGTTGTATAGACTGTGGGTTGAAGACCTTCAGTGCTGTGCAGTGACTGCGCTGGTACCCCGGAGGTTGCTTTGGGGGCTCTGCGATTTCAGTGCCCTGTTCAACCCCGGGGGCAGCAGTGTGTGATAACCACTCTGGCTTGGATTGTGTGCTGGCATCCGGCTGTTGGGGTGTCCGGGTGCCTTCTATGGCAGCAAACAGGCAGTGCAGAAGTCGAGAAGAACACACTCAACTTTGTTCCATATCTGCTCAAAATGGTCTAAAGTAAAGAGAAAGCTGTGCTGACAGGAAAGTGAGTGTGTACGAGGCCGGGGGTGGGGGTCCATTACCCAGGTGTGAGCTTTGAATCTGACGTGAATGAAGGTGGGCAGCTTCTGACGCACATGTCACATTTACGTCTAATCGCTGGATGGTTCGCTGAGTATTCCGAGGCGCGTCCGTGCTGAGGGGGTGTGTGTTTGGCTCCTCACGCTTGTAATGGCGTTTTTTATTCCCCTCTGTGTTACAGCTCATTAAAGTTCACTTTACAGAGAGCAGAGGCTTGTCAGTCACTGGGTCAGGGATACCGTTTTGTACATTTTTAATAGAATCCACGAATGTCAATGCTCTCCCACTTCAGTGGAGCTCTTGAAACGTGGCTGGCAGATGCATTCCCTTTGTCGCGCTGCTGTTTGCTCGTGAGTAATTGGTCTCTCGCACCCAAAAACCTGTTTTTCTTCTGGCTTGGTTGTGGGCACTCAGCTGTAATTTGCTGTGGCACCACGCTCCGAATCTGCTGCTGGACCAAGCCCCGTCTTGCGGAGATGAAATGCAACAATGCTCTGCGTGTCCTGCTGAAAATCTCCCGGCATAAAAAGCCTTTAATTAGCGTTCATCTGGAGAGGAGCCTTAGCTGAGGTTTTGGGCATCATGCTTGTGGAGAGCAGCCCAAGCGCCTAATTCTTACTCATTCTTTGAGGTCTGAAGAAAATGGATTTTTTTTATCCTTCTAATATAGATTGGCAAGGAAGCAGAAAAATCAGTAAATTCACTATTTATGAGGCAGCCGTTTTGTTAAGGATACCGATATATTTTTCTAGCGCTCTGCTCCTAATCTCTGCTGCATACGGTGTTAATTGCTTTGCCTCAGATGGCTGCTGCCTGTACGATGGGCTGAACGCTTACTGAGATGTTTCTCCTGCTCTGTAGGCCGTAACCGTGGATCCCTGACATCTGCTGAATGTGGTCCAGTCATGTCTGACATTTCCATACTAGGGCAGCCTGATGCGTCTCTTCGATTGCATCCCGCTTGTGGCGGCCTGGTCTCCCCCCACTGCCTGGCTCCAGCAGCCAGGCCGTCATGGAGCTCGCAGTGCTGGGGGAGCCGCCTTTCATCCCTTCCCTCCCCCCGCCTGCTCTCGCCATGTGGAAATATTCAGCACGACCAAAAGAAAGCCCATGTAACAAGGTAGAGATTCCAGTAGTGATGGCAAGAAAGATTTGACACCCGCTGGGGGCGGGATCATGTGCCACCAATCCCTACGTGATTTGACCCACTAGGGGCCAGTGATGCAGCCAATCGGAATTGTTTAAACTGGATGACTGGAAGCCTGGCTGCATTCCGGTGTCGATTTGCTCTCTGTGAAGCACGTAGCCCTTTGCAGTCTCTTGGGCCTTCGTAAGTGTCATGTTCCGTGACGCATGGCCCATGTTCCTCAGCTCTCTAAAGATCTGTGGGAAATCCAGCAGGTACAGAGGTTTCCAGAAGAATCCTCAGTGTAGCAGTGTTTCTCTGGTTTGGTGTCGTCTGACACTGTGCAGTGATCAGCTTAATCTGTGCCTCCTTCCATGGGGAGGCGATGTGCTTTTGAGCTTCAGACTTGGGCTTCGTGTTGATGGACTTGAGGCTCCTTCCTGCATGTCAAACACGATGTTTGGTTTGCAGAAGTCAGTCAGGAACTTCCTGTCTTTATATCAAAATTAAATAAACTTTTAACTGTCAAGTGCTAGGAGACAATCCCTAGGACTGGCCTTGGTTTACTACTGCTGAACCCACCCAGCGCCAGTTAATGTGCACTGGAACCTTCTGACTGCTGCCACTGCACTCCGTAGTGCACTCCTTAGTACACACTTAATGCACTCCGTAGTGCACTCCTTAGTACACACTTAATGCACTCCGTAGTGCACTCCTTAGTACACACTTAATGCACTC
>JAODJX010000047.1:1201878-1242825 GCA_026776945.1 Isichthys henryi
ATATTGTGGGAAAAAACTCCTCTTCCATTCCGTATGGAAGTGGTAGGTTTTTGGCTTCTTACCTGGTCCAGCTTCCCCGTTCATTTTTATACCTTTAAGTTTAGTAGAAATAAGTTGGAGACGACTCGGTCGCTTGCTGGAGTTTTGCGGCAGCTGGTGCAGTTGGACGTGTCGTCCATCCCCTTTTTTTTATGCCATGTGATCTACCCACCCTACCTTTGCAGTCGCCCAGTAGATCACGACCGACGTATCAGGCACCACTGCTGTGGTGCATCTTAGAAGCTTGTCTTTGAGGTCAGACTGCAAGATCCCTGGTGCACATTCAGCGTTGCTCTTCCTGGCCTCGTAGCAGTTATGTGACCTCGATGTGCGCAGCAGTTGTTCTTCTGCATGGTCTCCTGATGTGTGTGGCCAGCCTGGTGGAGAGAAACCCTCACCCAGCATCCCTCACGGCAGGTGCGGCTCAGCGCCGGCACTAAGAAGCTCCTGGCCATCAGTGCCTTCAGCACTGTCTCCCTCCTCTTCCTCGCACGTCATTTACGGAGGAGGAAGCCCAAGAATAAGGTCCAGTCGCCATGGGAGCAGAGACACTTTGATTTCCTCACCACGGTGCCACCGGAGAAAGGTAAGACATGCACCGACTGGGGAAGAGTTGCATCACTGCACGCTGGTGGTACTCTAGGGCCGTGACAGTTGGGGCTCCACAGCTGAAACCTGGAAGCTGCCATGCGGATGGATGTGTGGGTTTCTATAGCCTCCAGGATGACTGGAGGCCACCACTATAGTGCCACCACTAAGACACTGTGTCCATTTTCTGAGTGGGTGCCGACTTAGCAACCATTGGCATGCAGCCTGGGGGGGGCATCAGCAGTGGAGCTGGCCTAGAGCACCTCATGGGCTGTGATGGGCACCATTAGGCCGCTGGCATTTTCTGACTGCCGTCCGCCTTCACGCTGCAGAATCGAGCCGAGCCAGCAGCCGGCAGAACCTCAGCCTCTCTCTGAACTCCAGAAGCTGCCCATCCTGCAGTCACGCCCTTCCTAGCGGCAGTCTGTACAGCAAGCTCTCCGGCTCCCTCCAGAGTCTGACCTCGGTAAGCCGCGTAGTCATGTGACTGTCCATGGCATCGTTTCGCTTTGGTGTTTTTGTCTGATGTAGGATGACCTGGGTTTGCTGCAGACATTCTGAGTTAACGTTTTGTAGTTGGATTAGACCGGTGGCTGAATTTAGTCTCTGTACAGGTGCTGAAGTAAAACATTGTTGTTTTGAGGTTCCTCTGTAGGATTTTGACTGGTGCAGTGGGGAGATAACAGGTTGGTGGGGGGGCGCAGGATGTGCCGTCACTGACTGTGGCTATGTTTCCCCCCCCAAAGGTGAAGAGTGCCAACTCCTCTAGTAGCTGCGCTTGTGTCAACAGCTCCAGCGTTTGGGATAAGGGCTGCGAGGACAGTGACGCGTGCAACATCGCCAGCATCCCGGTCACCACTCCCGAGAACCTGTACCTGATGGGTGAGGGCTCAGCAGCGCCCCCTGCCTCGTGGGGATCGCCAGCTTTTTCTAGCGACGTTACCAAACCTCCTAAACCTTCACGTGTTCCTCTGAGCAGGCATGGAGCTGTTTGAGGAAGCCCTGAGGCGCTGGGAGCAGGCACTCACCTTCCGCAGCCGGCAGGCGGAGGACGAGGCCGGCTGTGGCTCCGTGAAGCTGGGGGCGGGAGACGCCATCGCCGAGGAGAGCGTGGAGGTGGGGGCTGACAAGGGGGCTTTTCAGATGCCAGAAGAAAAAAAACTTTTAATAACGTGCTTCAAGGATCTTACCCTTCAGCCAGGACTGTAATATTCTCTCCATGGTATTAAGGGCTCCCTTCTCTGCCTTTATATTAAATATTAAAGTCTTGGTACGTGACATTTCCCTGTGAAAGATTCTAAAATGTAAAAGAAGTGACTTCAGGAATCAATCAGGATGATTAAAAAACAGTATAAAATAATGACAGGCAGGACAGACAGGAATGTAAGTGGTGTGATTATGGGGGTGGGAATACGCTGGGGCTTTGGGGGGGGGCAGGAACGCACCAGAGTGTGCACACGCGTGCATCTCCCTCCTCACAGGACATCATCAGCGCCGAGTTCATTCACAAACTGGAGGCGCTGCTGCAGAGAGCATATCGGCTGCAGGAGGAGTTCGAGGCCACACTGGGAATGTCGGACTCAGCTTCGCTCGCCAACGATATCGGTGAGCCTCACCGCGCCGTCGCCCCCCCCACGGCACGTGACTCGGCACGAGCCGCTGCGCTGCGGAAACGCCCGAGGCTTTCTGGGTCCTGGGGTCAGCGGATTAGGACACTGTGCCTGTGATCGGAAGGTCGCAGGATCATATCCTAGGGTCATCAGTGATGTCACCAATGGCCCTTAACCCTCACTGACCCTGCTTTCTCAAAAAAAAAAAAAATGTGCGAGGCAGCAAAGCTTTTGCGGTGGTGGGGGGCCCAGTCTGCCATAGAGTGCACAACTGGGCCATGCTGACACTGCATGACAGGGGTGACCTTTTTCTCAAAGGGGCCTGGACCCAGCCTGGGGAGCATTTCCCAAAGGCAGGGATGCGAACTAACTAACAACGTACGCAGTTAGAACTATGCAAGTGAATAATGGGGGCTTTTGGGAAACACCCCCCACACAGCTGACTGGATTCTTTCTTGATATCCAGTTTCATGGAAAAAGTTTCATCTGTGCGGCCGTCCTTAGTGGTTGGTGCCCAGATGGCATTCTTGGCCCGTGCCTGTGAGTCTGTGTGAAACCCGCATGTTCTCCATGGGCTCCGGAACCTTCCACTTCTGGGACGTTTGTCACCTCAGGATGAACGTGAATGTTTTCTGGTCGAAACCACAAAACCTAGATGTTCTGTAGGTCCAGAGGAGACGCCTTGGCGCAGTGACTGACCTTTGTTTTCTCTTCCCAGCGGTTTACAGGAAGAATGTATAATTGCCATATTCTGGAGAGCTTCAAATGCAGAACTGCACACAGATCAGGCCCCAGCCAGTCTCCCCTCCCCTAGAGGGCGCCACTGCCCGTCACCTTTCCTCACAGATACCCTCCACCGCAAATACAGAACCTCCTCCCCCAATGAGCCAAAATTAGCTCTGGGCGCTTGCATTCCACACTCTGCCACCTGTCTTGGCACCAGCTGAACTTTCTGCATGCATTTCAGGCCACGGAACCCTCTAGAAACAGAGAGCTTACTCAACGTCGTTGCTGTGTCGGTGTTGTCAGCCACCAAACTTTCCAGTGGCCTCATCTTTGGTCTCATCAGCTAAGACGCTGGGTTGGTGATACGCCCATGTTCATCCCACCAATAGGGGGGGGGGCTGGTCTCACTCACTGACATGTGCAAAGTAAAATGGGTCATCTGCTGGACTTTCCCAGTGAGCCATGATTTCACACCTTGTATCTCGTGCATGAAGTGATCTAATGACCCCTCGAGTTTCACTTTTTGTGAAAGAGGAAAACATGTATGACAGTCTCACATACTAGCGAAGGTAGATATTACAGTGAACTGCTTCTCTCTATTAGGACAGCATGTCACCACATTTTGCTTGAGTCCTGCAGATGATTTTGCTATTTAAGCTTGTGGAGTAGAACCATCTTGTGTATCGTATCAGCGTGTGTTTCTGTGTTATAATAGAAGCTGTGTGTAAAGATTTATCTTTCCCGGTTGACCATTTGACCCGTGGTAGTTAAGGAGGGAGAGCGTTTCCCTCCGGCGTTCAGGAGCTTTATGTCACTGGGGGGTGGAGTGTCACTGGGGGTGGCGTGTCACGTGACCACTTCAGCACACGCCAGGAGTGCCTACAGCTCGATGACACCTCTCCCAGGGTATTCCTCGCAGGATTCCTTGCTGCTTGGCCTGAGTGCAACATACGTTAGTAATGGGGTGGTGGGGTCTGTGTTCTCAGGAGACGGTATGCCTGCCGGCCCCCCCCCGAAAGGAGTCGTGCCACTGCTGGGGAAACTGTTTAGCTACTAATAATTATGCACAGGTAGGGCAGTTGTGTGGTTGGAGGTGACGCATGAGGCTATGATGGTATCAACACTGTATGCACTGGTAACATCCTATTGAAAGTCCCTGCAAGCTGAGGCAGAAGCTGACCAATGAGCCTGTTACCCTGAAGACGTTACTGTCTGCGTCGCTGGAGGTGACCCGCACTGCTGACGTCCCCAGTGAGAAATTCCCAAATGATTAGCAAGGCTCTGCTTACTCACCCTCGGTGCTCCTGATATCCAGGCCCTGGTAACTGATAGCAGCCACATTAAGTAGCCGAAAGCTGATATGTTGAGAGTCGGTGGCTCTCTGCCAGGTGTTTGCAGCCGTGCAGAGGTCTGCGGGGCTTTGGGGCAGGATCCCGGAAGCCCTCCTTAACCACACCGGGGTCCGGCTGGGCAGCCCAGACTAAACAGAAACCCCAAAAGGCAACCGAAGCTCTGCGGGGCTGGTTGGAGCCTGAGGAGCCTCTCAGGCTCCGTCTTCTGTCTGGTTTCCCTGTTTTTAAGCGGTCAGCATTTGAAACGGAAAATCGGGCTGGCCGGGCATGACATGAGCGTCTGGGTGACTTCTGCAGGGTGCAGCCTGTCTGACATGTAACGTCTCAGTGACAGATGGGCCCTCCTAAAATAACTCAATTGCCTCCAGTGTTTCCATGCTCTTTTCTTACGTCTAGACCAAAAGGAACCTGGTTCTCCAGGTATTACAGAAGGCGGAACATAAAGCTACGTACCACCCACTGAAGGTTACATAGCTCTAGGCCCGCGCGTTCCAGGCAAAACCGAAACGTCCAGACCATGATCTCACGTATCTGACGTCGTTTGCAGACAAGGACACGGACGTCACGGTGTGTGAGGACTCGGACGAACTGGGCCTGCGTGACACCATGAGCATTGCCTCCACGGACTCCTTCGTGTCGGCCGCCGAGGTGAGTGCCCCCTCCCCCTGTTCACAGCGTGACATCACTGCCAGCGCTCCTGTGCGCCTGGGTGTCGTGGTGATGCATTACGCAGAGTGTACCGCCACACCGATGGACACATCGCTCATCCTGAGCTGGGGGGGGAACCTGAAACTGTTTATTAATCTGGGGGGAGGGGCTGCCTGTTTTTTCCACTGCTGGCGCCTGCTGAGGCAGAAAGGCATTCTGGGAAGCGGAGCGCCCATTGGCAGCAGGGCCATACTGCCGAGATGATGGGTGGGTCCCATTGGGGGGGTTAGTGGAGGCGCCGCACGCCTCGTTCCGCCTCCACATGACGTCATTTTTAAGTAGCGCAGGATCCTGAATTTCTGGGAATCTGTTCCTTGTTGAGGTTTGACTCAACATGTCCAGGAAAGATAGTCAGTCCTCTGAGTGTGACTGCTGCTTGTCAGGTTCTAACTGTGGACGAGATGTAGCACGGTGGAGCACCAGGCTGCCTTTGTCTGGAAGCTATGAGATCCAGCTTCTCCTGGCCTTGATTGGCGTGACACTTGGTGTGTGTCTGTGGGGGGTGGGGGGCAGCTGTGCTGTTATTTTGAGTCTCGCCCCCCTGTCTTGCTGGGTGTTTCAGTTCCTCGTACTGTAACTCCAGGATGAGGGCTCCCCAAAATCCTCTTCGTACCCTAAACCCAGCCCACAGCCTCGCGTGTCTCCATGCTTACAGGGTCAGTGATAGTTCCAGAACCAGCCCAGAACCAAGCCAGGTCCAGTGCAGCTGTCAGAGCTGCATTCCTGTGTACTGATTGGTCATAAACACATTTGCTTACGAGAGGGTCATCAGCACAGATAATGCTCTGAATCCAGTATCGCGTCAATGTTTAACGTGGCTCTGGTGTTAAGTGCCCTGGAATGCAGATAAGGAAGAGTTCCTGACCCCCCCCCAGGAGCATCCACAAATAGCTCCTGCACCGTTTTTCTGTCATCAAGTGCCAATACACACACAGGAACAACAGCCTGCATTTCCAGTGACCTATAAACAGACCTGTCGTGCCGGCCTGGGGGACCCTGACAGTCCGTATTCCAAGATCTGGAATATTCCGGAGTTTTCCGCTTAGCCTATGGGTGGGGCGTCAGAGCAGTCCCCGGGGAATGGTAAACAGTGGTGTTGTGGTCTGACTGTCGCCATGTGCCCCCCACCGTCACACGACACTCTCTTCTTCCTGACCCCAGCTGTCGGAGCACCGTGACCTCAGGAATGCGTACACCCTGGGCTCCCTCTGCCATTACTCCCTGTACGAGGAGGCCCTCCGGCTGGCCGAGGAGGGCAAGGTCTCCTGCAGGGTGCTGAGGTAACAGGCCCCTGGCCTTTCGCTCTCCTGACACGACGTTAAGGCTCGTCTCTTACTCGGGTGCTCTTCCGGCTGTAAGTGATTCTCATCCCGACAGGACGGAGATTCTCGAATGCCTGGGAGACATCGACTTTCTGGCTAAGCTGCACTGCGTACGGCAGGCCTGTCAGGTAGGAATCTGACATAACTCAAGCCTGCTCCGCAGCAGAGTTCTTAACCTGAGGCGCAGCTCGGAAATGCTTCAGATGGTCCAATTTCAGGATAAATGGTGCCCCGAAAGGCATCTTTTTTTTTTTTTGTACTTAAGCTGTACAGCAGCTGTATCTGTATAACAAACCGAAAACCTCTATCTGCAGGTCATTGTGTGTGACCGTGCGACCAGAGCCTTCCTGGCTGACGCCGGGAAGAAGATTTTGTCCTCCATCATTATGAAAGCACACAAGGTAGGGTTTGGTAGGTTGCGAAGTTGATGTTTGCCCTGTTAACATGCAAAAGAACAGAAGTGACCAGGGTCTCTGATTGATAGAGCCCAAAGAGATTTGAGGAGGTTTTTGAGGAGATGATGAACTTCCTGGAGCAAACTGAGCACTGGGAGAACACCGAGGTGGAACTGGCCACGAGGGGGGTGAGGCTGCCTGCTTTTAATCTGCTTTTCCTCCTGCTCATGCAGCCATGTCACCCCGGGAATTCAGTTTAGGGTGTAATAACATCAAATCCTGTGTTCTTCCCGAAAAGGTGAAGCATCTGAACTTCTATGACATAGTACTGGACTTCATTCTCATGGACTCCTTCGAAGACCTAGAGAATCCACCCATTTCCATCCAGAACGTTGTCAACAACCGCTGGCTTCACGTCTCCTTCAAAGAGACGGTGGGTGCCTGCAGAAATGCTGGTTGGGGTGTCCACACCACACTTTATCTTCCATGAAATATGGAATCCATATTCTGCTTTTATTATTTTGATGTGGGGTGATAAGAGACCCCCTGTAGATCCACCCCTGGTGTTGACGTGTCCACGTTAGCATTAGCTTAGTGATGCCTGCGGACCCATGGGGGGGGGGGGGTTGGGCTCCAAGCGAAACATAGCCACTGCTGGGGCTCTCATGGCGTCGGTGTTTCATAGAGTCTCAACTGGCCCAGTGGAAGTGACAGAATGCCAGTCTGCCCTGAGAATTTATGTGGACTGATGTCCTTCAGGAAGTTAAATGGGAATCTGCTGGAATAACATTCTCCTCTGGCTTTGTCAGCTTTGCCTTTCTGGCTTCCATTGCTGCTGGTTTTATTTGGGGAGGTTTGTATATATCCTAAGTCGTGTGCAGTTAAAACTGAAAGCTGAGATCTTTCCAAATTCTCTGCCCCCCCCCCAGATATTTTCACAGGCAGCAGTTCTATTTCCCATGATTCCCTGAGAAATGCTTCTTCATACCATAATGCTGCTGCTTTGTTCACAGGCCGTGGCCTCGAGTTGCTGGTCTGTCCTGAAACAGAAGAGGCAGCACATAAAGGTAGCCTGGGCGCCTGCTTCCCCGCGCTCTGTACTCCACGCCCTGCTTCCCCGCGCTCCGCGCTCTATACCCTACGCTCCACTTCCCCACGCTCCGCGCTCTGTACTCCACGCTCTGCTTCCCCATGCTCCGCTTCCCCACGCTTCGCGCTCTGTACTCCACGCTCTGCTTCCCCACGCTCCGCGCTCTGTACTCCACGCTCTGCTTCCCCACGCTCCGCGCTCTGTACTCCACGCGCTGCTTCCCCGCGCTCCGCTTCCCCACGCTCCGCGCTCTGTACTTCATGCTCTGCTTCCCTGCGCTCTGCTTCCCCATGCTCCGCGCTCTGTGCTCCGCGCTCTGTACTCCACGCGCTGCTTCCCCGCGCTCTGTACTCCACGCTCTGCTTCCCCACGCTCCGCGCTCTGTACTCCATGCTCTGCTTCCCCGCGCTCTGCGCTCTCTCACACGCGTGCTTACTGCGCAGATCTACGCTGTTCCCTAATTTCCACCCCTGACGCAGGTTCCGGACGGGTTCATCGCCCATTTCTATGCCATCTGTGAGCACATCAGCCCCGTTCTGGCCTGGGGTTTCCTCGGCCCTAAAAGTCCCCTTCATGACTTGTGCTGCTTCTTCAAGGTACAGCGCCGTCCCCGTCGGTCCGCTCTTCTGTGCCAGTCTCCTCGTGAAATACCACTTCCGCTGTAGACATGAGGCACCCCAGAAGGACAATTTTCATGTTTTAGCTGCGATTCACTTTCTTTCCTCCGTTTTATTTGGCACTGGCTCGTTTTCTCCCTCCCCCAAGTTGCATTGATTATTTCTGCAGAAAATCACTAAGACTCTGGAGTACCTGCACTCTGCGCCAGACAAGTACAAACACTGCACATTGATTCGCTTGCTTTACCGAGTCAGTTTTTTGTATGCAGCTCCTTGCAGAGGTTGATTAATGTCCAAAGGTCCTGGGAGGGATCTGGTTTCTGTGCAGCACACGTTACCTTCAGGGTCATAGCAGGAGAAAGATCAGCAGCTCCTGGGAGTCGGTCCAGTCAGACACCAAAGGACCCAGAGCAGTTGGAGCTGCAGTTCTGACCACTGAGAGGTTCAGGGTTGATGCGGCCTGGAGCCTGTCTGAGAGGGTGACTCGCCCCCACAGAGTCCCATTTGACTGTGTACCTGCAGCTCTCATCTTGGGGGAGGGGGCCTCTCCCTTCAGAGGATGAGACCCACTGCCAGCTTAAACACTGTTTGCACTGATGTGGGGGGTGTTTCCTTGGGGCCGGCGGTGGGAGGTGTGCGCGTATCGACCGTTCTCAGGGTGCAGCCTTTGGTGGGATGCCAGCCAATGCAGCCTCCCGTTTCTGCAGGAGCAGGTGCTGTTCTTCTTGAAGGACATCTTTGACCTGGAGAAGGTGCGGTACTCCAGCCTGGAAAGCCTCTCGGAAGACGTCCTGCAGCTTCTACAGCGCCGCGCCGACCTGCTGCTGGCCTACCTCGGCGCCGACACACTACACCCCCCCAGCGGCTGCATCACCACCCAGAGCCCCCTCCTGCCCAGTGCCCTGCTGGAAACCCGGGTGCAGTAGCACCCCCCAACATTTTACTGAAGAACATCCAAGTCGTCCTCCCCCCTCCCATACCTGCTTCAGCCGTCTCACCGTCTCCAGCCAAATACTCTCAAGTTATGAAGGAATTGTGTGTTTGATCATCACCGTTGTTAAACTAGATGAGAACGGTTGTAAATATATGACTTGTGACGTAATCACATGACCTGCAAGATAATCTCCATGGAGACGACGGTCGCAAATGAAATTCACACTCATCCAGTAGTATCTGCGTTTGTTTTATTTTGAACTGTACTTGAAGCTCGTGTGGCCTGCTGTGTTTGTGCTTTCTGCCGAGTCGTCCCTCACTGACCATCGAGCCAAAACCCACGATTCTCTGTCCGCTAGGACGGGCGCTGCTCCGCCCCGCGTGCATCCCGCCCTCTGGCAGCCTCTGCCGTGCCTCACGCTGAAGTACCGGTCTGTGCTTTTTACATCCAGCACTAGGCTATAGCTACAGATAGGCTAGAGATGCCCTGCGGAGGTGCGTATCTGAAGGGCCTAGCGGAGGACACACCTGCTTACGCCTGTCTGCCCCCCAGCGAGCGCTGGAAATGGACATGTGCTTGAAGCTGACCTCTGCCCCCCTCTATCACCTCATATTTAGGTTTCCCACAATTCTGTGGGATCTCACCCAGTGTCTGGTGCCAAACCAAGTCCAGTTCAGTGCGGCGGATGGCGTGCTTGAGTGTCGATGACTTGCCGCCGAGTCGTTAGCTTGGCGTAGCCGACCACACAGAATGAACTCTGAGCTGGGGGGGGCAGTCGGGTCACGTATAATTTAACCACTGTGGAGAGCGGCATGATCTGGCCAGTGAACAAAGCGAAACAGGTGAATGAGGGTTATTTATTTTTATATGTATATATAAAGTAGCTTTTCCTCTGGCAGAGCTCAGTACAGTCACTACTATTTATCTGTATGCACACTACGTCAATAAAGGGTTGTAAACGGTGTAGTGTAGCATCTCTCAATCATCCTGGCTGCTTTAATGCGGAAACTCGGGGACCAGCTGCGGGCTGCTGGCATCAGCCGCCAAGGATTTCACCGGAACGTGGGAGGGGCTTTGTAATCCGCTTTATTGTAACGTGTCAAACCAGAGGGGCCGCCTTCTGCTGGCTTATTGTGCCAAAATTGATCCCTGGGTTGATTTTTATTTGAGGGCTACATGGCAGCTTCTGCATCAAACAGCAGGAACTAGCTGGTGGTTTGAAAGTCAGATTTTAAGGGAGTTAACAGGAAAATGGCTGCAGCAGTTCACATCTGTGCTTAACTAAACTCCCCGATGTTCCTTTAGTACTGACAGTTGTGTATATGAGTCTTGGGTATGACCACATGAACTATAAGGACGTTCGCTGCCAGGCTCTTCCACGTTGGTTTAACAGCAGCACTGGCGGTAATGAATAAGAGCTGAAACGGCGTGAAGCCGGAGCGCCAGTTTGGTGCGGAGATAAGGTGCTCGGCCGGGCAGGCGGAGCCGCAGCAGCTGCCGGCGACGCCGGATCGCCCGGAATGCCCTAGATGGACTGAGAAAGCGGACTTTTATGGAAAGCGCCTGCGAGGCGTAACTTCAGCCACACGGCGGTCGGGCTCCGCACAGCGCACTTGGCCGGATTACGGCGCAGCCCAGTCTGCAGGTCCGCGTCTCACAGCCTAATTACTAGTGGGGGCAGATCCTACACAACACGGTAAGACCTCTATTCACAGTTATCATGCGGGAGTGTTATTTGCACTAACAAAAAGCCGAATCACACTTTCAAAGTTGGGATGCTTTCTTGAGATTTTTTTTACATTAACCTAAATTAAAAGGGAACTTGTGAAATTAGTCTTGGAAGCACACATACGGTTCTGTTATTTTTCGGTCTTCTCAACAGCATTAAGTCTTCATTCACCTAGTCCAGCCTATTTAATAATGCGATCGTTTTGCGTGAATGAATCGTCATTTCTGCAGTTAGATTACAGCAGGTTTGCGCACGCGGTCAACCGTATACAGATCGCCTATACAACTGCGACAAAGTTACATTTAGAAAATGAATAGTTTCTACTTTATTTTAAACTTTAATCTTTAACTTTAATGTAACTTTAATGACTGAATTAGTTCTATACCATGCCTTAAATAACCAGTAGCCCATTATAAGTGTTAATTCCCATAAGATGCAAATAAGCTTCGTCTAAAGGAAATAAGAATATGAACGTTTTTAAATTGCAAAGTTTAACCTAACAGATTTGATAGCTATTTTTTTGCCGTCATTGGTCTAAACTGGTCTCTTGTATCAGTGTGAAATCTTATCCAGTGGGATAAAAATATCTCATCTTCCAACAAGAGCGAGCTATCTTGTTTTTTTACAGCACTCTGTGTTTGAGGTCACAGTACTCAGGTATACATTGTATAACATATTTTAAATTGAAAATACATGCAGCCTTTTATTTACATTTTATTTAAATGCTCGTGTATATCTGTACTAAATGTTATGACCACTTTTTTGATCATAGTCAAAGTCTGACCTGAAAAGCTACTGTGTTATTTCACTGCCATGTCTCGTGTAAAGTACCCGGGGGGCCCGCGTACGGTAACCCCCCGCGAGTACCCGGGGGCGGGGGGGGGGCACGTACGGTAACTCCCCGCGAGTACCCGAGAGCATCCGCCTCTACTGAAAACAAGCGGCACTGAGGCCATGACTGACACCTCCACGTCACACTCCTAAAGCTCCTGGCAAAAATAGCCATTAAGCGATGGCCAGACGCACATGCCAGACAGGAATAGCCACCATGTTCAACCAGGTGACTCCCTGCTGAGGCCTCAGACTCTCCGGTCCCCGTTATTAAATCAGCACAACGCGACTGCAAAAGGTTTCACTGTGCGTGGTCTCTACGCCGAGGTCACCCATCTTAAGAAAAAGTTTGTTACCACAGGTCCAGTTTAGAAGAACAGAGAATGAGGCGAATGCCAAACGCAGCCGTGCTCAGCACAGATGCTCAAGCTTCACTCTGCCTCCGTAACAGAATAACAAGGACCACAAACAGCAACTGAGGATGGACAGAACGGCTATATCTTCCATTTAATCCGCAATATTTATAATCCACACTTTCACTGCACAGTAAATGTGACAGGATATTAAAGAACATTCAGAAAGACTTAAACGTAATTGTACTTACGTCAAATATGTTTTAACATTTAATACTATGAGGAAAAGTGTGGAAAGGTAGAGAATGGCATTTTGCTTCAAAGCCGTTTATAACACAATGCTGAGATGTGGTCAGTCAGATAGGCAGAGTCTCCGGATGTTTACTGTGAAGCCCGAGTTTGTTTCTCGATTCTGGAGGAGCGTCTCTGTCAGCAGCACATACTCTCACTGTGTTTACCATCACATAGAGGGACCTGCAGCCTTCAGGGCCGCTGGGTGAGCAGAGAGACGGACCACAGGAATGCGCTTGCGTGTGGACGGCGCCCTGTCGCCATTCCTCCCGTCGTGCCTAACCGAGGCTGTGCGCTCCTCTCCGCAGCTCCTCCCCATAGCCAAGCAGAGTTTTGACGTCTGTTGTCTCATCACATCACGTCTCGTCCCGACGGAGTGTCAGAGTGCAGCAGCCATGACTGACGTGGCTCAGAAACAGGAGGTAAGACAGCGACATCCTGAATGTTCCACTGGCTCCCGTTCGCTTTGGGGTCACTCACGGGCTCGACACCTGCGGAACGTGCCGGACAACTTGGAGAGAATCTAAGGAGTTATTTACATCTTCAGGATACCAGAGACCATCTACAAAATTAAATACTTCTGCAAATGAGAAATTTTAGGTAAATGGAAATTGTGGGTTATGCCAGAATATTGTCTTAATAGGAAATTTTACTTTGTTACATTTCTCCATTTCATTGGCTATAGCTGGCAGGCAGAATGGGGATTACAGATTTATTTCAACATAAACAGATATTAAATTGCATTTCCGCTAACCTGTCCTTGTAAACGGGCAGAGTGAAGCCGCCCCCTTCAGCTGGGAGTGAAAGCAGCGCTCGACGGTCACCTTTTTTCAAGGGAGTGCAGTTTGCGTTGTCAGTAACAACTCTGGTCAATGCTACAGCCATGGGGGGGAAATCACAAAGGAGCTCTCCCCTCATTTGCTACCTGAAAGATGGCCAGCGACTTAAGTGTGAATTTGGTTTCTTGTCCTGTTAATGGCTTTGGTAAGAATTCCTCAAGAACTCCCCCTTGTGGGAAGCCGCTGCATCAACACTCACGTGACCTTTACTGTCTTCTCGTCTGTCCCACTTGGTCATGGCTCATGTAAAGAAACTCCTGTCTACCTGCAAGCCTGTGCAGAGAAGCTATGTGCCCAAGCTTGGCAAGGGGGAGGTGAAAGATAAGTTCGAAGCCATGCAGAAGGCCAGAGAAGAGCGCGGTAAAAGGAAGAACCAGGAGGAGCGCCAGAGGAGAAGGGAGCAGTACGTTAGGGAGAAAGAATGGAACCGTAGGAAGCAGCAGGTCACCCCACGGCAGCCTGAGTGTCCCCCGCATGGCGTGAGATCGCTACTGACCCTGAGCAGGAGCCTAACCCTGCAGCATGCGGAGCAGAGCCGACACGTCCTAATGGGGAGCTTAGGGCCGTGCTTCAGAACAGTGTTTCCCGACCCAGTCCTCGGGGAACCCCGGACAGTCCACGTTTTTGCTCCCTCCCAGCTCCCAGCCAATCAGGAACACCGAATACCTGGTACAGGTGCGCTGGGAGCTGAGAGGAAGCAGAAACATTCCCAGAGGACTGGGTTGGGAAACACTGCTTCAGAAGATGCACAGAAAATCTGTAATAAACATCACGGGTGTGACGTGCATGAGAGCGTGAAGCGGCTGAAATCACCACTGGGGGGGGGGGAGGGGTCATTAATCAGCAGCCTGCTTGTGTGCATTCAAGCGAAGTGAGGAACGTCACCCTCAGCTGCATGTGAGACATCAGCACGGCTTAGCCAGGGCACAGGAAGTAGCATTTATAAGAGCAGAAGCAGAGGATTTGCTCCAGCCCTCCGTGTGGCTTGTGGGGGAAACCCCCCATGCTCACTGGCACTTGCTGTTAGAGCAATTATGACAGACCACTGCAGCTTCAGGAGAGGATCCAGGATAAACCATGTCTGTACTCCCACAGATGAAGGAGCTACTGGCATCCAGCGATGAGGAGGAGGAGGAGGCAAAGCCAGCCAAGCAGGAGAAATCATATGTCCCCAAGATAACAGGTAGGCCAGCAGGAACTGCGCATGGGTCACACTGCTGCGTTTGCACCTCGCTGGTGGTGGAGGAGCCACGTGCCAATGTGAGACCATCCATGTCGACAGGGAGCGTCAAGGGAAAGTTTGCTGAGATGGAGAAACAGCGGCAAGAGGAGGAGAGGAAGAGGGCAGAAGAGGAGCGACAGAGGCGCATCACACAGGACACACTGGAGAAGACAAAGATTCAGAGGGAACTGGCCAAGAGAGCAGAGGAGGTGGGTGCCCTGGGTAGGGCGGGGCGGAGCACAAGGTGGGCGGGGATACATGTATAATCCTCCAGGGCAGCTGCCTCTGGGCTAGCTTATGTGCCGGACCTGTAGCAGGACACGGCCCGCCTCCATACACGATTTTCATCTGGATCATGCAACACCAAAGTCGCCTCTTAATCTCAGCCTAACGGAGGCCCTCATCCGCCTCAGGAGGATGTAGCTCCTTGTCTTTCATAAACACAAGTCGGAGGCCAAAATAAACCAGGGAAACGGCCAGGAGTGCAAGCCTGAAATAAACCATGTGCCTCAGAGGGGTAAACGCGAAGCCTCCAGTTCAGTGTCTATCTTCATTCAATTTCATTCACACCTGGGAACATTACAAGCACGGCTGCTGAGCTTCGTTAATGCTTCACAAAGAGAAACGTGAAGATGAGCGCTTCTGGTTATGCTGTGATGTCGTCAGCCATCTTCCTGCAAAGTCACAGATGAAAGGTGGAGAGGGCCGGCTCCATATGCTCTGGGGTTACATCTGCCCGCCCGGGCAGCTGCACCTCAGTGGCCGCCAGCTCCCTCTCAATCCTCACTCCTCACTCACCCTCCGTCACGCAGGAGGGGGACAGCTCCCTGCTCGTCAAGGTGGTGCCAACCAAACCCTCCAAGGCTCCAGGCAAGATCAAGGTGAATTTCGAGGAGCTGGGCAAGGCTCGAGAAGAGGAGGAGAAGAAAAAGTCAGAGGAGGAGAAGCAACGACGGTACGAGGAGCACAGGCGCTCCTTCAGCAAAGCCAAGAGGCACTCCCAGCATATGGAGGTGAGCTGGGTGTCATGTAGACCTGTCCTATTTTGTAGGGTGGGGGTGGGGGGGCTATATGTCTGCAAGTCAATCACACACAGAAACAGGAAACTTGGGAAAGAAAGTGCCAAACATTTAACCCTTTCGTGACACAGGTTTGTCTGAACAAAAAATTAATTGCACATAAAAATCCTGCCAATCAGATGTATTTTAAACCTACAAGTATGATGTTCCTGAAGTAAGAATATTCAGAACCTTACTGCATTGTACAATCCGTCACCCTACAAGGACGAAAATGAACCCAAGCCAACAGAGAAGGACCAGATGACCCCAGGCAAGCTGAAGATGACTTTTGAGGAGCTGGAGAGGGAACGGCAGGAGCAACAGAGACAGCAGGCAGAGGAGGAGGCCCGGCGGCGCCTGGAGGAAGAGAGACGGATCTTCGAGGAGGCCCGGCTGCAGATGGTACCTTATACAGGCCACCTTTAGCTCAGCAAGCTGGCAGACATGGCACCACTCTCGCAGGGATGCCGATTCTCCCATACTGGCATTTCAGGGAACCGGGAGCGAGGAGCCAAACCCTCTATCCCCAAAGGAGATCAGACCTGGGAAACTGAAGCTGAGCTTCGAGGAGCTCGAGAAGCAGAGGCTGGAGGAAGCACTTAAGCGCGTGGAGGAGGAGGCCAGGAAACGCATGGAAGAGGAGAAGGCAGCTTTCGCCGAGGCCAGAAAGAGCATGGTCAGCTGGGGTCTCCTCTGGAAGCAAAGCCAGGCCGAAAGGTCAGGTGAGTTTTCCGGCGAGGGCAGGGGCTTACAGCCTGACGCCCCTTTGCAGGTCGTTGACGACGACGACGACATCGTCGCCGCCATGCTGAGCGCAGAGAGCGCCAAGCCTGGCAAGCTGGCCATCAGCTTCGAGGACCTAGAGCGCCAGAGACAGGAAGAGGAGCACAGAAAGGCTGAAGAGGAGGCGAGGCGTCGGCTGGACGAGGAGAAACGGCTCTTTGCAGAGGCACGCAGGAACATGGTAAGCCCAGAGAACTTCGGATGGACCGGTCTGCATGTGCCAGGCTCTGCAATGCTGCTGCGTCTGACCTCTGCCATTAACACGGCTACAGCCACACCAACAGCTATGAGGAGGAACCTCATACTCACAGCATCGCTGGGGGGTGAATTCCAGCCGGATGCAGTGGCTTCATAGGTCACGCCAAATCTCAGCAGCGGTGGAAGTCGAGAGAGAATAGTTTGAAATGAACATTTTTCGGTTTTGAGTATTTTACTATTAGATTTTTAAACGTCAGTGATTTGATTATAGCAATCATGGAAAAACAGGACGAGTCCTCACACAAGACCTGATATCATCTGAGCATGTCTTTTGAGGAGTTCTTTCACATTGTGAAAAAAGTGAGCGTTTCTCAGATTAAAGCATCCTGTTAGTTGAATTAAGTTGGTATTAACACTTCCAAAATGATTTATCCTACATGTATTGAACCTACTGCAAAGCTGCTCAAATGATATGAACACTCCCCTGTCCCATTCTTCCAAAGAGTCCAGTCCAGGATCAGGAAAATTTTATGACTTCATGTGGAGATGGAGAAGTAAGCATCTTACCTTTTGCACAACACGTCCGAATCGTTCACATTTGTCTGTATTAGCATAAGCTGTGTCAGTGTGTAATACCACAGCAGTGTTTGTAGCGCCCCCCACCTGTTGTGTATAGAAATGACCTGGCTCTCCCTGGCGTGCAGCTGCAGTTAGGCTGGCATGCTGCTCCGACCCTGGCTGTTTGATGCACTTCTATACAGCTTGTAACCCCAATATTTCTCAGTGACAAGAACCAGTGTCCTTTCCAGGTGTGTGAAGAGGAAGGGATGGAGAAGAGCGGGTCACAGGAGGCCTTGGCCCCCGGAAAGTTGGAGATCAACTTTGAGGAGCTTCTCAAACAGAAGGAGGCAGCAGAAAAGAAGCGCAAGGAAGAAGAACGCAGGCTGAAGATGGAGCAGGAGAAACATGAGTTTGAGCAGCTCCGGCAAGAGATGGGGGAGGTTCGTGAACTGACCGAGAGATTTTACTGAGAGTGTTCTATCAGAAACGAGGGACCAGTTTTATCTCAATCAAATCTCAATCTCTTTTCCACTTGAGGTTGCCATGCTGAACCCTTGTTTTGCCTTAAAAGGAAACATGTCAGACTGTACAGGTCATATGGGTGTAGGGATAAGGCATTTTTTTGCTGCACTGCAGTCTTAAAATCTCGCCTTCTTCGCCTCAGGAGGAAATAAACGAAAGCTCTCTGGTGGTGAGCAGAGAGTATGAGGAACTGAGCAAGCTGAAGAGGATCGGCACAATACATGCCAAAAATCTGAAGTCAAAGTTTGAGAAAATCAAGCAGCTCAGTGAGGAAGAGATCCAGAAGAAGATCGAGGAGGAAAGAGCACGAAGAAAGGCCATCGACCTCGAAATCAAGGAACGGGAAGCAGAAAGATTCCAGCAGGTACACTGACAGCGTGACGTTCTTGGGCCGGATGGCCACCATCTTGGTTCTTGAGAGCAATGGTGATGTATGCTGGGATTGAACGTCATGGACTCTGCTGTACATTTTTAGAATAATATAATGTTCAACAAGGTTTTTTTTATAAGCCATGCCGATCTAATGACCGGTGACTAGGTATCTCATGGGTTTTTGAAAAGTTCTTACAAAGTGAGCTTTCCAGACAAGCCACCCATCCCTGGCATTTACCCTGCCTCGGGAGAGTGGAATCATCCTTAAAAGCAACAGCCACTCCAGTGCAACAGGCTCCCTCCTACAGGAGTGAAAGGGCTGCACTTCTAGGGTAGGGGCCACAAAGGGCCGGTGTGCATGCGGGTTTTTGGGGTAACCTGTAGGTCAGCTGTTCAAACCCAGGTGTGAGGACTCTTCAGCCAATCAGTCTTCTAATTAGTGACCTAATTAGGGAGTTGCAGCGAAAACCTGCATACACAGCGGCCCTCTCTGCAAAAGATTGGCCACTCCTGTTCTAGGTCAAAGAGCAAACAAGCCATCAAAGAATCAGCAGTCTGGATAACCTGGTTAACATACAAAAGTGTTTTTTTGGGGGATCAGTGTAACATGCAAACTAAGTTTCATCATAATGGTGCAGGGGAAAGCACGATTAATGGTGAGCAGTCAATTAAAGCTCACTTCAGATTCACTTTAATTTTAGTGTCTCTGCTAAACATCACTGAACTAGTGTAATTTTTGACAAGATGACCCTTAAAAAAAAAAAAAAAAAATCTGAACTCTCCAGTTCCTTGAACCAGCCAGCTCAGCCTTCTCTATTCCACCATATCCCAGGATGAGGAAGACGTCAAGGTCTGCAAAGTGCAGCATGCACCCTTCAGGCAGAAGGTGGACATGCAGGCACGGTTTGAGGAGATGGCAAAGGCCAGGGAGGAACAAGAGAGGAAGAGGATCGAACAACAGAAATTACAGAGGATGCAGTTCGAACAAGAAGAAATTGACGCAGCACTACAGAAAGTAAATGCTCCTCCTAGACATCCTCAGCACGGTTACTGAGGAGAATTATGCTTTCAACCATTTTTATTTTACAGAAACGTGAAGATGAGGAAGAGGAAGAAGGAAGCATCATCAACGGATCCACCACCTACGAAGATGAGGAGGACCACGCCAGGTCCGGGGCTCCTTGGTTCAAGAAATCCCTGAAGAACCAATCGGTGGTAGATGGAGAGCCGGTGAGGTTCACAGTTAAGATAACCGGTGATCCCAAACCAGAGGTGACGTGGTGGTTCGAGGGAGAGGTGCTGCAGGACTGTGAGGATTATCAGTACATCGAGCGGGGGCAGACGCACTGCCTATACCTGCCGGAGACCTTCCCCGAGGACGAGGGCGAATATATGTGCAAGGCCGTTAACAGTCGGGGTACTGCAGCCAGCACCTGCATTCTGATTGTGGAAAGTAAGCTCCGTCCCTTCTGACTGCATGTCCCAATGACATTTACCACCTGAGCGTTTGTGGAATACATATTCCGCCCCCCTCATATGCCTTATAACCCCCCTCCCTCTCTGCCCCACCTCCCAGCTGAAGACTATTGATGTCCATCATTGGAATTCTCTCCCTTGTGTCTTGTCAAGTCATGGTGGGGCCAAAAATGAAAAATTAAACCGACATTAGAAACCGTAATTCCACCAGTAAGTACATAAATGGGGGGGAACACAGGCATACCAGCGTCACCAGACGGCCGGATGGATGCTGAGGAAATCACTGACCATTAGGAAGCACGCCTTCCTCCCCGTCACCTCTCTTCACTCCGCGTTCAGACTCCATCCACAAGTTAAATACTAGTTAAACATGTTATCACTTGTAAGTATTGGGGGAAAAATGTTTTTATAGGATTGTTGCTTGGTATAGATAGTGTTGAGTTAGTTCTCAGTTGCTGCCTAGTGTTCCCCTCGAACACATGAAGTGGACAGACAGCAGTGAGCGCAGAGACCGTCTTGCTGCCGTTCTTCCAGCACATGGGGCTATGAGAACATTGTTTATAAACACGCTGACCATTTCAAATAAAATGAATGTGAAAGTGAGTCTGCTTCTCTGATGACTTCAACTAGACATCAGCCCACCCACCAGAGGACTGATGTACCAAGGTGCGTCACACACGTTGTGACATCAACGGCATCCGGACATCTTAGCAAAGGAAGGTCTTTCCAAGGCCCAGATTTTGTCATCATTACAAGTTTATTTTGAACAAGTGAACAATGGTGAACAGTGAGGTCTAACATCGCAGTACAGGGGTACACAGCAGGAGGTCATGATTTACCTCTAAGGTATGTTCCCTTTTCCATAATGCTCACTTAAGCTTCAGATTCTCTTCTTTAAAAGACCCCCCACGAATTCTCTGTTGAGAACTTTACTCAGAAGGAAACAGCATCTCTCACTGCATGCACACGAGACATGCAGCCAGACATTGGGCAACAGTTCACTTGCAAGGTCATACTTCAAGGAGACAGACAACATACTATCCAAATTACTACCAAAAAACCTGTCACTAAGTCAAAAACAAGGATTTAGACATGGAACTCCGACTTTAGGGTTTCATACAACTGCTTATCTGAAGAAAATAATCTACATGTTCTAGCAGTTTTATAACAGACACCTATCATTTTATGGCATGGTACAGTTATTTGGGAGAAAAAGCAGGCATAAATTCAGACGTTACAAATATCACAGTCCCTAAACTTATAGCAAAGACATTTTGCAGTCATGACAATTCCTCAAATTTACCTTATATGGGAGCCCTTGAAGGGTCTATGTTCACCAGGACAGACTCAAAGGATTCTTCCTTAGGGACAACCTATCTCAGGGCCTGATTCTATGAACTATGCTTGCAGCATCTTCAACACTGTGTGTGAAAATGAAGGCAGCATTTTTAAATGGCACTACAACACGGGCATCACAGGGTTAACACCAGGCATAGACATGATCACTGCGCTCTGCTTGAATGTTCATCGTTCTGTCTGGCTGACATCTGAAAGCATGTGACTGCATGCAACTCTCAAGTGACATTAAGGACAAGAAATACCTACAGCTCTATGCAACATGGTCACAGGGAGGATTGAAAATAAAAAGACTTACCGGGAAACTAATGTACATAATACATAAAATGCACTGAGAAAACTGACCTATGTTACAGTGACACAGGAAACAGAGCAGACATGGGTCTGAAGGCCTCACTGTCTGCAAGATCCCTTCATCTGGTACAGTATTAAACGCCATGCATCTTGACAGCTTAGGTTTCATAAACACGAAGGCTGTTCTTATGCATTCGCATCTGACAAGCAATTTAAAACTCAGAACGTTTTAAGGCATCACTGCTATAATAAAATACTCGTCTCAAAGGGTCTACATTATCTACAAATGCAAGTCAAAACAGATCCATCACTCACAGATCAAAAACACTGGTGTCCTTAGGTCATGCTTACCTGTATTACTGCAGCAGAACCTAAGGTGAAAGATCTGGGTCACACTGCAAAGATTAAATATTGCACTGTTTGCCATCAGTAAAAAATCAGTTATTCATTTAAGTTAAATTAACAGCCTCCGATACAAAAAATGACTCCAATAAACATTGGCATGTCAATTTCAGTTATGCTATCCGCACCGCACAGGTCTATGGTCCTCGGAAACTTCAGAACTATGTGAAACCAGAGCTCAGGAAGTACAGCAATACGCAAAATCAGTCCGGCACATGCTAAAGGATTACAGGGCATAGCTGGATCACAGAAAAACCACACTATTCTCGGTGTACAGAGAGGCCAGCCAGGTCTATTCCCCTTAGTTAAAATGGGAAGACAGTGACCTTTCAGTATTCCCTGTGAACACATGACAGTGAATACGCCGACATAAGAGCAAACTCACATTTCAGAGATCAAAACAGAGAAAGATCCGACTGGCAAGCATTCCTAAAAAGGCGAACCAGAAGGCAAAAGAGCCACATGGCCAGTTTGTGGGTTTGCCCGAGAAGCAAGTCGCCATCCGAGTTCACAAAAAACCAAGAAACTTTCATAGGCAGTACTTTGCAGTTCAGGAATGGAATCACATGGAACCACAATTTCACAAGGTGCCTCTAAGCCCAGGGATACTTACCCACGGTCAGATGGGAATTCAATCATAGTAAAAATACAGTTTCCAGGAGGACACACTAGACTTCTCATACATTGAAAGGTAAGGGGGTGCTTTAGCAGTGATTCAGCATGGTGTACTTACAGTGGTAATACCCTCTGAAGGCTGTAATCAGGGGGGCTGTCGGCACAGGACTGCTCACCGCTAAACCTATATGCCCACGCCAGGTGCAAAGCAAAACCTCCATTTCACAGGCAATTTTAATCAGAGCAGAGTTGCGTTTAAAAATGTGCCAGCAAAGATACAAAAAAAAAACGCTTTTCTTTAGAAATACTAAAATTAGGGGAGACAAATCATCACTTTGCAGTCTCTGAATCACATTTACCTGTGCTGCAAAAAAACAAACACACACAAACATGTGCCAGTATCTCTGAAATAACGTCACATTTCAGGGAACATTTTGTAAAAACTGTTGCTTACCGCTTTTCTAAACTTTCCTGTGAGGGAAGAAGTTGATTCTCTCATTACAAACAGCACAGACTACGCCACTGCAAAACAATGGGTTCAAGTACAGTACAGGACAGATGCTACAGTACCAGGTCATTGCACACTCTCAGCGACACTAAGCCAAAATGATCTGCTCACGCCTAAACTGAGACCGCGGCCCAGCAGAGGACTGACTAAACCAATCACCGAAACATGAATCACGACATCACTGCAGTCAGAGGCGCCGTTTCAGTACAGATACACAACACAACGGTCCGATTATAAAAAAATAAAAGAACTGGAGGAGACAACACAGTGGAACTTTCAGTCAGCAACATGTGAACAGTCAGAACCCAGTGACCAGGCATCTTGCAAGATTTTACCCACATCTTTTTCACCCAACTTACCAACACAGGAGGTTTCATTTTGTTTTATTGCAAAACACAACAAGCATTTTAAAACGGAGATGAATTACATGGAAATTACTACAGTAATTATAAACATGAGCATTGACCACATGAAATACATGAGCTGGAATGTCCAAAACTATCATTACCACACTAAAAACAAACTGCTTATATTGTACAAGGGAGAAAAACCAAAACACAGCAAACAAAAAGAACCTGCCCCCCCACCCCCGCCGGAACTTGTAATCTTTTCGACACTTTAAACCAAAGAAATTAAGATCTTCATCAAGGCGTCTGCATCCAAACATTTAACAAAGGATTTTTCGACAGTGAAGCAAATACTTTATGTCCACTTCACATTACTGGCCCTGTGCAGAGGAAATACATAAAAGATACATAAAGTGTTAACAACCGGACCAAAGATTCACAGAAGCCTGTATGTGGGAGAGAAGGCTGTTAGTCGCAGAGACGCCGGCTCCTCAAGGGGGCGCCCACACCTAGGGGGAAAGGGTTAGCGGCGGCGCGGGCCGATTGTGGCGGCGGCGGGGAGCGGGGCAAGCGGTACCTGCTGGGGGGGCGCGGCCCCCATGGCCTGGGGGCTGCCCTGTCCGTAATATGCCGCTTGCTGCCGGTAGTACTCAGCCCAGGCTGCACTGTAGTCTGGCTGGCCTCCGGCCGGGGACGCAGCAGCCGGCGCTGCCTGGGGAGCTGCCTGACCTGGAACAGGGTCAAAAGGTCAGCACATACTTCCAGGTCACATGAAGCCATGATTATGCTGAAAGCAGAGGACCATGGGTAGCCTGTGAGGGAGGGAACGACCCCACCACCACTGTCTCCGGGTCGTGGGACAGAAACTCCCTGCGATACTCTCGGGCTGTGGGGCCCAGAGCCCCAACTAGAAAGGGTCTGATCTGCCCCAGAAGCCCCACATGTGGCCCCAGGGCCCGAGCCGCTGGCGTACCTTGCTTTTTGTAGTACTCCTCCCAGGCTTTAGTGTAATCCTGCTGCGGCTGTCCCTGTTGACCTGAAAACGTGCAGGCAAGTTTAGCCTTATTTCGTTACACCGGGACAGCTAACTAACTAAGCTCCCCATCTGAGCGCTTACAAGCTTCCTCTAACATCAACATGTCCATCCAGCATGCAGCTCTACTGCGAAACATGGCACATTTACAAGCGTATGTGCGACAGGTTCTGCTGGGTGGCTACTGCTAAAGAGGAGGTCCGTCTGAACCTCCTCATCCTGTCTGCCCCAAACGGGACCCCCCACAACTGTCTGCTCCGAATCTACTTTGGCAAAATATTTTATACCCAATTTCTTGTAATATTCTTCCCAGGCCTTGGTGTAATCTGTCTGTCCACTCTGACCTGGAGCCTGCGGGTCACCTGTTAAAAATGGCACAATTTTAATTGATAACCATTCTTACAGCTGCAGATATGTAGCCTGAACTGGCGTAGAGCTGCCCCTGACCCATGGGGGTCAAGCCCCACTAAGACTGCGTTCAGTGAGTGCGCTAAACGTTACAGTCTGCCGCATAAAGGCCCCGGTCCCCGCAGGTAGGCCACAGCATGCTTGGAGCAGGGGTCTCGGCGCCCGCCTCACCTTGCCCGTTGGTCTGTGCGGTGCCCGGCGCAGCAGCAGCGGGGGCCATGGGAGGCTGCGGCTGCTGCTGGTATTGCGAGTAGTACGCCGCCCAGGCTGCAGCGTTGGCGTCGGCCGCAGCCTTCCCTGTGAGACATGAGGGCATCACCGGACTGGACACTAGACCGCGGGGCTTAAGTAACAAGTGCGACCAGTGTGGAGACTCACCAGGATCTGGCTGGCCTTGCTGCCAGTGAGGGAAGCCATTACCCCAACCCTGGGGCTGGTAGGGGGCTGGGGGACCGCTATACAGGAGACAAGCAATCAGGCATGTCACTAACACAAACACAGGCAACGCCGAACGCGGGGCACACTAAGCAGGCTCTTACTGTGGTCCAGGGGGGCCCTGGTTGTACGGTCCGGGGTTATAGGGACCCATCGGGGCAGGAGGCCCAGGTGGTCCAGGTGGACCGTGTGGAGAAGGTCCTCCATGTGGACCGGGGGGGCCGTGGGGACCGCCTATGGGACTGACGGGACCCTGGAGGACAGGAGGATGGCACTCAGCTTCCACCGACCTCTGACATGTACAGGATTTGGGGGAGTGGAGGGGGGATACTCACCCCAATCTTCTCCTCCACCAACTGCCTGGCGTAGTCGATCTGCTGGGGGGAGCCGCGGATGGTGAAGATCTTGAGGTTGGGGTCAGTGTTGGGGGGCGGATTCCTCTGCAGCTCTACCCGAGCCCCTGACTGCTGACTGATGCTTTTGATGGTCTCACCCCCTACACAGGACGGCACGCAGGTCAGACGGGACCACGGGGCTGTTCGTACACACGGCTACAGCCGGGGGGGGGCTCCACACCTTTGCCGATGATAAGGCCGGTCTTCATGGCAGGGACGGTGAAGGTGAACTCCTGCAGCCCCCCAGGGGGGCCCATGTTCCAGTTGCCCTGTCCCCTGCCACGGCCCCGACCCCCGGGCCCTGGGGGGCCTCCAGCCTGCACGCTCCTCAGCAAATCGGCGATTATCTCAGCGGCGTGCTGAGCCCGGTCAGGCGGGCCCATGATCTGAGCTATTCTTTCAGGCATCGAGCCATCATCTGATGGAGGGAGGGGGGGTCAGTTAAGAAAGCTATTGCTTTCCAACTCTTTAAACACTGGATAGTACACGCCAAGACAGACTCTGCATTCACCTGGTTTAAACTGGATCCTGACTCCAGTGTCATTCTGGATCTTCTTGATCATCTCACCATTCCTGCCAATCACAATCCCGACAGCAAACCTCGGGACAGGGACCTGGGGACAGTCAGGGTACCATCACTGAGGAGACGAGGTCATTGTGGGAGGGGGGTGTTCATCTTTAATCCGTCATTTTGGGAAGATCCATACGAACTACAGCCACTTCAAATAAAGTTCAGGGACACACAGACCTTCAAAAGCACCTTGATGAGAAGAGCAAGCAGAGGCTATACTCACGTCAAGCGTGTCACCCCCGCCCATGCGGGAGCCGTACTCGCCTCGCTGTTCCCGGAAGCCCTGATCCCGGATCAGCTCCATCACCATCTCTTTGGCTTGCTGAAATAACAGGACCCAGTGAGCTCAGCACAGCCAGAACTCCCACCCACCATACAGAGACGCTCCTACCTGGACCTTGAAAGGCTCCCCGGAAATCCTGAGAGGCTTGTCAGCCCCTGTGTTCTGAGGGCCCTCCTGGATCATCACCATCTTCACACCGGCACGTTCCTTGGGGGGGGGGGGGAAGTCATCAAAAACTGTGCAGCACAGCAAGCTGAGAGCTGGCTGTCAGGGGGGGCAGCGGCACCAGCCTTTACCTGCAACTGCTTGATGGTCTCACCACCCTTCCCGATCACAAGGCCAGCTTTAGTGGCTGGGACAAGAATTTCCTGCACGGCCATCCCCTGCCCGTCGGAGTGCATGAACGGTTGGGGTCGGCCCTTCTCCACAATCTCCGTCAACAGCCTCTTTGCCGTCCTGCGGAGGATTCCAGGGATGGGACAGTGAGCGGGTTGGCTGCAGCTCACCGAGGCACGTCAAACATTTGTTAACCGTTACGCCTCAAGGCAGAGAAAGAGTTTATAAATAGTACTTACTGGATTGAATCTGGGGACCCCGTCAAGGTCACAGACCTCTCTGGTAGGCCACCACTGTCTAGTTATCAGAGCAAAAACAATGTAACTCACAGGGACTTAAAGAACGGAGGACTGAAGCAGAGACTGCAGACTCACCTTGGGCGATCTGTATTTTGCATCCAGACTCTTGCTGCAGTCGGGATATCTGCTCACCCCCCCGTCCAATAACTATGAAAAGAGAAAGGTTCCCATTTTAAAATGGACTCCTGAGATATGCTGCAAACCTTGACAGGAAGTAAACTTACTGAATCCAACCATCCCGTCTGGAACCTTGAACTCCTCAGAGGTCGACCTACAAACAGCAGGTCTGCCATTAAAAACAAGGCCTGTGTGGAGTGACATCATCACTCTGCAAAGATGTGTGACACGAGCAACTACCCTTCTTACCTGGGAGCGGAATTCATGCCCCCCATAACTGATGAGAAAGCTGTGGAGAAGCAAAGGGCCTCGTCAGAGAAGGAAAAGTGAAATCAAACCACACTGGGGGGGGGGGGGGGGGAGACAAACAAACACCAGCTTTGTTGACCAGAAAGCACTGGACATTAACACAAACCTCCACCATCGCCACAAAGCACAGACACTTACGGTCGCTCTGTGAAGCCATTTTCTTTGTTTCCGGTTGATCTGCAGACAGAGGGGAAGTAAAGGGCATGTTACAGAGTGCCTTCCTGTCTGCTCACATTCCACCCTAAAGTACGGCCCTGGGGTCGAAAGGGAGACCGGCCTCCCCATCCCGCCTTCAAACACCACCACAGAATTATCTAATAACACTGGGGGGCGGGGGGGGCTAGACAAGTAGAGCCAAAGACACATGCAGTTTTGATTTAACGTTAAGAAGCGAGGTGCTATGGGACTTGAGGGCTATTCTTTCAAGGCCAGGATCTATCATTGCCATTAAAATGCACAGTTTAGTGTCACGGGTGAGTAGTTTCAGCCACATTACTCTGCTGGGTGTTTACACTCTACATTATTACATTCTGCATCATTTTCACTAATTCAGTCGAAAATCATGTACAAAAGAAAAGACAGGAGAGGCACTTCTTACAGGCATGCTACATAAGGACCTGGTGTAGGACACACGCAGATACACACAAAGGTGTCCTAACTAGCTGCCTCAGGGAAACAACACACCAGGTCTGGAGAGAAACACATTTTTAACGTGCCCATTTTAACGATTAACGAGCGAAAGATTCCTGCCTGTGAAAGAAGACTGAAATCCCTCCCAGTGTGTTCTACTGCTCAGACTTGTCCAAGAGTCATCTACACACAGATAAGAACATAACAAGAGGGTCAGGCGGAGCGGCGGGCCGGCCTGTCCTCACGGGACACAGGCCTCTGCACTGGAGGATTAAGCACGGCGTTAGCGCAAAGACACATGGAGCAGGGCTCCCCGCGGCCGGGTCGGGAAGCCTGCGGGGACAGGCCGAACACAGCACGGGGGGGGGACCGGCCGCATTCGCAGTCAGAAACCGCCGGGTTAATAGCATTAAAAAGCTTACAAAATTAATGAAGCCGATCATAAGAGTAAAAAAAACAGCGAAGTGGTAACGGGGCACTACTGAGACAGCACGAGAGAGGCGCCGTCAAAGACGGGGCGCCGGGACGGGGATACCGGCAAAGGCCGTAATCGGAGAGAAAGGGCGAAAAGAACGTAGACGGACACCCACCGGCATCCTCCAGGGGCCTCTTCTGGCCGCCGTAGCCGAACTCGCTGGCGACTGGAGGGGGGGGCACACCACCGTCTCCTCCTATTTTTGCAGCAATCTAAAAGAAGAGGAAAAAACATCAACCGCAGCCCCCAATCTATTCATAGCGCCAAAGAGCTCGGTCTCCATCTTTTATCCGCCCCTCCCGCGCGCAGAAAGGCGACGCCGGGCCTGGCCGGACCACATCGAGCCGACCGTGTCCGCTGTCCACCACCAGGCCAGGGAAACTCGGCCCGAAGGCTAAAAAGCGGGTGGCTCGGCGGCGAACAGCCCGCATCGGACTTTTAAGCGGAGAAAGAGGCGGTGGGGGGGCGGCTATGCGCCGATCTCTTTGTTGGGCCGCTGAGGCCTCGGCCGCGTGCTCGGCGAATTATGCCGATTTCACTCGAAAAACACGGATAAGCTCGAATATTACACGTAACAACCGCCTTGCCTGCCTGGCGCGCTGCAGCGCATCCTTAAAGGCGTCGTTCACCCCGCCGCCCGAATTGGAGGACGGAGGAGCCACGCTGGAGTAGTCGGCCATCCTGTAACGACACCGAGCTTCTTGTGGGGGGGAAAAGACGACAAGATGGCGGCTTAAATGTAAACGAACGGAAAGGACTGCGACACTGAGAGGAAGGGGGCGGGCCCATGCGTGCCGCCGTCCGATTGGTTGAAGGGGCTGTCTATCAGGTTTCGGGGCGGGACGAGCAGAGCGCTCCTCCCCGCTGGTGTGCAGGGGATTTTGCGGGGGTTGTTGTTTCCGTATGAACTGGTCTGCGCTGCTGCTGTTGCAGTCGGCTCGCTAAGGCGGATGTCGCTTTTTCATACGGGCTCGGATAACGGCAGGCGGTTATTGTTCGTTTTAAGCGACAATGCCTGCAGAAATGCCGGTGTTCTTGTCATAGTTCCTAATTATGTGGACGAAATCAGATGCTTAGGTGTTGATTGTGTTGAAAAATCATAACCGAAGGTTACCGCAAGATCTGAGGCCTACCCCCCTGTCCCCCCTATCTGCTCACCTGCTGTGCCATGAGGACAGGGGGCTGGGGTGAAGAAGTCTGTCACCAATTATTCCACACAAAAATGCTGTCCCCTCGGTCGACCAGACGCCCAAAACACAACACCCGATTCTGCTTCAGCCTTTCACACCCCCCCTCCCCCAAACATCACCTTTCATGCTGATTTCACACAGTTACCCCAGTGCATATAATCAGCATGTGGCACTGAACGATGACAACCATTCCCACAAGGACACTACGAAGCAGGAATTAACCAAGATGCCACCAATAAGCCGAATGCTTGCTTACACAACACACACAGAATCTGTGTATTTTTTTGTTTCCAGGAGTGTTTATCTTCACACTGCATGTGTGCATTTAAGGGATAAACCCTGTGATGGAAGCGGATGCCTTCAGTTTCCAGTGTGAACAGCCATTTGATAATATTGCAGACTCACAGTGCAAGAGCGACACTCCCACCTCACTGCTCTCTTCATGTCTCATTCAAATGTCTTTTATTTGTTAACCCATTACACATCGGCGGAGATGTTTCTCTGTCACCTGTCTATTCGGAAAGGTGGAATCTCATATACTTTTATTTCCTGATAATAATGCTGAGAATACATGGTGGAGTTTCTTTCTGTCCATCACCCACCATCATCCAAGCATTTGTCCAGGTCAGAGTCACATGGGAGCCTGGAGCCAATCCCACGCAGCACAGGGGACAAGGCTGGGAGAATCCTGGACGGGATGCCAGCCAATCACAGGGTACAAGGCTGGGAGACTCCTGGACGGGATGCCGGCCAATCACAGGGTACAAGGCTGGGAGACTCCTGGACGGGATGCCGGCCAATCACAGGGTACAAGGCTGGGAAACTCCTGGATGGGATGCCGGCCAATCACCGGGCAAAAGGCTGGGAAACTCATGATGGTGAGAAGTGCTTCTCACTATTACTAAGCAGCCACTGTTTCCCTTTTCTGTGAAAAATCACATAATCTGAGTTTGACATGTGAAGTTTCAGAATTCAAATCCAAGAACTTCCTTGGTGGCTTTTGGCTCAGAATCAGACCATCCTGTATGTCACACTTGGTGATGGATTACAGTCCTCTGCACTGAGGAATTCAGCAGACACAGGCCAGCAGCACCATCACGCATCCGAGGAGAGCAGTCTTCCAAACACTGGTGTCAGAGTGTAGTTTAAAATGGCGCACGGGAGAGCTTTAGCAAAACTCGCCCCCATTCCATTGTAAAAACCCCGAATCCCAAATGCTGTATAGATACTCTGGAGTCCCTGAAGTGCACTGGAAGACTTGGGATTCACACTAAGAGCTGGAAGACAGACAGGTGCAGATGATGAGGTCAGCTGGAATTACAAGGCCAAGGTGCAAACATCTGCATCCCATCTTAAGAACAGGAATCGGCTTCTGTTCATCAGGCTCTGCTCTGGGAGAACCCAGTTCAGCCCCAGGCTGCAGTACCTTGAGCTTGCTGCTGAGTCCTGATTACCGCCAGGGGGTAGCTGGCTGTCTGTCCGCACGCAAAGGCCACAAAGCTGAAGAGGAATAGCTTGGACTCATCGCTGTTGGCTGGATCAGTCTTTGCCCAGCTTATAATTGACTGCAAGGAGATAGGGGACAACACAGAGGAGATTACAATGGCTATTCGGTGACGCTGTACTCGGTACTCAGCAGAGAGGAGATTACAATGGCTATTCGGTGACGCTGTACTCCTGCTGCGTTCCATCTACCTCAGAGGTTGGAACTTGGAACTCAGAATGACGTCACACACGAGTTAACAACATTCCAGTATAGCAAGTCGGAAAGCCATTTAACATCAGAGACACGTTTCGAAATGCAGGATATCTTGCTTGGCCAAATAATTTGACAGATTTCATTTACCCCAGTTTAAATGGCCTTTGTCTTTGTTTACTTACATGCAGCCAGACTGCCTTAAATCTGACCAGCTTTCCGGCTACGCAAGAACTCCTGCTTTCTGAAACAGGCCCCTGTTGTAGCCCAGTTAATTGTTAACTATTGTTAGGAATATAAATTTGTAACAACACATTACACGGTATTTTGACCATACAGACACCATAGCAACATGTCCCCAGACATAAGCACCAGTAAACAGTAAGAAACTAAAGTGAAGGGCTCAGCCATCGTGAATTCTGAGGTCGGGGGTGCAGAGGTTCCTCTGAGTTTCCGAATCGGAATTCCAACTTCAGGGGGCATTCCAGTTGAAATTTCCAACTAGGAACTCGGAATTTACGAGTTCAAATGGAACGCAGCATCAGTACTCAGCGGAGAGGAGATCGTGATGGCTATTCTGCAATGCTGTACTCGGTACTCAGGTGAGACAGACCAGCAGCATCCTCCTACATTCCGGTTCTTCTTGTTAAGGTTTCCTCATAACGTCACCATTTTCTTTGGTGGAAAAAATGACTAGAAAGGCCCCTCTATGCAAAGAGTGAGACTCCATCGGTAATCTGCTGCAGAAGCCCGTGGCTGAAGCAGTGCTGCTCCCTCCCGACCCGCTCACCTGATGCACGGCACATTCCACTCCAGCGTACGGGATCATGCACATGACGCTGGGCCTGAAGCCCCTGTAGAAGGCTGAGAGCCGCTCGCTGTGATAAAGAGCCCTGGCACACCCCAAAAACCCAGTGGAGGTGCCAGCTGGCTGAAGATTCAGCCTCACCTTCAACACCTGGGGGAGAAGCAGGAAACGACCATCAGCCTGTGCTTCTATCCAAACAAGAGGCGTCCTTCACCCCCAGTATGCCTCAACAGCAATGCTATTTACTGCATAAGCATACCCAGCCCCCCCATACAAACACACACACACACACACACTCACTGGCAAGTTCACCCTTGTGTTAATGGCCAATCTGCCATTATGTCAAATGCAAACAGCTGCCAGTTAATTTAGTAAGCTGATGGCAATCATGCATTTCCTTAAGCACGCTTGGTCACTGCGGAATCCGTATGTTACAGTCACAGATTATTCAGACTGAAGCAAATCCTAATCATACATGTTTTTAAAAATTGCATTTTTGATCCTGATCTGTCATAGTTTCCTAGTCAGCTGTTGCCGGATGAACACAGTGCAGGCAGATTGCTGTTTAATGGGAGGATCCCATCCCTCGTGTGGGTGACCTGCCAGTGTGTCTGCGTGGACATACATGTACATGAACTATAGGCAGAGGTAGAAAGTTCAGGTCCAGAAAGTAAAAATCCAGACCAAGATTTTGCTTCAACCAACCAGTTGAGTATGATGAGTCACAGGCACAGAGGATGCAGCTAATTGGCTGGAACAAAATCTTGGTCTGGATTTTTACTTTCTGGACCAGAACTTTCCACCTCTGCCTTCAGGTATTTTTGCTGAGGACTTTCCCAGGCTCACGAACACTGGGATCAGCTCAGGCTTCAGTTAACATCCAAATGGCCAGACACCCTGCGAGCCGGTACTGGGGACAGAGCTGGTACCTCCAGAGGGTAAAAGACGGCATGTGCAGCTGCCCCAGACAGGCAGCCCAGCCCAAACCGCTGTGGCACGGTCAGGGAGTGCTCCGCAGCCTGCGTGTGTGCCTTGATCTGAGGAGGTGTGCAGAGGGACAGGACCATGTCTTAATATTGCCACCAATCACAAAACGAGGCTAAAGTGAATCATCACCTGGAATTGCTTAAGTAAGATGAAAACCATGACTCCAACACACCTGGCTGTAGATGACATACTGAAGTGTTGACTGTGGTGTCCCTTTTAAGACGTTCACCATGTTTCCTTGCCACATGGACTTGAAAGCTCCAAAGCGGACTTCCTTAACGCTGGGCGCCATGGCTTTGGATCCATACACCTGGGCAGAATGATCAGATGGGTAGGAGGCTAACAGAGGCTAACAGATGCTAACAAATGATACAGAATGACACGATGATGAAAATTTGCCAGTCGAACCGGGCAGTTCAGTTCACCTGTGCATCAATGAAGTCCAGTCCTGAAGTCCAGTCCCACGCCCGGCACCCGACGCCCGCTCTCACGCCCAGCACACGACGCCCGCTCTCATGCCCGGCACCAGACGCCCGCTCTCACGCCCGGCACCTGACGCTCGCTCTCACGCCTGGCACCCAACGCCCGCTCTCACACCCGGCACCTGCGCTGTTCTGGTTTCCTCTGTATTTCCCTTGTGCCGTTCCCACGTCTATTACCCCCATCCCTGGTAAGTATCACTATGGTGCTGCTGTGAGCTCACCTGAAGCTGGGTTTTCAGCCGATCGATGGGTGCCGTCAGGGTCCTGGACATTGCGTCCGCCAGTCCAGCAGCAAAGATGTACTTCCAGATGGCCCCAGAGCCGGCATCCTGCTGTGAAAACTCCATAGGCAGGGTGACGCCTTCCCCCACGTCAAACACCTGCATGTGACCAGGGAAAGGTAAACAACCCATTTCTTAGCACGGACCCTGGCGCTGCATGCTGGTGACACAGATGGCTCCAGGCTGGCTGCTTGAGGAGATTATCATACCGCACTGCGCTGCCAGGACAGCACCAGGTCCCGAATGTCCTCCACCGGGTTTAGGACGACATGCTGCAGGAACTCGCCCCAGTCCACCGTCATGGAGTGATCCTCATCCATCCTGAGGCAGCAGAAAGAGCTGGTCGTCAGGGTGACCACCCTGTGGCAACTTAGAACTTCAAGCTTAAGTGAAGATGCAAATCAGCGCATCAATCCGGGACTGTTTGGGTGCACTTTCCTAAAAGCCCTTTTGTGCTTCTCTGTTTATCCCTTTTCTCTTAGTCTGTTATACAGCCTTATGTGCATGTAAACCATCTGCAAAGTCTTAACGCCCAAAGTCCACGCCAAAGAGAGTAACTCTCACCACAGAAACCACTCTTCGCTAATCTGCACGAAATGCTTCTTTGGAATTCCATCCCTTGCTTCCATGACATGGTGAGGTCACCTCGTAACACAATTCTTATTGGGCGTCTACCTGAAAGGATCTGTCTGCAGACTGCAAGACAGGGGCAGAATGTGTAGGACAAGCTGACCAATCAGAGCACACTGGGCTCATTGTGGGTGGGGCTTAAAGCCCTAACAGGCTTTCAGACTAAGTTATAGACAGAGTGAACAGAGATGTACAGTATGAGAGAAATACTGTTTTTGGAACACTGAAGCATGTAAATCTATTGTAATAGGACCCTAAAAATGAAATTCTGAATTGTGAAGATGAGTATAATAGAGGAGGTAAAAGGTGAATTAAAATATCATTCTACCTTCTGGGGGTGGGATAATGTCTTAAAGCTGCCTTAAATCTTACATTTGTATGATCTTCTCTGCATTCTTCTTAGAAATGACCAGTCCTAATTCCTTAAATAAAATTATGATTTCTTCCTGGCAAATCACTCCTGATCAAAAAGGAAATCAGTGTCATTAACAAACAAGCAGTTGACAGTTTTCCCATTTATGAAACAGCTTTTACCTTTTTTCTGGGACAGTAAATATGGAAAATGGCTACAGTACATAAATGCATCCATCCATCCCCAAACCTCTCATCCTGATCCAGACTGCGGGGGATTATCCACGTGGTTGTTGTGTGTGAATAATTAACACTATTATCAACACTAGCCTTGAAAAACGTTAAATATTCGATAAAAATACGAATAACTTTACATTAAAAATTCTTAAGCATTAGATTATAATGATTTATTACATTTTGAAAGACCAACACTGAATTACAAAAACTTGCCCATTACGGGTTCAGAGGAGAAACTCACCACATTTATTTCTGTCGAGCGCCTTAAAGTTAATTCTCCATTTCCTTTCTCTGTCCTGCATATAGCTGAGAAACTCATTGTAATCTAAGCGTCCATCGCCGTCCCGATCATAGTTACCAACGATGCCCTGGAATATGAAGGTCACGGTTGCCGTTACGTTATAATACGCATAACAGATTTAGATGCCGCTAATAGCATTTAGCTTCCTGCAGTACTGCTATATTACTATAGTTTTAATTGGCATGCCATAAATAGGCCTGTTACCTGAGCTTTCTGATCAGCAGATAAAACCCCTATTTTTTCCATTTCCTTGTGCAGCTCGTCAACAGAAACATAGCCGTCGTTATTTCTGTCCAGTTTGAGGAAAAGGCTGCGGAACCGGTCCATGCTTCATGGGGAAATGAGCAGACGCGACCCGTTAATCAGCCACATCCCTCACTATCTCTTAACATAAACTTGTTTAATGAGTGATGACGAATCGAGAAGGGTGACACACACGTACCCTTTCAGTGATATCTGTTGAGTCATCTTGCAAGGGCCGACGCTCTCCCGCAGATGCTCTGAAGCTCCCGGCAGTGTTCGGGACCCCGCTGCCCTGCCGCTCGCCCTGCCGTGCGGCAGGGGGCGCTGTGGCGCTCCTGGACCTCCAGACAGCCTTCATTCCAGTTCCGTTCCACTTTCACCCAGTTGACGAGCCCTTGACATCTATCATGTCATTAAGGTAACCTGTCCCCGTTTTTCAATGTAGTGTTTAGTTCAGGAGAGCGTACACTGTAATGGATGTTGTGAGTGTGTCTGTGGAGACTTTGGGTGTGAGCATTCATTTTTGTGAGGCTTGGGACGCCTTCAATCCCAACATCACCATCACTCGCACCTTGGATTTGCGGAATTTACGACTGACAGCTTCAGAATCAATTTTCTACACCACAATACATGTAGACACATTTAAAAACGAGTTAATCTTTTAATTCTAAAACCTTGCCGGCAGATTAGGGATGATTTGGGATTATCATTCCCTCTGCTTTAATTATTTGGTGACCAGTGTAATGCTTCTTGTGACATGTGCCGGCTCCTTGCGATACTTAAATGGCCGGCAGGAAGCCGTACCGTGATTCTTGATATTTGAGCGAATTGCGTGTTTTCGAATTATCATTATAGCATCCGAACTGAAAAAGGGCCGAATATGGGAAATGACGCGTTTTCTAGAAAGAGCCGCCGAGCTCCTGCTATTTAAAGAGAATAAGCACCGGGGAACCGCAAACGCTCCAGCGGGAGTCGCCGCCCCGCGCGCGTCAGCGAGCGCCCTCCCCTCCTCCGCGTTTATTTATAAGGATAACGGTGTGCGTCTGGATCCGCAAGCGCTCCGCACGCAGCCATGGGGAAAGACTACTACAAGATCCTAGGCATTCAGAAAGGGGCGGCCGAGGAGGACATCAAGAAGGCGTACAGAAAGCAGGCTCTGAAGTGGCACCCCGACAAGAACAAAGCTGCCAACGCAGAGGAGAAATTCAAGGAGATCGCCGAGGCGTATGAGGTGCTCAGCGACCCCAAGAAGAGGGAGATATATGACCAGTATGGGGAAGAAGGTGGGTTCCGTCTTTTATTGTTTTTGCGTTTTTATCGCCGCCTGCTGCGGTGCGTGTGCAGCTTGGGGAGGGGGGTGGGGTTCTCCTGGGTGTCATGCTGTTTGAAATACTTACCAGTATGCGTCAGATCCAAAGAGGACAGGATCAAACCTCGTAATTTGAAGTCCTTTTTTAGAAAGGGTAAAACGAGAGACCTGGCGAGGATCCCCAAACGAAAGCTCCGCATGCGATCTGATAGCCAAGACGATCTTCCTCCATAAATGTCTGCATTAAATCCCATTAGGTAGCCGGTAGTCCAGTGATCCCACTTTAGCGTGATAAAAGATTATTGTATCTGCTGAGTTTTACGGATAAACGTGTAAAATACGGCAGACTTTTAATGCATGACGAGTGTGACTTTAGACAGATTTTATACCGTCTATGTGGCGAATGGAGGCGCCTGTTGGCGACTAACCAAGTGGTTGTCGAATGTCGGGCGCAGTCAATATGTCTTATCCTGCAGGAAAAAAACCCCTATTGTCTAGTGTTTGATTTTAATCAGTAACTTTGACATATTTATTGGGTGTAGTGGTCTGTGGTGTGGTTTTTGAGCATCGTGACTTTACACGCTGACCCCCACCCAGTGTGTTTAGCGTGTTTTTGCACCCGGCCTGACAGAGGTTCTGGGGGGTGTTGGATGCTGGGTTCCACACCGCAATGCCCCTCACATCCATCAGAGGCTCGCAGAAAGCAGCAGATGTATACAGCGATATTATTTATAAGGGAAACAGATGACATCACAGCCAGCTGTTACAAAATTTGAGCGACTGTGGCCATTTGTGATCTGCTGGCACAGGCGTGGTCCTGTGTTAGGTGAGAGCTGACAAAGGCGACATCTTTCTCCACTTGCGTTCAGGTCTGAAGGGAGGAGGAGGCCCCGCGGACGGTCAGGGGGGCAGCTACACCTACACATTCCACGGGGACCCCCACGCCACCTTCGCCACCTTCTTCGGCGGGGCCAACCCCTTCGAGATGTTCTTCGGCAGGAAGGCAGCCAGCGGGCGGGATGACGAGGACATGGAGGTGGACGGCGAGCCCTTCGGATCCTTCAGCAGCTTCAGCCTGAATGGCTTCCCCCGCGAGCGGCACGCCGGTGCCGGGCCACCCCACCGCAAGCAGGACCCCGCCATCCACCACGAACTGCGCGTCTCCCTGGAGGAGATCTTCCATGGCTGCACCAAACGCATGAAGATCTCCCGCAAACGGCTGAACCCTGATGGCCGGACCGCACGCACAGAGGACAAGATCCTCACCATCAAGATCAAGCGCGGCTGGAAAGAGGGAACCAAGATCACGTTCCCCCGGGAGGGCGACGAGTCGCCCAACACCATCCCAGCTGACATCGTCTTCATCATCAAGGACAAACCCCACGCGCACTTCCGCAGAGAGGGATCTAACATCGTGTACCCGGTGCGGATCAGCCTGCGACAGGTGGGTACCAGGCCAGGGATCCAATCAGAGAACACCTTTGATGGGATCTTTGGATGCAGCTGTCCAATCAAAGCAGCCCGTTTAGCCCAAAGGGATGCTGGGGGATCATGATAGCACAAGTAGAATGCCATTAGATCCAGGACAGAACTAAGTGTACAAATCAGAAAAGACAAAGGAAAAGTGACAAGAATCAGAATAGTTTTATTGCCCCAAAGGAAACTGTTTACAACCAGCCTCTCTGAAATAAACAGCCTGGGCAGACAAAGATTAATATGGATGATCAGGTACTTAATGTCTCTGTATGACAGAGATGTTGTGAGAGTGGAGATGATTGTTAAAGGTCGCATTTTATAAGCAGGGAACACTCCGGCCCCCTGGAGAAAGCATGAATGCTCTTGGTTACATAACGCTGCAAGCATGGAGAACAGGAGGTTCTGCACTTGTGAGGTGCGGACAGACAGGCGGCCGCCCACTCCCGCTGAGCTCAAGGCGAACCGAGAACGTGGGCAAAAATGTGGGGGTGTCGCCGTATTATGTTGGCGGAGCTGGCATCCTCCTCAACTCCTTTGGTTTAAACCCCGGTGATGAGGCTGTGGCTGGTAGCTGCAGGCTACCACCACACCACGTGCCAAAGGCCACTGCCTGTTACTACTAGTTACCACTAGTTAACGCTGGTTACCGCTAACTGCTGGCAGTTTATATCCCGGCCTGTGAATGGGACACTTAGCAGCATAATGTCGTGCAGAGTGGGGGGCGGCTGTAAGGAGCCTCAAGCCTGTAAGGACAGATTTATCTTTAATATTTTATGTCATCTTCTTCCAATTGCAGTCCCTGTGCGGCTGTTCAGTAACCGTGTCGACGATAGACGGCAAAACGTGTAACATGAAGATAACGGACGTTATCAAACCTGGCATGAGGAGGACCATAGCGGGCCAAGGGCTCCCCCTTCCCAAAAACCCGGAGCAGAGGGGCGACCTGGTGGTCGAGTTTGACGTCGATTTCCCAGAGAACCTGACGGCTACAGAGAAGGATGTTCTGAAACGGCATTTACCGGCGTCGTAAGGAGGGGGCTGGATGGATGGACTGGCGTGCCGCCATGCGCCCACGGACAAGCGCTCACCCCCCACCACCCTCACAAAGAATCTGCAATTTATATTTTTATCTATATGGTGTTTATTTTTTAAAAAAATTCCTCGCATGCTGAAAAAGTCTTGGAAGTGTCAGTAAATGTTTTGATGTCTGGAAGTAAAGGTTCCACGTGATGTTTCTTTACTTTACTCGCTTATTTGGCTTTTGTACAGAATCTTTTATCAGTGCTCCATGGGCTGCAGTTCCTTCAGCGTCCAGCCTGAGACAGCAGCTGCCTGCATACTGGTTAGAAACAGCTATTGGTAGATGCTTCTGTGAAGGGAGGATGTGCAGTGAAACTTACCACCGCTACATCACTGTCCATCTGAGCTAGAACCAACCGCATTATTCGAAAGATGGGAACAGTGCAGGAACACGGTAGACAGAGGTCACCAGGTCAGCGTGTGTGCTGTAAAATGCAGTGTGCGAGGTGCAGTGCCTGAGAGAGAGCAACGCGGGAGCCAGCTGCCAGCTCAAATCTATGAGGCCTAATACCTCAGTCTAATAACTGAGATTGACCCTTTTAAACCCTGGACAGCATCAAAAACTTTCCACTTGTTCAGAGAAATGGAAATGGAATCAGAGAAAATTCCAAAAGACAGAGTTTCATCTCACCATTTAATCATTTTTGTTAATTATCACACAATTAAATAAAAAGCAAATGGGAAATATGTGGTAAAAGCTAATAAGCAACATAATGAAGAAGCATCCATCCATCCTTTCACTGTTTATCATAATTAGCATTTTGGCAGATGTGCTATTTGTCTGTTGTTAAATTTTGATTATGTCCCTATATGTAACTATACAGTTTTAACGCACTTCTCCACAACGTTTAACTGACAGCACTTCTTTAAATAACTTAACAATGGGAACCAGTTATGACAGTTAATCAGATTATGTGGATGCGAAAACTTCTGACTGGGTGTGACATTTCTGACTGGTTTGTGAACATATGGGTTCCTTAAAACGAATGAATCCAGATGGCACCAGGCAGAGGGCAGTATGGCGCCCACAAGCGACGCAAGGGGGCGCCACTTCTATCACTATCCGCCCATTTTACCAGAAATCTGTTATTGAACACGTCCGTAAAGCATTAGAGATACTAATGCCCGGTGTTTTACAGCTTTATTAATTAACGTTTTAATGTGTATTTCCTTACGCTACATAAAACTGTAACACCGCAAAGTAATATCAATATCCCGTAAAAACCAGTCAACTGAATACTTATACAATTACAGCCTATATAAACCACACCGAAGGTGCTGATAAATGCTGACGAAGTATCCTCACTACATACCGCAAACTTTAAACGTGATTTCCGTGGCTTTCCGGCGCGGGGCGGCGCCCCCTCGGCTGCTGCTCCAGTCACATGCTGGGTGCGCTGACGGGGACGGGGAGGCGGAGGCGCGCCCCGGCCAGGTGCGCTTCCTG
>JAODJX010000047.1:1259871-1275056 GCA_026776945.1 Isichthys henryi
TAGCGAGCTATCATATACCCCTGATCCCTCCCCGCGAGGTGGTTTGTAGCGAGCTATCATATACCCCTGATCCCTCCCCGCGAGGTGGTTTGTAGCGAGCTATCATATACCCCTGATCCCTCCCCGCGAGGTGGTTTGTAGCGAGCTATCATATACCCCTGATCCCTCCTCACGGGGTGGTTTCTAGCGAGCTATCATATACCCCTGATCCATCAAAAATGGAGAAAAGTAGCCAAGATGACCGCGTGCTTTGTGCTGAGCCTCCATGGGCGATCTGCCGAATGCGGGCTGTACCCCCAACCCCCTGTGCTTTGTGAAAACAGGGTGGGGCTTCAACAACCTGAGTCAGGTGTGTATGGCGCGACACATACCGTCTGGCCGGCTGGTGGCAGTGAAGCGCACCAACCTGGATCGCTGTACCGAGGATGAGCTGCTACAGCTGCTGGTGAGCTGGATCCAGCTGGGTGGTGGAAATATCTGTCCATGTTTCTCTGATCAGCAGGCTTAGAACCTTGTCATCCTTGCATGTATATCTGAAATAAATTAGCAATTAATGAATTAGTATTGGCTGCTGACTATTGGCACTTTTCTTCAGTAAACATACCTGTCGTACATGAAGTTGTGCTGCTGGTGCTTTCAGTTGAAGTTCCTTTCCATGGGGACACTTTTTGGTGTTACACTGGTGCTCGTCTGCTTTTGCGTCCCCCTAGAACGAGGTACTACTGTGCCGGCTGTTCCGCCACCCCAACCTCCTGACGTCACGCCTGGTATTCGGCTTCTGCTGCCAGCTGTGGGTCCTCACGCCTCTCGTTAGCTATGGTGAGCCACCTGACACTTCCTCGGGTGCATCCCAAGGGGCCGGTGGAGAAGCTTGACGTCTCTTCTGGCTGGCTCGCCCAGGCTCGGCAGACGCCCTGCTCAGGACGTATTTCCCGGATGGCATGAGCGAGTCCCTCATCGCATACCTCTTGCACGGTGTCCTCAAGGGCCTGGAGTACCTACATGAGATGGGATACGTGCACAGGTGAGAGGAGAGTGCAGTTCTCCTTTGGATGGGAATATCTGGAAAGTGAACATATAGGTGGAGTTCAACTGCTGTACCTTAAAACGGTGTTTTTCAAACTGCTCCTCGGGAACCTCCAGACAATCTGGCAGGGAGCAAAAACAAGGACCACCCGGGTGTCGCGACTGAGGGAGATCTCCCACCCGGGTGTCGCGACTGAGGGAGATCTCCCACCCGGGTGTCGCGACTGAGGGAGATCTCCCTGTCTCCCGGCAGAGGCGTGAAGGCCAGCCATATTCTGCTGTCCACCGAGGGCCGTGTCTACCTGTCGGGACTGCACAGCGTGTACAGCCTGGTGCGGGATGGCCGGCGGCTGCAGGCCGTGTATGACATGCCGCAACACAGCCCTGCCCTGCTGCCCTGGCTTAGCCCAGAACTCCTTCGACAGGTGTGTATGTATGTCTGTGTGTGTGTGTGTGTGTCTGTCTATCTATCTATGTTTTTCAGTGTGTGTGTCTGTCTGTCTGTTTTTGTGTGTGTATGTCGGTGGGTCTTTCTGTGTCTTTCTGTGTTTATGCCTGTGTGGGAAACGTGCTGCCATCATCATCCTCCCTCCCTCCCTCCACCCAGGATCTCCATGGATACGGGGTAAAGTCGGACATCTACAGCCTGGGAATTGTGGCCTGTGAGCTGGTCAGCGGGCGGGTGCCCTTCCAAGACATGCACCCCACTCTGGTACTAACCCGCACCTCAGTGCCTGTACTCCCATGTCTGTCCTCGTCCAGATGGGCTGTTTGTATCCATCTTCGGCTCGGTGTGTCACTAATCTACTCTGTAACAGCCCTGTCTCTAATGCAGTCAGTGCAGTTCCCCTTTAAACCCTCCCCTCCACGTTTAAATGAGTCTTGTGCCCCCTCCTCACCCAGATGCTGCTTCAGAAGTTGCGTGGTACACATTGCTGCCTGTTGGACGTGGCCCCCTTCCCCCTGGGAGAGATGGGGGGCCTCAAGGTGTCCCGCTCAGGTGTGGACTCTGGCATCGGAGAGAGCGTGGCTACAGGCAGTCTGACCCGCGCCGTGGCGCCGGACCGGCCGCAGAGCCCGGCGCTGAAGAACCACTCGGCCACCTTCCACAACTTGGTACAGCTGTGCCTGCAGCAGCAGCCAGAGCGCCGGTGAGCTGGCCGTCCTGTATGGCCGCATGCCACTTGCTCTTGGGCTTTCCTCATGGCTGGGGGGGGTCTGACGCTGTATCTCTCTGTCACACAGACCATCTGCCTCTGCATTGTCAACGCACACTTTCTTCAGACAGGTGGGTCTCGTCTTCTGTGACTTAGCAGCTGCTTTGCTGCCCCCTACAGGCTGACTTGTGACACTGTGCCTGTCTGCTCCCCTCTCTGTGTCTTTCAGGTGAGACGACACACCCGGGACTCCTTCCTCAGCCTCATGTACCCGGCCATACCCTTCTCCAGTCCCCTGGACATACCTACGTCACACCCCCTTTTCCCGCCCTGCCACGGCCTCGCCCCTCGGGTGGACTCTCAGGATGGGGCTTGGGACTTTTCTTAGTTCCCTTCAACCCCCACCACTCCCAAAATGACCAGCACTGCTTCCAGAAACCAGAATACTACATTTTCCATTGCCCGGGTGAGATATTTATTATTTTTGCTTTTTGTGAGACCAGGTCCAGTGAGGCAGAAGCTGTGTCACTGAAGAGCTGTGAATAGTCTGCTTTCTGCAGCCTCGGCTGAAAGGATCAGCCCCAACCTACAGGTGAATGTGAATGCAGGGTGACTGGCCTTGTCTGCAGTGACAGCACAGGCGGTCTGACCTGGCCTTATCTGCAGTGACAGCACAGGCGGTCTGACCTGGCCTTGTCTGCAGTGACAGCACAGGCGGTCTGACCTGGCCTTGTCTGCAGTGACAGCACAGGCGGTCTGACCTGGCCTTGTCTGCAGTGATAGCACAGGCGGTCTGACCTGGCCTTGTCTGCAGTGACAGCACAGGCGGTCTGACCTGGGCTTAGGCCTGGGTTCCCTCTGCCCCGTCTCTCGCTGGATATTTGCTGTGTTTTGCATTGTTTTTCGTTCATGTTTATGCGTGTGTCTCGACCAGAGCATAGATGGTGAATTTCTCCAAACAACCGGTTTGTTCCCAGCAGAGCCCACATTCTGCTCCATCTGTGAAAATGAAATTTAAAAATATGTTGATTTTTTTCCAGTGTATTTATAACACTAGACGCATTTCGGTTTAAGCACATGCCGTCCCGTGTTAATGAAGGTGGTACTACCTGCATTACATGTACTATTGTTGTTGTGTGTCCTCCCTCCTGCTTAGAGTTAGTTATTTCTGGAGTAACTAGTGACTGCAATATTCATCAGCATTCCTTTGCAATTCCAGTCACTTATTTAACTGCACACATGAATCGTAATGTGATTTGACAATGTCTCTGTGTGTGTGTGTATATCTCCCTTGAAATTTCCTGTTTTGGTTCTGAATCAACAGTATTGTGGGGAACATACGTTACTACAGTATATCATATACCTCCATATGAGGAATATTTCAGTGTTCTTGATCAGTGTTCTGTACCTTGTGACAGAAGAAGTCCACATTCCCTCACTACGGCATTCTGTAGGGTGACGTCCCGCCAGCAGAAATTCTCTGCCAGAGTACGGTCAACATCAGATGTATGGCTGCTATACATGTTTAAATGAAGTATCCGCCTGTCATTTGCCTGTCTATATTTTACAGATTATTTTTATATTGTCATCCTACCAAGTCAACTTAATAATTTTAAAATTCTACATTACTCCAGCTACTTTTTCCCTTAACATTTTTGTTCACAGAAGTGTTTTATTTTCCCCATTGATGCGGTTCCAATCACTCTTTTTCCCTTGTCAAGACATCAGAACATGAAGAGCAAAGTGGCGCGTTGTGACTGATCTGCACGGCGATGCCACCATTCCTGTGCATTGTACACATGTTTGTATTGTACAGCTACCTTTGTACTGTTGACTGAGATGCTGTTTCACCCTTCCATTTTATATATTGTGAAGGGAAACCTGTATAGCATATTTTGACTGTAAAATACCTTGTGTGTTTTTCAAACTGTATTCTTAATCTGTTTATATGTGTGTGAATCCTTTTTGTATAATAAAATATAAGCATGACAAAGAATCCTGCCATGTGTCGCCCTGCCCGGACCTTCCGGCCGTGTTCAGTTATGGTTCTGTCACTGAGCCGGTCCCACAACCCATCCCTGTTTGTTTTTGAATCCATGTCTTCCACTGTATTCTGTCCAGTGTTGCACTTGGCTGTTCTCCGTAATAACATCACCTTAGTGACCTATTTTGCTCATGAGATGTGAAAGAGAGAACTAAGTGGAGGAAGAAGCAAATGCACACTATCAGAGGATGTGCAAAAATACATAGATGTGAGATTTTTTTTTTGTAGGTTGAGGTTTGTGGTCATTCTGAGAAACTGAGAAATTCAGGAAAGTCACGTTACCACATAACCCAGAAAATTACTACAGGGTTAAATTCATAGTAATACTGGAAACCTTTGTGGCCAGGGTGGTGGTCTTGAGGAATTCCATGGTTACGTGCAAAGAAGAGATACGAGAGACAAGGACGGCGGCTTTTGGGAGACATAACAGGTGGACAGTGGAAGCAGTGGTCACCCTGGTTTTCGCCTTACTGACGACACTGCCTGAGGAATCTTCAGCAGGTGTCCTGTGCAGCTGCTTTGTGTCTATGGCCGTCACGCGACTGGACTGTGCGCCTTCACACTGTACCTCGGTTCCACATTCACTGTCCCAGGAGTGTTTTTGTAAGTCTTACGGCCCTTATACACAGAAGCCAGTATTTACCTATCGACGCTATACTTTTCGCAAACAGCGCCATTGTCATAGATGATAACAATGTAGAGATGAGGGCTAAATGGACTTCTAGTATAACAGCATCCCACAGAGTAAAATGTGCATCTGAACTCAAAGGACTTTACTGATTTGTCCTGTTGAGTCAGGCTTAGATCGATCCAGGACCACAGAGAAAATTCACATTGACCCCTGTGCCATGTCTATATAGCTTATTTGTAGATGTAGCTGATGTTTGTGTGCTGTAATGTAGCAGGCAGCCCTGCAGTGCGGGATCTCCTAGCCCTAAGCATTCTGCTCCGTACAGCCCGCTAGGCCATGCTTACCTCCAGTCCTGCTTCAGGGCCACACAAGCTGTGTTCTACTGAGCTGTTATTTTTGTACCTGCACCCTTGCTGCTAGCTTCATTCTCCTCTAATCTCTCTCATTAACAATGCTTTTTTTGTCCACAGAAATGCCTTTGACTGAATATCAAACCATTCTCTGCAAACTCTAGACACTGTAGCGTATGAAATTCCCTGGTGACTGCTTCTGAGATGCTGGAGCCACCCATACCGATGCTGAGGCGAGCAGTAAGCAATCGTCCTCAGCCCATCTGTCTCTGCATGTATTCAGTTTCTGTCACATGAGTCCCCACGCAGCAGCGTGATGTTTACATTGGCGTGCAGTCATGGGCTGTACTCCAAACTGCTCCATATATTCATGTCTCTGCCCAATTTCCAAAAGCATGTCTAACCCTAATTATCACCTTCAGAATAATCTACTGAACTTTGATCACGCTTTGAAAAGCATGCATGTTAATAGGCTACATCAGCCTGCCACTCCTTTCATTCAGTCCGTGAGAGTGAGTCACAGTCGAAGGTCAGCGAAACGCCTGTATCAGGAACCTACAGTCTGTCCTTCAAACAAACAAATCCAGCCAAACAGGTTTCCCAATATGACCTTCTGCTGTCTCATACTGACAGCAAAAATAAATCACTGCACCAGGTATCATGCTTAAAAATATTCGGTGATACAATTAATAAGCATAAATAAAATAACATTCTGAAAAAAATGTTCTATAAGTGGTTTCCTGTGACACTAAGAAAATAAGTGGTAGGAAAACAAGTGGTTCGATGGAGGGATGGATGGATGGATGGATATAAATGTTTTACAAAATAGTCTATCAGTCAAAACGTAGCTATTCCTAAAAGCAGAAATAACGCTTATTTACTAATTTACACTTAGTCCAGTTTAAGTGCCTTAATCAAAATCACAACTTTAACTGTTTGCCCCTTCATGTATTCTAATACTTTTGAGAATAAATAACCATATATGTAGTTTCTGATGGATTCTCCTTCAATCATTTCATACCCACCTGCTACATTAATTATTACATATTATAGTTGTTTTCTTTCTGCATCATTGAAAAATCAGTTTCAAATCAGGACTTTGCTAATGTCAGGTTTTTCATACTGTTTACCTGTTACATTTACTGTATTTGGCAGAGCTGTATTTGGCAGGGTGACTTACATTAGTGCTTAGAAGTCTCATCAGTGAATACAGTCTGTTCAGAAACATCTAGAATTGCTAGTATGACTTTATTATAATGAAAATAAGTAATATTTTACTAACAATATGGCGGAGACGTAGACGTATCGCTAACTCAACGCAATTTTACACGTGATGTTCAGTAATAGCAGTGTATCGACAGCAGATGGCGCCCTCTCCCAATATACTGTCCTGCAGGTAATACAAAACTAACCCTGTCCAGGGTTCCCCTAAACGTCATTTTCTCCCCATTGGCTATGAAACCGCACAATTTTCAGTACATTAATTCTTTAGTGTTTACACAATATCGAGAGGATATTAACGACACGGGAACATTCAGCAGAACAAAAGTATATGCTATTTCGCACAAAATTGCCAAACAGTTTTTCAAATCTTTCGAGTTATCTGTACTTCGAATAGTTTCGCAAGTAATGTAATGACTTTTCAGTTCCATATTCTTGTTATTTTTAGTCGTTTTAATTCAGCAAGTCACGTTTTATTATAGCCCACGGTATAATCTCTGTAAAGCAATTAAGTGACATACTTAAACACACGAATCGGAGAAGCGAGACGCGCCTCGGACTACTGATTACGCCGTGTTTTGGACCTCAGTTTCATCGATGTCCAGCCTTTACCGAACCGAAGTTCGGCGCCCTAGCAACAGCGACCCACCCTTAACGACCCGCTGACCGCCGAGCTCCACATCGTCGCCGTAAAGGAGGGGGAGACTGTCGTAAAGCAGACGGGCCGATTAGTCAACAAGCCGTCAGCGGTGGCCGCTGGCTTTCGGAGGGCTGCGGGCCGCTGTGACGGACGCGACATCAACCTGGTCTCTCCAGGGCCCTCGCCGTCTGTCTGGCCGTTTCCGTGAGGGAAAGTGGGGCGAGATCCTCCCCCTTGCAAGGACGGAGCCGAACTGGCCGTTACGTCTGGGTGAAGTTTTCTGCCTCTCACTGGTCTTTCTGGTGAAACGCTGCCGACTTGTCGACACAGGTAGGCGGCTACTTAACCAGCCTGGGGTAGTTTAGCAGCCCGCGACTTCCACTAACTACCTGGCCGGTGGTTAGCCATCCTATGCGCCGGCCTGTCGGTGTGCATTTCCCGTTAAGACGGCTTGGCGCTGCCTTGATAAATACCGCGAAGATCAGGTCCGGTCGGTGGCGAATTATAAACCGATCGAAAATATATACGTTAATCAGGGGAGATCTGTAGATATGTTTGTACTTAGACTGCGTATTATGGGCTGTCATGCAATGTCAGTGATGAGATCCAATTACAAATAACTGTTATAATGGAGCTCAGGCTGCCCGGTTTCGTTTAATGCTGAAATAGTTCAGCGTAGCCGAGCGTCGATGTCCGTCCGGTTACCGCGCCGCCCCTGGGACCCACCTGCGCGGCGGCTAAATCGACGCCGGCGAGCCTGATAAATCTCCCACGCCGGGGTGCAAATCTGGCCTTTTTAAGCCGCGCCGTAACATCTGCAGGGTTTTGCTTGATAATTAACTGTAGCTGATGCCCTGTCAAGTGAGGCGTGCGATCGGGTTACAGTCTCCCTGGGAATTTCACTAACAAATCGTCGCTTTCGCAGCCCTCCGCCCAGCTGCTCTCCGTCTCGCCGCTGACAGTTGTGTGTGTGTTTTTCCTCCCTTTTCTTTTCACTTCGTTCCCGTTAAAGAGACAGAGAGTCTCGCTTCGGCTGGACCGGCCGCAGGACGCGGAGGAGCGGCGTGATGCGCTGAAACCGAAGCCGAGCGGAGTGCGGGGCGCCCGGCGTAACACCGGCCTGCCGGTCTGTCACCCGGGGATAAATAATTCACGGCGGGGAACTTAACGCCGTCCAACACAGGACCGCCTCCCCTCACCAAAAAGGAACAACAGCTTTTGTTTTTCTTAAGTCAAAATAAAAAACCATTTTGAAAAGCGGCCCGCCACGTCCCCTAGTCGGTGGCCGACCTGCGGGCCATGAGGAGGGACCGCCGAGACAGGGGCGTCTCTGCTGCAGCTTCCACAAGCGGCCGGCGCTGACGATCGGGCCGGGATGGCCTCCAACGAGAGACTGTACGAGGTGTGGATGCTCTACTGCAGCAAGGTAGATCACCCGCCGGCTCTTTCCGACCTCGATCCGAGTTTTGTTGCACTGCTTTGTGGAGGATTAAAATCGCAATATCCGCTCTATTTTTATTGACAATATCAGTGTTTGAAACAACGAGACGTATGTATATGTGGTAAAGGAGGGATATAGCGCAGCAGTACACCGACTGGTACCCGCACCAGGACCTGGCGGTATTTACAGGCCGGAGCGGGGACAGTTGACCAGAGGCTGCCGGTGATGTGAAGCGTCCGCCGTGGTTTCGAAGCAAACGGAGCGCTCCGGCTCCGGCACCGGACTTAGGGCAATGAACATGAATTCAGAAGGGCATAGAAATACTTTTTGTTTTAAAAAACGCGACACCAGGAGTTACGTTTTGTGCTCATCGTCTCCACCGTTTCTTCGCACTGAGCTCTATCACGTCACCAATGGTCGTTGGATAAATTGATTTTAAGCAATAAATGTACACAGTAGTGGATTTCTTTGAAGTGCTTCGGCATTTAGAGGGAGCGCAGCCTTTCCTTCCCACTGCCTAACAAACTGGGATGTAGTGCCTCGGGCGGACGTAACGTTTGCCAACTTTCTGCAACCCGAGGGAGCTGCTGAGTGTGTAATGCGAGCGCGTGCGCGCGCGCGCACACACACGCACTCGCACGCACGCACAGATTCAGTAAAATGTAGCGCTTCATTGTACGGTGCTAAACCGCTTTTCTGTGGTAAAACATTTCATTTCCTTTTTCATTTTTAAATCTGAGTGTCTCTTGTGTCCCGTTATTGTATCATTGTTAAATAATGCTTACTACTGTATCGGTTGTGCAGTTTTATATACGAAGCTATTTTATTGTGGGGAGAACAATGTAGCGATTTTTGACAAAGTGGTTATAAGTTTCTACACTTTATGCCCGTCTCGGACCCATGTGGTGCCTTGCAGAGTGGGGCCTGTAATCTGACGTGAGCGATGTAGCCTGTTCAGCAATCTGAAGCTTCCAGCATGCACACAGTCCCAGGTTCATCCCTTGAGTTTAACTGAACGTTTTGACATATTGCTTGACAGCTCTCAAGTGCAGAGGGTTGCGTTGCCTGAGCTCGGGCTCTTTGAGTAAAATGCACTTTGCTATATTTTGGAACTTGTGGCTTTTTGACCCATGATTTGCTGTTGGGGAGATTCCTCCGAAGTCCCACAGGACTCCCATGTTTGCCTTTTGCCTTGGCTGTGCTGAAGTGCTTATTTGCCCTGTTCAAGTCAACCTCATCAGTCTCCCAGAAATCGAGTTCAGATCACCGTCTTCCATCCCTCTTTGAGAAGCTTTGGGGAGTAACTTCCACGCGATGCTGGTATCAGTTGTGGCCAGCACGCCTTCCAGACCCGGTCGGGCATTCCGGCTGTTGGGTTTGGAATTCGACTGTCATTTTTATCTGGGCACCCTGCCATTAAGATGAAGCAGGCAATGTATCTACTGCTCCCTGTTCAGCAAAGGGAATAGCTGAACATCGGGAATGAACATTCCCTGCCGTGTCATTGGCCTCCTAGTGATGGTATCATTCAGGGGTTATTTATCTGCATTTTATTATTGGTTTAGGGTACTTTTGTCATAATAAATAATTGATCTATCTGGGTTTGGTGTCTCTCCTACTGGCTTCCTTTCCTCCACCCTCCCCATTTTTACCCTGTAAGCCACTGAACTGCTCCTAGGAATCATTGAAGGCATTTTTGCCAGGCTTTGCCCTTCCTGGGCCCGGCTCCTCCCGTCTTGCACAAGGAGTCCTTTGAGCGGCTGCTCCGGTCCTCTCAGCTGCCAAGCACTGTCCTGCTCTCGACATGCTGCTTCCAGCTGCCCCATGCCTGGCTTCGCCAGGCTCACCCCTCCCTGCGGCCCCAGGCCCGTTGCCATGCCGGCAGCAGGACTATGCGTGGAGGTGGCGTGGCGGGTCGTGAGAGGCCGGCTCGCTCTCCCCTTGCAGGTCCCCCTTCTGTCAGTGCTGCTGTAATTATTAACCTCGGAGAGCAGCTGTGGGCGCCTGCTTCTCTCAGCTCGGTATGATAGGCCCCCATTTGCCCAAGTTGACTCCAAATTCCTGTCAAGGCTTCTCTTTAAATTAGAGTTGTGCTGTCCTGTAAGAGAGGGCTAACAGAGGCTGGTGGGGGCACCAGCCCTTTATGAGGTCAAGGGGTCGTTCTTACAGCCTGTTCCAGCACAAGTGTCAGTCTACTCTCACCATGGTTAGAGGTTTGCCATGCTACTGATCTGGGGGCTCTGTGTGTTTAAGCTTTCGCTATTGTTTTAGTGTAACGTGTGTTCATTATCACATTCCACAAACTAGACCGAGCCTAATACAAAAAAACCACCAACTTTCTGCCAGGAAGTGTCTTAATCGTGTGCCAGTGGGGAGCGTGATACGGATTTCGATCATCTTTTTAGGGGAACCGTCACGAAAAGGAAGCCGGAGGAATGAGTCTGAAGGATTATCAAGATTTTTGTGAGCAGTGGAGGGAGATGGGAAGCACTAGGAGCAAAGAAACTGCAGTAGTTTCACATATTTACCCAAGCAGATTAGCCCTGTTTCTTGGTTACAGTTTAATCTGCTTCTGCGGAGGCCAGACTTATGGGGGGGCTTATGGGAGGGCTCGTTTTGCAATAAAATAGCAAGAAGATCCCTCTGTTTACGCCAGGCTTCTGAAGTGGTGGACTCTGATCCTTTCAGTCGGCCTCGGTGACATTTTGAGATGTCCTACGTCCTCCCCACACCCCCTGTCAGTGAGCTCTGCCAAAATGGCCAAACTGCATGGCAGATCTGCCACAGGCGTCTCCCCTGCTGGAGCTGCCCTCCTCTGCGCTATAAATACCGGCAGCATGGTGACATCAGGCACTTGTCAGGCTCTGCCTTCCTCCCCATCCCCCATTACAGCTAACCGTTTTTGTAGGTCTGATGGCCCCAGCCCCTCCCACTACTCTGACCTAATGCGTGATGCCTCGTTCCTGCGTAGGATCCAAACATATCCGGCTAGGATCCAGATGCAGGTCTTATCCTTCCTCTTATTTTCTGGACCTTGCCTAAAGCAGGGTGAAGCCTGTGTGCTCTGTAAATGTGGAGTGAATCACCTACACAGTGTCGGGTCAGATTCCCAGAAATGTGTGCATGAGGCTTCCTTACAGCTGTGTTCCGTGATACTTTCTTGGCTGTGCTGTGTGGCTGTGCACCTACCGGTTGCCTCATTATAGCCCTCATGGGCCTGCCGCACACAGAGTGGACCGGCTTTCTTGAATGCTTATCCGTCTGGCTAGACACTGGCCCCTGGGCGAGAATGCTGCCACAGAACCACTCCTCGACACAGCTGCTGGCCTCGCGACAGAAGGAGCTGCGTGGAATTCGCCGGATCTCACGTTCCCCGTAATGACAGGTCTGGGAACCGCGAAAGCCAAGTCGCCCAGCTGCTGGTGGCTGTTCATAGCTATGGCTTTGAGTAGAAGTGTCCTTCTTTAAGTAGACCATGCCGGAGCTGTAGCCAGGTGCCTGGGGACTTGCTGTATGTGTCAGACATAGTGAGGGGGAAGAGGGACTCCCACGTCCTGCTGCCACCGGAGAGGAAATCTTGGTAGGAGACCTGGGGTCGGCGAGGCCCTGGAGCTCTGGCTCAGATCACATGATTCGGGCCAAGAGGCTATGTCAAAATGTCATGTGACCGGGTCTGCTGGCTGTAGGAAGAGCAGGCTTGACAAAAGGATCACATGCGGGGCATTAAGTCCTCATTTGACGCTGTGTGGGTGCAGCAGGGTGGACCTTAACCAGTCTGCTGTCTGACGATGTACTTCAGCCACCTTTAAGATGAACCTACACCCTGATCTCCTGAAGTCAGTAAGTAATACAGGATTTGGTCTTAAATGTTTGTGTGTGTTTGCTGCCTTCACATTGAGAATTGTAGCATTTAAATTGGCGTGTAGATGTTCTGAGCCATTGTCAACTTTCAGGCTGAAGTCTTTGGCAGGGAGTGCCTTAACTTGACCTCTTGCCAGCCGCATCTTGGTTCAGTGTCGGCCTGTTACCTCATGTTGGGTCAGCTCGATCCAAAACAAACATCGCTTCGGTAGCAGAAGGTGTTTCCCCAGTAACCAGCCTGTCACCGAATGAGTGTTTTGTCAGATGTAGGCTAACGCATTGAAAAGATCATTTCATGCTATGACACACGCATACAGTCACACGTGCCCCCTCCCATTGTCGTCACCAGGAATGCAGGAGAGAAAGCTTCCCTTTGCACAGGACTTTGACTCAGACATTAGGCTGCCGCTGCTTGTCTGTTAAAGTGCATGCTGGGATGCAGGCCTCCCATCGATTCCACACGACCCCCCAAAGATGAGTGTGCATAGCTAGCTGCCTTTTTTCGGGCCGGATGACTTGCTTGTGGTTCTGTCTATTTAGACCCAAAAGAGAACATCCTGTCCATCGCTCCACATTCCTCCCACTTCCTGTTGCTTGCCTGTCCGTGGCTGTTACTTTTCTATGGTTCCTTGCCTTCCTGCTTTATTTATGGTGTTTAATACGTGCAATAATCTGTCAGTGCCGTCATTCCGCCATAGTCCTGCTCGGCCGTGCACACTCTGAGCCGTCGTAGTGCTCGGATGCTGGCAATGGGTCACGTTCCCGGAATGCCGGGAATGCCTGCGAGATGGAGGCGTGCGATTGTGCTCCAGTACTGGGAATGTGGCAAAGCCTGTTGAGAGGAGTCCAGTTTCACTGGAGCCAACCGGCTCCCTGTAATTCCTGCCCCGCCGGTTGGGTCAGGTCGCGTCCTTTTGCTTCCTCATCTTTCTGTCAGTGTCAAACACACCTTTGTTTTGGACTTGTCTCCATCCATCCATCCATCCAAACATCTACCGTCCGTCTGTCTGCCCATCTCCTAACCACATTTCCTTGTCAGGGTCACACAGGAGGGATGGTGGTGGTAAGTCTGTCCCAGGCAGCATGGGACAAGACTGGCGTATGCAGTGGACAGTTCATTGCAGTCCCCGCACGCACACACACTGTGGGCAGTTTGGATATGGGTTAGCCCGACTGTACAAAAGACGGGGCTCAGACGGCGGTGGGATTAGAATCCCTAACCACCGAGCCGCCATGTCACTCTTACGCTCCTCCATGGTTATGTCCACTTGCTGTCTGCCAGTGTGAATAGTGGTGATGAATCCTGCTCATTTCGTTTGCCTGCTCAGCTTCTCTGTTAAGTCCTCCGTTTCTCCATCTCCAGAAAGACCCGGACCTGTTAAAGCTGTGGCTGGAAATCTTCATCAGCTCCTATGAAAAATGCTTGGACGTGGATTTCGAGAAGCCGCCCACGAGGTGAGGCGATCCATACGCGTCTGGCTCTCTGTGGTGCCACAGTGATTTGTGGGCTTATGGAGCAGCTCCGTCATGTATGCAGAAGCTGTTATAATGCTCTTGTGGCCACGACCTGCCCCTCCTGTGCTGTCGCCACCGGGCCGAGGGCTCTGCCTGTCCCGTCCTATGCGGCTGCTGTAAGTGTGTCAGCCTTTGTGAGGCCATGTCCCCTGGGCCCGGCTGCAGTCACACGACCAGTGGAATGTCCAGTCGTTCAAGGTTATGTAACTCTCAGCATGAGCTGTGGGTCGGTGGGGGGGCACCAATCGCCGAGTGACCCAGAATCCCATTAGCTGCACTGGTCTATTAGCTTGCCCGCTTCATAACGCCACAGCTGACCGGCTTCTTCGGGTTTGTCAGGCCCTCGCGTGAAGATAAAAGCACATGATGACCTTCTAATCTCCATGATGCCCCCCCCCCCCCATAAATGGCTGCCCACCACAGGCTGGAGGAGATTCCCCCAGTGATGTCGCTGCTGCCAGACAACATTCTGCAGGTTCTCCGGCACCAACTCCTACAGTGCGTCCAGAAGGTGTCCGTCGGACTGGAGCCCGAGCAGCAGGACCTGTCCCTGTTGCTCGTCAAGTTCCTCATCGTGGTGTGCAGGTGTGCATCGCCGTGCCCCCACCCACTTTGTCTTCATCTGCATGGGGGGGCCCAAGATAACCTGCAGGCATTATGTCTTGACAGGAACATTTCCAATGTGGAGGAGATTGGCACCTGCTCTTATATCAACCACATCATCACCATAACAACACTGTACATACAGCAGGTGAGCGTGTGTGTGTGTACGTTAGTACATTTTTCCAACCTTGTGAGGGCATCTCGGAAGCCTAGGACAAAAAGCTTGTGGGTCACCTTTTATAGGAAAGAAAGACAGGTCTTAAGAAGGTTTGGAGGTTTGTGATCTGCTTGTTGTTTTGTGGGTCACTTGTCCCTGTCTGCCACCCCACAGCTGAAGACAAAGACGAAGGAGAAGGAGCTGGCTGATCAGACGCCGGCCGAGGAGTTCGTGCGGCACGCCCTGGCCTTCTGTGAGAGCCTGTACGACCCCTACCACAACTGGCGGCACCGAATCTGCGGGTAGGCCCACCCCCGTCCCCCTGCCTGGCACGTGTTGCCCAAGTGCCGGAATAATGGTGACGGTCTGCTGTGTTTGTCAGTAGGGAGCAACTGAGCCCCGCAGAAACCAGCCGACAGAAGTACAAAGCCGCCCCGCTCACTGTGGAGTTTGTGCCCTTCTTCTATCGTGAGTACCGGGGGGGGGGGGGGGGGGGGGGGGGGGGGGGGGGGGGGGGGGGGGGGGGGGGGGGGGGGGGG
>JAODJX010000047.1:1275066-1304055 GCA_026776945.1 Isichthys henryi
TCACTGGGGAGTTTGTGCACTTCGTCTATAGGGAGTACCTATTCCCCCCCCCGCCCCCCCCGATGACTTCTACGGTTTGGAGATGCTGACGCATCTGTCTTCATTCATTAATGTGCCTGTGTCATACTGAACACTTAATGACTCTTTCTGTATGGCTGCCAGGAGTCGGCGTCAGGCGTGACTGCACAGGATAGTGATTCTGCTGCGGGTCGGCCTTGCTGACACGCTTTATTTTTCTGGGTGGAGCAGCGCAGATGAGCAGAGGTGTGCTGTCTGTGCCGAGGTGGCCTGGGGCGTGAGCTAGGCGAGATCTTTGCGGCCTGAGGGAGGTTCTCTCAGTGAAGCCGTCAGCATTAAGGAAGCAGACGTGTATTTTTTTTTCTCGCACATCTGTCTGTAGGCTGATGCTCTGGGCTCAGATGCCCCCCCCCCCAGGAGAAAGAATCCATGCTTTGTGCCGAGCACTGGCTCTGAGGGTGCTTAGAAGGGCCGATAGTGGGAAGGCGGGCATCTGCACCTGCGGTTTATCTGCAATGGTGGTGTCCACAGAACCTGTCTGGCAGCTAACTGTGCATGACGGGGCAGGTTTGGGTGTGACAGGTGCAGGCGGGGGTGAAGGGGAACATGTCCCTTCGGATCTCATGGGAGGTCATCGGTGATTTCAGGCTGTCGTCCAGCCGGGGGCTGAATGATGTGGAACCAAAAGTATGTCTGGTTGCTTTTAGGCAGTACAGTCGTATTTGTGTGTCTGTGAAATAGATAAATGTTCAGCGGTCAGTCAATTTATTTATAAAGCACGTTTTCAAACAACATTTAATGGCGGAAGTGCTGTACAGGGTCACCAAAAAGAAATAAATAAATCAAAAATTTAAATAAGAGCATAAAAGAAGATAAAATAATGAGAAAAGCGCAGATAAATGAAACACGCTGTTAGGTGAGAAATACTGAAAGCGGGGGGGTCGCCGAAATGACACGCCAGTACAGAGCTTCCTTCTCTCTCTGGAAATGCACAACTACAGCTGTTCATTACAGACATTCTCCTTATTCCAGAAATGTCTCAAAATGAAGGGGAAATAAATGGTCTTGTATTGCATGGGTCAAATAAAGCAGCTCATTTCATGACACCGCTCTCAAAACAGGAGGTGAATGTTTGTAACCTTTCTGGCAAATGGATCTAAAAAGACGTCTGACCACTGAATGTGTGCTTAATTGGAAAGATCCTTGTTTTAAGGCATTAGTCTAAAGTAAAATACAAATGAATATTGAAAATCATGACATTTGGCCTTGGCGAGCCATTTGGCCTTGTTTTTAAATGAATTGCGCCCCCCCCCCCCCATAAATTTCCCATGAGACACTAAATGAGCGGTTTGATTTTTAGCTGTGAATTCTGGGATCAGCATCACGACCGAAGCCCTTGCTTTGTTTGCAGCCAAGAAAGAATATTATAGGTCTCCTGAGAATCTTCGCTCCTACCGGTTTAAAGTACAAAAAGTATGTCTACAAAAGTGGTATTTTCTTGTCCTGTATCTGGTTTGAAAATGTGCTATAAGAATTTGATATGCTGTCCATCGCCAGCCGGTCCCTCTCCCTTCTCCGTGCGGAGAGAATGACCGGAATTTCATCCTGACAGCAAGGCTGCACAAGGCTAAGGAGTAACAAAGGTTGCACAGCTACCAGTAGGGGGCGTGATTTAGTGGGTCTGTGAGGCTCCCTCAGCGTATCTATGGAGAAATACACTGTGCCACATTCGTTTAGGGCGCATTAGTGCGGAAGGGAATTGGGTGTAATGGCTGCTTGTGTCGACCCCCTCCCCTGCTGGGTGAGTATGTTTAACATGACCCCTGTGGGGGGCGCCCCCCCCCCCCCGGGGGGCCCGCGGGGGGGGGGGCGGGGCCCGGGCGGGGGGGGGTCCTGCTTAACCTCTTCTAGCTCCCATGGCTTGGCGACTTCCTCTGCGTTTTCTACAAGCCCTCAATGTAAAAGATAATTTCATTAAAGGCACATGAGCACAGGGGCAAGAGATTAGCAGGAAATGATAATTCATTCAATTTGTCCAATGCAGCCACACAGTCCCTGATGTATTTCTGAAGTGGCTACCATGGTAACCTTATCATCGTCCTTTAAATATTTCCTGTTTATATATGTCACCGAGCGATTTAACAAAAGCTTCCTGACAATAAGACCAATTGCTCTGAATGGCCTTCAATTTAAATTCATTTGGTCACATTAGTTCTAGGGGATTTTTTTAAATGTTACATTGTGTGACACGTTTATCTTAGTTTAGTGTAGAAATTGCACACTAAAATCTGTATTATCACTGCGTCCGCTCTTAAAGCTCCCCGAAGGTTTCCCCTGAACACAAATACTAAATAGACAAACGAATTAACAAACAAATCATTCAGAGCCCGAGGACAGAGGACTTTGGGGCACTTTGGTTAATTTCTAAACATTTACAAATCTCTGCAGGTTGCTGTCCAGTAAACCTGAAGCTGGCGCCCAGACCTCCTGCACTGGCATCCTGAGCTGCTTCTAAGCATCTCACTCCGACGTTCTCAGTGGCCACGTTAATGTGCTTCGCTTACAGAAAGCCTGACGCTGATTCAAATTGCACCATCCTGACTAAACGAAGCGGACCGCTTGTCCACTGGTCCTTCTACTGTGGAATTACCAGACCATAAACATGTTTGTCTGTGTCGCGGCAGCCACCCTGTTTCTTAGGAGGAGGTGGTCTGCACAGGCTGGCAGGCATTTCCCTGCGAACCTGAAGTTACATAAAAAGTGCTTCATGAAGACAGATGCTTGAGGAGTTACCAGGGATGGAAATATCAGTTTCCCCCAAGACTTCCTCAGTACAAAGACTTACGCATTTCCCTTGACCTTGAATTGTGGGCCCGGCAGTCGGAATGCAAAAAATATGTTTGTTTTTATCACTTTGTTTGTTTGCTGTGCCACATATATATACTCACCTATTAGTCAGATTCATGGTGGGATCTGAACCAGCAACATACAGGAATGTGTGTCCAAATGCCGTCCCCAATGTTTCAATAAAGGAAACTCTAAATGGGAAGTGTTTCTGGGAGTGGGACAGCAGGATGGGACAGGGCACAGTGAAACAGCCCAAAGTTTCTGTGTTACTCTGACTTCATCACACATGCCCAACTGGTACTCACCTGAAAGTGACATGTTCTAAGTTCATAGACTGATTTGTTGTCGAGTTTATCTTGTTCTCTCCCTGTAGATGTTCTCCAGGACATAAGGGAAGCCAAGGGTTAGGGGCCTTGCTCAAGGACCCACAGACATGCTGTTACGGGGCCTGAACCAGCAACCTTCTGATCACAGCCACAAAGACTTAGCCCACTGACCACACACTGCCTTTAGCTGCCTGACTCTTGGCAGACAAAACCTGCTGCATGAATTATTTTATATTAGTAAACTTGAGGTCCGTCACCTTGGTGGTAAACACACCACAGTACGACCTCTTCAGTCACCCTCCCAGCATTTTCTTTGTTGTAAAGAGAGACACCCTTGGAAAGTCACGGTTTGCGGCTTTTGGCCCCATGTGCAAGGAATACTGGGAAGTCCACCCCCAGCCTGCTCTGGGCTTTTGCAAACTATGGGTTGCTAGCTGAGAAAGATACCACAGAAATGACACATGGCTCCTTTGCAGGTCTGTCCCGTTTTGCTTTATAGCATAATAAAGTTGTATTTTACAGCACGGGCTGATAAGAGCGACTTATTTTTATTTCCACAGCCGAATCTCTGAATCTACGCAGCTTCGGCGGATAGATTATAGTCAGCGGTTGAAATAAATTCACTGGCTGTGAGTGTCATCAGTCAGAACCTTTATTCAGACACATCATACAAGAGCTGCTTTAGAAGCTCGTGTTGACGAAGCGTTCGCTGCATTATGTTGCCAGCATGACAGCGGTGTCTGCGCGTGCACTACCTGAGCACACGCAACCCCAACTAGAGATTAGTGTCATTTCAGAACGATTTAAACAGAAATCAAAGTAATTAGCACAGAGTTTAATCATATGTAAGCCTATAGAACAATTTGCTAATTCTGATTGATTTGAATATGATTAATGCATTAAATAATTAATATTAAGGCAAAACTGTAACAATGCCTGTTATTGTGAACAGCCTGTGATTTCAGACCAGTTGTAATCTTGAAGAGCTGCCTGTTTACGATCCAGCAGCCTGCTGTCCTTCCGTCTGTAGGTCTGAAGACGGTAGTCGATTGTTTGTTGGTTTTAATGCAAGGCTGTAATATTATACACGCTTTCAACAATGGAGAACAAAGCTGTGGCCTTAACGATCATTTCCAAAGCTTTGTGTCTCATGCTTTGATCACGCGAGGAGAGAGAGAGAGACAAAGTGCGAGCACTTCATGTCAGCCCGCTTCGTTTGCATATGGAAGCTTTCTTAGATCTTGCATATATATGTTTTAGAAACGACATAAACATCAGACCAAAAGCTCCAGTGGCGCAGTGAAGACGTGGAGCGACTCCGAACGGACAGCCGCTATGCAAAGCAACAAGACGCCGATTCCGAAAACATAATGATCGCTTTGCACTGCGAAAGAAAATTGGCTTCGGAATAAAACAGCCGCCCCTGGTTGCACTTGAAGCCGAAATGTATCGGTAGCGCTTGACAAGTGCAGGAACAAAAATTAGAGCATAGAAACATTTTGAAAGTCGTGCTGTTAAATTGCCACTAGCTTATTCCAAATCGATCCATAAAAGACTTTTAACAAGTTGGCGTGCGTAATATCTCAACAAATCCCTCCCATCTGGACAGCTGACAGTGAGAAAAAGGCTGTGTAGTCTTTTCCAGGCGGGAATAATAATGTAACTCGTCAGGTAGCTTATATCGGCAGGACCTTCACACAGGCAACTGTTTTTCCAAATTATCTCCTTCCAAGAATGTTTCATTAAGAAGAAACAGCTGCAGCTTCAGTCTTTGCGGCGTCTATGCGCTTATGATATATTGATAGTGAGTCCTGCTTTATTTCTCTGCGAGGCAAAGAGCCCCGCGAAGCGCATTTACCCTCATGCCATTCCTCACATGGGAGTAAGCGCCTGCCCGTAAGTTCCGTCCGCCTGCTGCCAGTGTCTGCTCACAACCGACGTGGGTACCGAGCCAGTCACCGTCTGGTGCGGGGCCCTGTCCCTGATCACAGCCCTCCCGACTTAACTGTCCTCAGGATACTTGATGGACACTTAATGGCTGCAGTTCATTCAACCACCGCGCTAATTTAAAACAGACACAGTCTTAGTTTGATTAATGAGTGATGTGCAGATGTCGAAGTATAGCCGATGTAAACGCAGGGCGTATCATTAAATACTGCACAGTCACATTATGCGTTTCTTCGGTGCGGTTTCTAACTTTTAAATGAAAGATCAGTTTCCATAGTTTATGCGCAGCCAGTTTCGTTTTGGATGGCGTGTTTCGGCGTGTGTCTCTCTAGGCTATGAATCGGGGTAGCGCCAGTTTTTGATGGAAGGGAACGGTGAGCGGACCCGCCGGCGCTTGGCACTCATTTAGCTCGGTTATACTGCTTTTATTCGGCAGCACTTAAGTCCGATATGGGCTGGGTGGGGAGGGAAGCCGGGACGAGCGGCGGGAAAGGGAGCTGGAGCAGAATGATCCGGGAGCGGCACAAGCAGAGACGGGACGCCGGGGAGACGCACCGATCACCGGGGGGAAGCTCCGCGGGCGAGGGATTTTAAACAGCCCAGTAAGCTCGCAAACGACAAGTTTAAAATGACGTGGGGACTGCGGGTCGTTATGAGTAGAATCAAATTGAAGTCTAAAGGCGACAAATTAACAGTATTTGTTTATACATGCCAGCATTTTGGGTGCAGTCGGCAATTTAAAGATATTGTCACTGGAACTGCATTTCTGTTACTTTATTCATAAAAAAAAATTTCTGGATAAAATGTAAAACGGAACTAACGACTACGTATTAATTGTAAACAAAAAGTTATATTTATGAGACTATTTTTCAAGACCGACTTGGGTGTTTAAATATTTAATAGCTACTTAATGTTTTACTTATTATAAATAAAATATTTGATCCATAATAATGCTAAATAAAAGGGTCTCCTGGCTCGCGCAGGTCGGCGTCACTGAGACCGGGACACCTCGCTGGGTCTGCGCCTCGCGGACGGAGCGCCTCGCGGAAAACGACCGAGCACGCGCAAGGTAAGGCGCTCCATGCATGCCGGCTTCCACGCTTACGTGTTTAATTAACTGAAAATGTCTGTTTTTATTTTATTTCATTTTTGGTAAAAGTAAAAACCTTTTTAATTGCGTTCCGCTAATTTTAATGTGTGGATGAATATTTTCAGACAAAATATCAATTTCAAAAGTAAGAAGAGTTAAAAATGCACTGGCATTTAAAAATTATTGTTTCGTTATGAACCTGTCTTGTGTTTAATGTACTTTCTGTGTATTAGATTTTTGTGTATAAATTCGGTACTTCCGGGGAATCCAAAGATGACAGAAGCATAAACGGACCTTGGAAAACAGCCTCAGAGAATTTGTTGCGGATCAGAACATTTCTATCTACAATGAAAATGATTTGTAAATATTTTTCTCGTAGTGACATTTTGCAGTAATAGTTACTTGATATGTTTACTCATGTACAGAGAATCAAAAGACGTTAGTCGATCAGTATTAGCAAAAGCGATACCACTTATTTTATTCTGGTTAATTGACAGTATTACCACTTATTTTCTTCTGGTTAATTGGTTTTTCGTCAGTTGCACGTTCGGTGGTATGACTGCAGTGTCAGGGTCATTCTCCCTTTAGAGTGGGAATTGAGGTGGATACATTTCAGCTGCTTTATTAATCCCAAAAATAACCCACCTTAATGTGTCTGTTAGCGTGCCCTGTTATCGTACCTGCAAAATTAAGAGCTTAATTCCAGAGGTATTTTAATATATTTTAATGTAAAGTGGTTTTGGTCAGTTTGTCACTCTTGTTATTACATCACGAGGCATTTATTTTGTTATAAATGTTTATTTTCAAGTTATATTTCAATACCTAATGACAGTTCAAGTAAGATACTCTTAATAAAGACAATAACTGAATTGTAACTTCATTGACACCCGGTAACACCTGTGGTGGAACAAGCAATTGTATTTTACCAAAAAAGAGCAAAGATAATATTAATTAGTATTTTATTTGTTCTTATCATTCATGGAATTAACATTAGTCACTGGTGCCATAGATGTGGTGTAACACCAGTGACTGTAACACCAGTGACTGTAACACCGGTGACTGTAACACCGGTGACTGTAACACCAGTAACTGTAACACCGGTGACTGTAACACCGGTGACTGTAACACCGGTGACTGTAACACCGGTGACTGTAACACCGGTGACTGTAACACCGGTAACTGTAACACCGGTGACATTCTGACTAAAATGGAAGAATTTTTTAATTGCTGCCCCATGAGGGTGAGCTGCAACTATTTAAAATCAATTATATAAAAGATATATGCCATTATTTTGACAAAAATTCTACTACCCAGCCCATACAGTGCATAAGATTTTGCTGCACAAGAAACAAAATTATCAATAAATTTAATAAATAAAACAAGCAAGTGTGGACTTACCTTCTCATTGCTAGAGATACTTCCTCTATGATGAGGTGAAACTGCTACAATAAATGTAACATGTGTCCCCTTAACTGTGTCCCATAACTCCTGACAAATATCATTTTTAAATGAGTGACATTTTTAAAAAGTAATAATGTATCTAGTAAAGCTTGAACTCTATAATGTTATGCTTTTTAAAAATAGTTTATTTAAAATGGTCTCTCAAATGTTGAAATCTAATTGTGTAATGGGCTGTTTTGCAGGTGTGTAGGCAAACATGAAACATGTTAAAGGAAGAAAAATCAAACAAATCATAAAGGAAATGTGTTATTTAATCATACATTAACTCTGCATGATATTTTCAGCATGTTTCTCTGCCGTGCCTCCTGTATGTCACTGCAGATTGAAAACAAGCCGACGTGCATAAATCACTATGTTTTTGTTAGCGGTCCATACTGGAACAATAGTGGATAATACAGTGTCAGAATTTAACTTTTAAAAAAGAGAGTAATGCTTCAGAATGGCTTTCCCATGACCGCTGACGGCGTTTTTGCAGTTTATCACCCATGTTGGCCTCTGCTGACTGTAAGCGGCTGTCCCTCCCATTGCAGACAAGTCACCGTCCGCCATGCTCAGCAACGCCTCGGCCCCGGAGGAATGCGCCGCTCCCGCTCCTCCCAACATCACATGCGTGCGAATGGACCTCTCCGTCATGATCTCGGTGGTCTCCATGACTGTCGGCATGCTCTCCAACACCTTGGCACTCGTCATCCTGATCAAGGCGTACCGTCGCTTCCGCCTGAAGTCCAAGGCTTCCTTCCTGCTGCTTGCTAGCGGCCTGGTGGTCACCAACTTCTTGGGGCATCTCATCAATGGCTGCTTGGCTCTCTATGTTTATAGCTTCTGCATGGACTGGAAGAGCATCGACCCCCACAATGTCCTCTGCAGCTTCTTCGGGGCCTTCATGGTCTTCTTCGGCCTGAGCTCCCTGTTGTTGGGCAGCGGCATGGCGGTGGAGCGCTGTCTCGGTGTCACGCGGCCTATCTTCCACTCGGTGGCACTCACCTCCCGGCACACCAAGCGGCTGCTGGCGGTGCTCTGGTTCTTGGCTGCCGTGGTGGCCGCGCTGCCCATCCTGACACGCCGGCCTTACCGCGTCCAGCGTTCTCGCAGCTGGTGCTTCTTTGCCGAGGACAGCGGCCACTGGCTGGACCTGCTGCTGCCGCTGCTCTTCGCCTGCATGGGGCTTCTGGCGCTCCTGGTGTCTGTTCTGTGCAACACGGTGACCGGCCTCACGCTGATGCGCTCCAGAATGCTCCGGCAGAGGCAGCGCCGTGGCCCCACGGCACACCACCTAGAGATGATCTGTCAGCTCGTGGCCATCATGCTGGTCTCCTGCGTCTGCTGGGGCCCCATCCTGGTGAGCAGCCACATTAATTCCCAAGCCTCGTGCCTGTAAAGTCGGTCTGAGCTCTCGCTCAGCTACAGTGCTGAACGCGGGAGAATAGATTGAAGGTTTTGGGTGATCCTGATTCCCCAGGGACAGAGTGGAGTAGCTGGTGGGTCACTGTGTGACACCCTGAAGTTCATACCATCCCCCGATCAGCTGACAGGGGTCTCAGTTCTGAAAAGAAGGCCGACAGATTCCTTCCATGTAATTACCAGCTTCCCAGAGAGTCGTATTCACACTATCAGGAGCATCGTACGGGCTTTGGGGGCCGTGTATGAAAATGCGAGGACATTCGCGTGGAGAAATGACCAGCTCGAGGTCAGCCGGAAAACAGATGATATGATCCTTATGGTCCTCACCCTGCAAGCTCTGCCAAGCTGTAATTCTCGCTTTTTTTTCAGAATAACAAGTTATAGCCTGTTAAAGATTTGAAATTATTTAATGATTAAGTAAAAAGGGGGTCTTGAAACGTGCCTAATTTACTGCTGCCTCACCAGAAAGGCCGTAAACGTCTGTCTCTCAGATCATCGCGTCGCAGACTAGCTGCACTGGCAGACAGGGGGACAGAGATGCTCCCTTTCGCTGAGATGCAGTTTGGCTTCTGTCGTCAGTCACATTCCTCAGTGTCGAGCCGATGTGGTGCCAGGCACGCTCTTCAGGGCATTGTGTTTACCCTCCATTATAATTATACTGCAGATCTACAGGTAAATAAATACGGCACTGTACTGCAGTGGTGCGACACGCAGGCATGGAACGGGGAAACAGGAGCGGGAGTCGGATGAATACGGGGTTTAATTGAGAGGAAAACACACTCAGGAACACATTACAGCGTTAATGGCCGCACTCGGGAAACGTACTTAAACGAGAGGATCGGACGAGCGGGACCTGACAACTGCACCTCAGGCCGACAAACTGCTGAAACTGCACGGTGTTTTCAGAAGCATCACAAAGCAGTGCAGTGTTTGTTGTTACTAACCACTGTATGTGACACAAGTCATTTAACAGCATTTACGGCGTCCCGTTAGAAAGTACGAGTTGCCTCTAAGTGTTCTTAACTTGGGAACTGTCTGTTTGTACAAACACACACACACACACACATCTTTGTAATTATATCTTTGTGGGGACTCTCCATTCGTTCCTATGGGGGAAACCCTAATCCCACCATGACGACCCTAACCCCAACCCAGCCCTGACCCTATTCCTAACCCTAACCCTAACCCTGACCCTATCCAAAACTAACCAAACTTATTACTAGACTTTTTATTTTTTAATTGCATTCACAGATCTTTGACAGCTTTTTATCACATTATTAGAGAGATGTGGTCACCATAATGTAATATAAACTTCACACACACACGCGCACACACACACATGTATACACACACACATAGATATATGTGGGTGTAAAATCCTCTGATTAATCTGCATAGCACCACGCTGTCAGGGCAGACATCGTTCGCCGGAGCTGAGATTTCTTTTGTTCTCTAATAACACAGCCTGTTAGTGTGATGTACATTTGTGCTGCACTGATTGCTGCACCAGAACTTTCTGGATACGACCCTCTTGTTTGAGCCTTGTCATCTTGGGGCTGCTCCTCCCTGCCCGCGCCCCTAAGGTCCCCTCCCTGTACGTCGTGCTGCCCCCTGTTGTCTCTCCTTAGGTCAGCGTGGTCGTCCGCAGCACCCACACCGAGGGTCAGCAGGGCTGCGGCAGGATGCTACTGGCCGTGCGAATGGCCGCCTGGAACCAGATCCTGGACCCGTGGGTTTACATTCTGCTGCGCAAGGCCGTCCTGAGGAAGCTGTTCCGCGTGGCACGTAGCTGCTGTGGTACCCACCTCCACATCCTCTCCCGCTGGAACTTCAGCACCGTCAAGGGCTCCATGCCCACAAGCACCTGCCAGAGCTCCACCCCCGAGGGTGGGCAGGGCCTTGGCAAGGTCACCGTGATGGAGGTCACCGGGACCCCGCCACTGTGTGTCTGAATGTGGCCGGTCTCAGTGTGTCTGAATGTGGAAGGTCTCACCCTGTGCTAATGAGCACAGGCCTCCATTTGTTGCATACCTCTGCATCACATGACCAAAGAGGACGTGCCAAATGTTAACCGTCCTGATGGGATGCAAAGCGAAGGCTGGTGGTCTCTGCATGGACGATGTGGGAAGGCACACAAGATCCTGCTGTCCCTCCAAACCGCACCTCCCCTGCAGCCCTTCAGAGCCAACGAGAGTCACTCTGGGACCCTCACTCCTGGGCAGTGTGATATCCTGGGGGCGGGGGGCAAACCAAAACAAGCCATGGCAGAAACATCATCAGAGCTTGAAGACATGCTGGTTTCTGTGGGGGGAGAGAGACACTGTAGTGACACTGGGCAGCGGCTACTTAGGCTCCTGCTGCCATCAGGCACAGACCACGGTGCCCCCGGATGAACAGATTGTGTGTCCTTAAACCTGCCTTTATCCAGCGTTTTGCTCTGGATTGACACCACAAACTTGGCTCCGCTCAGCCTGACATTCTCCGCTTTCAGCTGAGTTACACGCCCGCGACCTGTGAGGATTATTGCCGTGTTTCTCTTCGCGTGGGGAATGCCCTCCCCACACTGACACCCACCATTCAGACCCTCGGTCACAACTGAACGATTTCAGATGCTTTATGCAAGGGGACATACGCGTACTGTAGAAAGGAGGATCAGACACGATCAGGCTGGTTCATCAAGTTATCAGTGATTCTATCGGTTTAGAACAGTAATATTGTGGAGGCGGAAAAGATTAATAAATACAGATTTATTTTGAAAGGGACAGTTTTACTCCAGTAAGAAGCTCAGATTTAATGCTGTACAAAGGGCTGCATGTTTCAGAAATGTCAGCTTTAATGTCAAAGCTGTAAATAATATTCATAATGACACTTGTATGAAATGTTAGGTGTGCATTGGTGTAACTGCTAATTCTGAGGAATATTAATCAATTACCTCTCATTTGTTTTGTGCAACCTTGACTGAAACATCATAATAATATTGATTTAAAAATCAATATTATAAAGTCACTCGCTGGTCGTTTCATCAGCCGTTTTTAAAGAAGAGAAGAATTGAAAATCTTGGGGATCCCTAATCTCCAAGTCATGTCATTTTCACTGGAAGTTTCACTCGAATGTAAAAAAACTCGTCTTTGCGTGTGGAGATTCAGCCTTGAAGTGTGCCGTGTCAGGGCCGTGTCCGGCCACGTCGTCTGTGTACATGTTTGTCTGTCCTACCCTCTGTGTGCATTCCTGGGTCTTGCCAAACACGCACTGTGAATGTACACATTATTTGGTATGCACATGTTCTCTAATGGAGAGACAGAGCTCTAATTAAACCTCTGCGGACTGCTGTGTCCTGACATGTGCATCATTTTGATAAAAAAGCACCAGCATTATACTGACGTAACCTGCCGTGGGTTATTAGACGGGAGTGAATTAAGGTAAACAGTCTTTTTCTTTTCAGAACCAGCCAGGTTCAGTCCAGCATTTGCTAATGAAGTATTACTTCTGTCTTTCCATATGATTCACTTTAGAGGTTCTGAATATACATCTGACACCACATTGGCAGCGTTATCTGGTCTGTAACTAATATTATATAGGGATTCAGAATATTTTAACGCCATCTTGTGGACACGCGAAGAACACCCAACCTAAGAGACATACCCTAGCATACAGCTTACCTTAGATTAGTCTACAGTTGGGCAAAATCATTAACGCAAAGCCTAAATTATATAAATTAGCTGAATATAATTTGTTGTAATTATGTAATATATTGAATAATGTACTGAAAGAGAAAAATATTTTCACATCATAAAGTTGAAATATCGAGATGGGAAACATCAGGAGCATCTGTGCTGTGAAGATTAGATATTAAGAGCCGAACTTAACACATTACAGAATATAATATATGCTTCTCTCATACTAACATTAAGACATATATAACTTCAAGAGCATCTGTTGAAAACTTTATTGTAGACCTGACCGCATACATTGTTGTAAAAATGCAGTAGAGCATGGCAGTGACATCGTGAAAAGGTCAAAGGTGAAAATGGAAAGAAACATCACTGGTCATTTCATCCTTCTTTACTGTTTATAAAGACAGAACAGGAACATCTTCTTAATATTAGCAAGACCAGCATGTCCAGAAACATTTAGCAGTAACAGGCAGATATTTCAGTTTGTTAAACCCCACAGACCCTTAGAGCAGATATTTCAGTTTGTTAAACCCCATAGTCCAGTAGGTTTTCTATCCTACCTGGCTTTTGATGAGCTACACCCCTTCCTGGTATTTACCTGAGAACAGGTGTGGCTCATCAGAAACCAGGTAAGACAGAAAACCTGCTGGACTGTAGCTGTCCTTGACCGGACATGGAGAGCCCTGGCTTAGAGTAAATTCCCAATTATCCTGATAGGAGCTGAAATGGCAGGACCCTCTGGTATGAAGACTGGAGCTGTTCGGAAGGAAGGGTGTCATGCGTTTTCAAATCCTGTACAAATCAGCTGCATGTGAAATTGGTTTTGTCCTCAGAGAAGGGATGTACATACTGCCCTGGCATTTAAAGGGGACAAAAAGAATTAAATATGCTAGTGAACGAAGAGGAGAAATGGCCACAGCCTTCAGATTGACTAAAACCTGCTATTGAGCACAGAAATGTCACCCCCCTGTGTACCTAACACACTGTAGAAGCGGCTTCCCCAACATCAGCACTGACATGTGGACACTCAGAAAAGCAGTGCATTTATTTCCACTTTTTCTTGACTTTAGCATGTGCTTGTCTGCCACACCTTGGCAGGGGGGAGCCCCTCCCTCCCCTCCAGACAGTCATGATGATCGTATCCAACGGGCAGTGGATATGGGAGCGGACCACAGCTACTGCAGCAGTTCAGAGGGGGCGTGGCCAGCCCTCCCCAGCTCCGCCCCCACGACTTCACAGCTCATCGCCAAGGTGGGAGCGCCGATAGGCATCGCCGGTCAGCTTCTCCTGAGCCTCCTTCATTCCAGTCACGACTGCGGAAAACAGACAAGCCAATCAGGAAATACGGGCCACGATTTACTCTACGGAAAACTGTACTTCATTACCCCCAGCCGGCATCTGAAACGACACATCAGTCATTATTCAGTCACTGGTCCATTCTGTGTCACCAAATGTGCTCCTACCTTGATCAGCGTTGCTGTAGAAATACTTATAGTTGGGATTCCCATTTTTGTTGGTGATTTCAGGCCGCACCTTCCCACTGGGATCTGGGAAAATAAAGCATAGCTTAAGTTCAAGGGGCCGCCAGGATGTTATCCATCCTTCACTGCCGCCAGTGGGATGAAAGCTGATCCCCAGGCAGTGTGTGTGAGGTCGCCGGTCAATGTTTGACTTAAAACACTGGAAGGTAACACCACCGCCACCAAAAATCAACATATGCACTTTGTCTGATTGACCTCCTTTATTCTCTCGTACACATCTCCGTTTTTCAGCACAACGCAGTGTTATTAATTTTGCGTCTCAAGATTAAATACCGTGACATAACTGTGACAGTGCATAAAGGATCATTTCTGCTCCTGTATCACTCACATCCTCCCCGTAATCTGAGGGCCAGAGGGTACCAGCAACACAGACTCAGGTCTGGAGGCAGGTGAACATTTATTAGTGGTCAGCCCTGCACTTCAGCTTACCGAGGAAAAGGATTCTGGGAATGTAGCCACCATCGGGGCTGAACGCTTCGTCCTTTGGCTCCTCTTCATCCTATAGACAAATATTTCTTATTTTAAAGCATTTTAACCTAAATAAAATGGTACTCATTAACTCTTTAAAGGATGGCTGAGAAAACGCCACAGCCAAAGATCATACCATGAGTGAAAAGTCGGCACCATCTGGTGGGTCTGCAGAATAGTGTTACCTAGTGGGGGGGGGGGTGACTCACCACCAAGTTGACCATGATGAAGTTGTGGGACAGCTCGGAGATTTCTTTGGATTCAGCGAACTTGGGTTTCAGGGCTTCAAGAGAAAAGTTAAATAACTAAAGAGAGACTTTACAATAAGTCAAACACTAAAAACTGCTCAGCATTTTTTCAATTTAATTCAAATATGTTTGTATTGTGCATTTTCACAATACCACACTGTGTCAAAGCGTTTCACATTATCCCTGCCCAAAGACCCCAGTGAGCAGCCAAAGGTGATGGTGGCAAGGAAAAACTCCCTAGAAGGAAGAAACCTTGGGAGGAACCAGACCCAAAGGGAGAGCCCAACCTCCAGAGGGCAGCAAAGGAAGCCCTAACACTAACCAGACTCAAAGGGGGAGCCCATCCTTCAGGGGGCAGCAGAGGAAGCCCTAACCCTAACCAGACCCAAAGGGGGAGCCCATCCTCCAGGGGGCAGCAGAGGAAGCCCTAACCCTAACCAGACCCAAAGGGGGAGCCAGTCCTGCAGGGGGCAACAGAGGAAGGTCAAAATAGTCCAGTTTATAGAGTAAAATTGTGTATAATCCAGGCATAAACGTGGAAGGTCCAGCTGATTCGTCCCTCGCCTGCAGTGTAAGAACATGCATTTTATTATGCAGTCTTATATGACGATAAAACTTCTTTATTTAGTGTTAGTCACACAGTGAGGCAACCAGACCAACAGACAGACAGGCAGGGTTTAGGTGAAAGTCTGTCCTGATGTTGACCTCACCTTTGCAGGCTCCACACCACGTCTTGTGGATAATGACCATCACTGGCAGGCCACTGTGTGAACAGAGCAGACAGACAGGCATCAGAGGGGGCAGAGGCAGCAGCAGCTGACCCCCTGGGGTGCAGAACAATTAACTGGCTAAATTTTTCTCCTGGTGACCAGCAAAGTGACCAGAGGAAACTGCAGGATTTCGGCAGAACACTGGAGCAGTGATGAGCAAAGCATATGGACAGGCACCCAGCTGGGCTGCAGTACCTCGCCTCGGCCTCCTTCTTCCCATCCTCCAGCGTTCTCCAGTGGATGTTCTCTCCAAATCCTGAGAAGAAACAGAAAAAAAAACACTGCACCAGATCACAACAGTACAATATGGCTCCTGTATAGCTCCTGAAGACCACGGGCAGCGCTTTGGACCGAAGCGACAGCTATATAAATACATGTAAACAGCAACCCGATCAAAACGATAACAGTAATGCTCTCCATTCATCGTTTGCAGAAATTGTCCATTATGAAATGTGCATTATGAAAACAAGAATATTTCCTGAGCTGCAACCGGGAGTCGGCCGGCTCTGCCCATCGGAGACCCCAGTGCCTTAATGCTGGAGAGACCGGCCCTCTGGGGCGGTTCATAAATCAGGAGAAGCAGGGTTGAAACATGCCATCAGCGATCCATTCGCCGGCATTAATGTCACAGCAAGAGGTGAACCAGATACCACCGGCACATATTATTAAAAACGAATAATTCCCCCGGGAAGAGGATATTATTATCCTCAGCATCCACGCCGGCATTCTGCAGCTCACCCACTTCGCATTATGACAATGCCAGATACCAACGGAATTACCGTGAGGGTTGTCCCTTACCTCTCCCATTCCCTTCAGTAGTGGCCTCCTGGGCACAGGTTACGCTGAGAAACCCAACGAAGCACAACAGCGCGAAGTTAATGAGCAGCTTCTGCATGGCGATCTTTGTTAATCTCTGCAGTCTGAGCTCCCACCTCTCACCTCCTGTCATTTTACATGGCTTCCAGGATCTTTACACCCGGATGTGACGTCAAAGGGGGCGGGCCATAAAGGGATGCCAGAGGGTAGCTTTTTAAATAGTAACCAAATAGTCAATTGTTTTTATTATTGGTAGTAACAGACTGCGTTCTAGCGTGTGTTTATTTTACTAGCTTCTGAGTAACATAACGAAGTCGTATAAAATAAAGTAGTTTAAGGCAATGAATGTAAATATCATACTAGAGCGCTGTTTACATTATATATGTTTGATTTGGTGTAGCGGCGGTACAGTGGGCGGTGTCCACAGTCACAGAGCTGTTCACGTGACTTTCTGAATGAATGCAGTGAAATATCGCGTTGATCGCAACAACTAAATCGTATTTATAAAGATTCGTAATTTAGTTCAATTTAATCCTGCCTGTTTTGTGTCAAATCGGTCCAGTAGGTCCTAACCATCACGCCATAGGGAGCGTTTCTTCCCCACCGCAGCCCGCCTCAGCAATAAGGCCAGGAACACAAGCTGACTCTTAACCCTCACCCTTACTGTGATTTTGCACGTCTATATAGCTATGCCATGCCTCATACTGTGAACCTTTTGCGCTGTTGCACATTCTTGATTTAAATGTACAGTTATTTATACATTTGAATCCATCATGTATACCATCTACCTCTGGCACATTCTTGCCGCCACCCTCCTCTTAGTGTGCTTTACACCAGCAAACTACTCATGTTGTGTGCGCTATAGAGGTAAACCCTCCTTATCCTAGAATGAGCTTGCACTCTTTGAAATATATATATATTTTCGATCCCACTGTTATATCATTATTTCATATTCTTCAGTCTATTTATATTATGTGTGTGTGTGTATATATGTATCACTAACCACCAAGGCAAATCTATTCTGATCATGAATAGCAGATCTTGTATTTCGCAGATGGACCGACAACATACTTGCAGTAGACGTAAAATGAGCCTAATCGAAATGCATAGGTTTAGTAAATGCCCCCTTTGCGTAGAGGGCAATCCTCAAAATGCTATTAACTGTTATAAAATATAACGATCTGAAACATGGCGATGTATAATTGTCAGTTTACTCTTAAAAGAAAATACCTTTGGTGGACAGTATGTGGCGCAGCAGTTAAGGACCTTGGACACCTTGCCCCGTTCAGTTTCAGCAGGGGCGCTGCTGTAGCACGCTCGAACTGTGTAACTGGACTAGAACGTCACCAACAAAACATCCAGCAGCATAAACTGGTTTTGAAAAGGCCCTTTGGATAAAAGCGCCGAGTGCCGTCCTCGGTCAGCCGCCCGCCCCCTCCTGCTCCTGCGGGCCAATCGTGGCTCCCGCTGCCGTCACGTGGCCCATGACGCAGTTCTTCCTCAGCTCCGCCATCTTTGCTAGCTCGCCGCGTGTTGCTGCTGCTGCTATTGGTCCGGAGCGGTGAAGCTACAAGAGGAGAAGAGCTCGACCGCCCGCTTCGCCTTTGCTGGTAAAGGGGAATGGGGATGTGGTGCTGGAGCGACCGTGAAGGCCTCGTTGGGAAACGACGGCGCTCCGTTATTGCGATTATCTCCAGGTGGTTAGTAGCTGGATTACCCAATGACCCAGCGCTGCTGTTAGTTACTCACGTCGTCCATGATAGCGCCGCGTGATATACGGGGCTCCACGCCCTTACTCGTTGGTTCAGACAACAATTAGCACTGTCAGAAGGAGCACTGCTTCGTCATATTGGGCTAAAGTGCCCAGGAGCGGGACTTAATGGCTGCCGCCCCTTCGCCGTGCCGTTCTGTGCTCCCCCCACCCTGACACCCTGTGCTTGCTGTCCGCCCCTTCTGTGTCCAGACGTGCCCCATGGCTACCTCCGGGCTCCCCATGCCAGCAACTGATTTGCCCCACTTAGTAAGTCGCCCTTGTCCGCTGGTCATCACGCACAGGACGGTTGTTGTCCAGGCTGGCTGCACTTGGCATGGCCGAGGCCTGTGATGTCCCTGTGGGGTGCTGCACGAAGGCGGCTCCATGTGCTTCGAACGGGCGATCCGTCCCGTAGGGGTGTACATGACATCGTCCACTAGCAAGGAGCTGGGAGCCAGTGGTGGATAGGTCATCGGCTGTAGCAGTCAGAGCCCTTGTGGACTTGTGTGTGGCGACTTGTCTGAAAGACAATCAATTGGGCAATCCAGTCCACCTTTACTAGTATTAAAGTAGGATTTGTTTAGTGCCATATTCATGATGCAGTAGTTCGTGTGCAGTGAGAGTTTACAAGTGATGTTTACCATTCTCTTGTTTTAGGTGAACATGAATCAAGAGAAACTTGCCAAACTTCAAGCCCAGGTTCGGATAGGTGGTAAGGTACGTCAGCTCTCTATGCCCTCATTCTGAAAACTATTTGAAGGAATACTACACATTTCTAAAACTAATAACTGCTAAAAGGCATGTGACAGAATATCGCATTCATGAGTAAATTTAGTAAAATTAGTTAATAATGTTGCTATGGTTCATATAATCCAGATGTTACCCATCTGGATAATGTGTTTGGTTGGGTAAATGAAGACTGTCTAGTTTGGCTGTGTTAATCCCTGCCTGTGATTGAGGAGTAGCCCCTCAATATATTTTGCTTCTGCTGCTTGATGTGGAAAAACAGCTGCTGACAGGCAGGCAGCCCGAAGGGCTTTTCCCTACATCAGCACTCCTTTTATGGAGAGAGCGTTGACACGGTCAGTGACGCTTGCGAGTCACAGATCGCAGTCGCCATGAGGTGCAGAAGGTTCCTGTCTCTGCATTGTCACCATGCGTCCAGGTAGCTGCCCTTCAGATGGAGCACCCTTGACAATTACAGCATCATTTAGTTTCTGGTAGTGTGGCACGTGAAGAAGTGTCAGAACCTCATGGGTGATAGCAGATGTAGTGACTTCTGGCTCCCTCCGGGTGGCACTGTCTTTTTTCTTGGTACCTTGCTTTGGTCTGTGACATTGACTGTTTCCAGCAGCCTGGTGGCGAATGAGCTCCAAGAAGTTCTGTGTTTGACTTCTACGTGTTCTTGGTTCTTAGGGGACAGCGCGTAGAAAGAAGAAGGTTGTACACAGAACAGCGACCGCAGATGACAAAAAGCTTCAGAGTTCCCTAAAGAAACTGGCTGTGAATAACATAGCTGGCATTGAGGAGGTTAGTGGACGCCCTCAGTATGTCACTTCCTGTTTGCATTTTCCTGTGAGGTTTAATAAAGGGGAATGGGGATGATCAGCATCAGAGTGCTGCTATTGGAGAGCATCTTGTCAACCTGGTTTTGTCTGGTCCAGGTGAACATGATCAAGGATGATGGGACGGTTATCCACTTCAACAACCCCAAGGTGCAGGCCTCCCTGTCAGCCAACACCTTCGCCGTCACTGGCCACGCCGAGACCAAGCAGCTGACTGACATGCTGCCCGGGATCCTCAGCCAGCTGGGCTCCGACAGCCTGACCAGCCTGCGGAAGCTTGCAGAGCAGTTCCCCCGGCAAGGTGGGGGTCTGCCGGTGTCATGTGGGTGCTTAGAGCCTGGCCTTCCCATTCATAATCTCACCCAGATCCACTTACAAGTGGAAGTCGGATTTATTTAGGAAATGGTTTTGTTCAGTGCCATACAAGTGAGGGAAGCTTGGGGTTGAGAGCTATGCTCAAGGGTCCAGTAGAATACAATAGTTTCTCTTGCTATGGGGATTCGAACCAACCACCTTCTGGAGACCTTTTGAGCTCCCTGTTTCCGTAGCATGGAAATGTGGATGCATTGTAGGGGTCCCGCACCAGGAGGATATAATACGTGCATAATGAGTGTTCTGACTATTTTAATGTGGCCACAAACTTAATATATGTCTGCAGTGTATATTCTTCATGAGCAGAAACGATCTCTGGCTAAAGGCTGTCTCTACTAATGACTAGATCTGAGGCTCAGATCTAAACTCTTTGTTTCTTTGCAGTTCTTGAGAACAAAGCTCCCAAATCAGAGGACATTGAGGAGGAGGATGATGATGTACCAGGTACATTCAGACCTTTTTTTGTTCCAACATATTCCTCGTCCTTGTTTATGTAAGAATCTTGTAAGTCTTTGTTGCCTTCTGTACAGTTAGCTTTGACGAAACATTGCTTATTTCCAGAAATGGCAGTATGAGGTACTTTACAGGGTGCTATCACATTATGATCTTGAGTGTGACCGTTCTGCTAATTCCGGGTGTTTCTCTGTGTAATGTCCTTCATCCCTCCTGCAGATCTTGTTGAAAACTTTGATGAGGCATCAAAGAATGAGGCGAACTGAATTTTCCCCGGAGATGAGGGCGTATCTCTGCTTCTGGGGGGTACTGCAGTCAAGATCTCTGTCCGGTGTTTTAACTACAGGAAACCTGACAGCTCTTCATGAGAACCACCATCCCAGAGACCCGTTTTGTATTTTTTAACAGGTTGCCTGTGCAGGCATCTTCTGGAAAAGGATGATTTGGGCACTTGGACCTTTGGTTAAAAACGTTCCCTAAATAGCTGGTCCTGTCTGTGGTTGCAGTGGTGAGAGAAAATGCGAGTCTTATTTAAGTTCTTTTCTTCCCCTTTTTTCTGTCTAAATCACAAAATAAAATGGATTGATTGACCTTTTGACACAGTGCTGTTTTACTTTGCTCACTATAAAATTAGCTTTTTCCAGAGGGATTTCAGTAGTTTTTTGGGTAATCACTTTAAAGTTGTTTTTCTACCCTGTAAAGTTTGAAACGTATGGTTTTGTATGTGTAATGATAAATAAAGCATCACCCTTAACAAAAGGGGAAAGGGTTAGTGTTTGAATGCAGTGTTTCCAGTGAATGCGGTGTCTGGAATGGATTGGGAACAACAGTGGAAGTACATATATGGGCAGTATGTGATGTGTGGATAGGACTGTGTATGACAGCTCAGCTTGCCGGTAGGACGAGGATTCCGGCACGGCACAGGGCAGGACTGCAGCCCGGATGGGATGCCAGTCCATTACCAGACACACACACCCATGGGATCACGCGCTATAGATGCACATTCGGCTAACTGCACAGTTTCGTACTGCAGAAGGAAGCAGGTTTACCGTGAATTCCTGAGGTGGAGCCCCAGCCATGGACGGGTGATGCTGCTCATTGAGCCACCTACCTGTTGGCTTTGAGCATTTTCTTTAATTTCATTTGATCTATTACGTTCGTTTGTCATTTTTCTTTTTTCAACAAGGTAATTCTATTGACTGTACAATGGACCACATGACCAATCAACCCGTGTAATAATTATTTATTACTATCATCCCACTGTTTTTTGCTCTTTCCTATATTGTTATCAAAGATTTCTTGTAATTGTGCTGCCTTACTGCTATGTGCGGCTACTGTAGTATTACGCCGGTGTTGGTGCTAGAAACAATTTCCCGGAGGAACCTTCCAGAGGAATGAATGAATGAATATATCTACCTAATCTCTCTCTCTCTCTCTCTATGCCATCTTCAGTCAAATGATATTTCATGATCAGTTCATTGTATCCAGATTTACTGTTGTTATGCCCAAGTATACAGATGAATATTCTGAGAAATTACGAGGTTAATTGTCTTTGTTAAGGGTACAGCAGCTTCCCCCGCCTCTCATTACCCTTCACTGCAATATCGTCTTCCCTGCATTTCTAGTATGACTTGTGTACCTGTGTATCCCAGTATTTAGCTACTTTTGATTTTTCTATTGGATCATAGATTGAACTGATGCGGTGCGCTTACATATTCTCCAGTCAAGGGGGCGCTGTCTGCTCTGCCGTCTAATCTGCGCGCTAATTAATCTGCGAGGCTGGAGAAAACGCGAAAGCGAGGAGGTTACGAAATTGCCGCCATTTTGGCTCAAGGTTGGGTGGCGCGAGACTCTTCAGCCGCTACGTTTAGAGCCAAGATGGCGGCGGATTCGTAACCTTCTACACGCCAGTTGCCTTCACTCCAACTGAACGGCTTCTTTCCGCCGGAGCCCGGAGATATCGGAGTTAACAGCAAGGAGACTTGGATACGAATCGAAAGGGGGAAAAAGAGCGGTTGTGAGAAAGCTGTGAGCGGTATCGTCAAGGCTGCCCCGCTGCAGGGCTCGCCGTGAAGCGCCGGACGCCCGTGCCGGAGTCGCATGATGAAGATGAGTGTTCCTCGGGTGAGCGCGCATGGACGACTTAGCTGTTTTTGTCTCTAGTTAAGAATTTCTCGTCATTATTACCATGCCGCACCGGTGTTCAGCCGCCAGGTTCTCGATAAGTTACGGTTAGTTATGTGCCGTTTCAAAATGGGGGATACTCATCACCCAAGTGATGTCCCACGGCCGGAGATGCAGCGTTTGCGGGCGGCTCCGAAGCCGCATTACGGCTCGACATCTCGCGACCACGCCAGTTAAGGGTACCGGTTCGGCAGTAGAGAGCTCGGTATCGGGCAGTCCGCTTTGGCTCCCTGAGATTCCAGGCTGCACATGTTTCACTCGCTCCCTCATGCGAGGCAGACGCGGAGATGTGGCCGCAGGGTTCCCACCTCCTATCCTCTGGTCTCCCTCCGTCCTCCGCTCTCTCTCTGGTCCCCTGCTCCTTCTCTGGCCCCTCTCTGCTCCTTTTCCACCCACTGCTCCTTTTCAGTTCTCCCCCATATTGTACTCCCTATCTGCTCCATCCCTTTCTCCCTCTCTGTCCCCCCTCACCCACGTATATTTTTCTTCCTGCACATCCTGTAAAGATGGTGCACACTGGAGCAAGAGGGTATCCTGGTCGTCTGTGATCGAGGCATGATTCACTAAGTGGTATCTTGTGTAGAATGTTTTCCCACAGAGTTAATTAATTTTTATAGATTGGGCTCTGTCGCTGCGGAACCATTGGTCTTTTGCCATTGTGTAACTTTGAAGTCCCTCACTGAATTCACGTCTCATAAATCACTTATTTTATTCACGTCTGTCACATTATCAGAGGGCTAAATTTGATCGTGTTTTTTTCTGCCTGTCTTTTCTTCTGGAAACCATTTATTTCCCAGGTTAAATTTAAAGAAACCCTGAAGCATGCCATGGAGGTGTTAAAGACCAGTATTTGACCCAACTGTCCTCTGCTTTCTGTCGCTTGGACTGCACTAATTGTGGAAACATTAGATGCTAGTGTGCCTGTTGGAACCTAACAGTCGTGTGCGTGGTGTTTGTAGAAGAGCAGAAAAGTTCACATTCATGTTTGGTTTCAATGACACCTTTTCCCATTTCTTTGCTATTCTACGTAAAAAAAAAAAAGTTTTATTCTCATCATAAAGTACCTTTTCAGGATCACACTGGCCACCTTAGCGAGGACTCTCCCCTAAGTTAGAGGAGTTCATGTAATATCCACTGTCTGTGGTAGTTCCTGTGTACACAGCCTGATGTGTGGTGTCGGCTCACTCTGGTATCTTGCTCAGTATACTAGTATAAGCATGCATTTGGATTCAGAGCGTATTGAATTCTGAGAGTCTGGAACCTTCTGAAATTCCTGCCCTGCCCACTCGCTCCCATCTGCTTACCTGTCTTGCAGCACTTTGAGAGAGAGCTGTTTTCACGCATTTCTGGAGAATCAGGTCCAGACATTTCCCAGAGTTGCCCTTTCACACATGTGACACACAATTGGAGAGTGTCCTTGTCAGATGGGTTCACACCTACTAGAAATACCTTGTTTTTACTAGGTTTTTAAGACAAGGGGTGGCGCTTGGGTAGAGCATGCAGGAGGCAGGACACGATGTACAAAGTATGTTGCGGAAATCTGTGTTTTGTTTACGGCACTTCTGACAGATGTCCCCAAATCGCGTTGTCTCTCCAGCTGGCCGTGTTCATTGGAGTCGTCTTTGCGTAAATGACCCATCTTCTTCATTCTTGCATGTTTTTATGCTTCTCTTCTTGTGCCAGTCGCACGATAGAAATGCACTAACACGCCCACTTGCTCACGGTGAATTCTCTGGAATTCTCCCTCCTCCATTCACACTCGGGGGGTCAATAAGAAATTACCGAGACTTACTAGGGAGCTACCAGGGTAAAGTCCATTTAATGTCTGATATGACTGATCCGGACATTTGCGTTCACATAAACAGCCCCTCTGCAGAATGTCTAGACAAGTTCAGGGTGGCAGTGCAGTTCTGAAAGGGGCCTATGTGAGTCAGTACATTTTCTGTACACTCTGCATCCTTTTGCCTTTTGACACTTTAAACTCCCATGCAGTGGAAGTGATGCTCTCAAGGCTGGGGCCGCAGGTTGCCAAGTCGTGGAGAGGCAGGTGACCAGCCTTCGCTGACGAGTCCATTTACCTGGGGTGGTCGGCGGAAGGGCTGACTCCGAAGCAGCATCCGGCCCGCTTCGCTCAACCTTCTTGCCAAAGTCCCTGGGAGGAGATACCTGAGATGTTTGGGAGCTGTCAGCAAAATATGTGTGACCTCGGCAGCCAGGCCTGCTGGTTTCCTCTCGCTGTATCTTATGTCCTGCTTTTTATGTGTCCATTCACATTACTTCCCGGTCAGAGCACTACAGAGCTGCAGCGGTCATGTACCAAGTGGCTCTCAGCTTCATATAGAAGCATAAGCTCTTTGTTTTCCCCTTTATTAATGATCCCCAACAGAGGGCCTCTCACCAGGCAGCCCTTGCACGTTAAAATTGTGTTTCTGGTTTTATCATCTGTCCGTCAGCCATCTGCTGTTTGGACCTGCAGCGTAAGTGCTAATGAAGTAGGAGATGGGTCAGCATCTCACAAAGGCGAGTGAGAGAATCTGCGGGCTCGCTGCCGTGCCCCAAAGCTGCGAGGTCGTGTAGCTGTCTATCTAGGAGCGAGAAAATGTCGTTCGTAAGTGAAGGAAATCGCATTTCCCTTGGCAGGGAGGCTGGGGTGGATTCGGAACAATAAGGGGAAGTGTCTCCTCAGTCGATGCTAAGGCCTCTGCAAAGGCTGCAGTGCCATTTCAGAGGAAAACCAAGCATAGTGTCATGCGCTGTTTATGAACCCGCTTCCTTCATTCCTAGCTTGTAGCTTGAAACCTTTGCCTGCTTATGTTACTGGTTATTTAGCGACACAGTTCTGGTTGTGTGTTAAGACTGCAGCACTAGTTCCCACGCCAGCATGTGGGCTCATTGTGTGTTGGTCACAAGTAAAAGACAAAGGATCACCATCGATCCAGTCCCTTACCTGAGTTCCCTTACTAACATGGGTGTTTTCCATAGCGGTGGGCTTAGAATGACCACACTGTAAATGCATTAGGCTGGAGAACACTATATCTATGCCTAGGTGTCATTTTAAGGTCACTCTCAGCATCATGTTTTATAGAGTCACATTTCAGACAGGTACTTTCAGCCGAGTTCCTGACTAGCTTGTGCGTTGGTTTCAACTGGTCTGGTTAGTGTGTGTGTGTGTGGCTGTGTGTGTGTATTATATTATAAATATAATATAATATACACACACATACACATATATACACACACACACTAACCAGACCAGTTGAAAAAAAAAAAATATATATATATATATTTGCTGTTTATAGGAAAAGGTTTCCACTACTCTGTAAAAACTGGAATCTGGTATTTCCTGTCTGTGTGGCAAAGCAACTATGATTGTGTCGAACAGTGTTGTGCACGACTGGGCTAAAAAAACTAACTGAGGGTGAGATCTTGGATGCAAAGTCTGCCAGGAGTGGCGTTTAAGCCCGGTGAGCAGCTTATGGACCACTGGGGTCAGCACACGCAGAATGAGATGCTGCTCCGAGGACGGCCGTCGTGTGCCTTCGAGGAGACCCACCGTCGATGCGCTACATTGGCTTTTGTCAGCGTTCCTTCAGTCCGAGAGTTTCTGAGCCAGAGCACAGCGCAGGCCTTGTTAATAAGTTATAGCTGAATGAACATCTGAGTAGGAAGGGGAGAGACGGCGGCTGCAGCTGGACCTGGTGATCCTCACAGCAGACATGCGGTAGCGATGTGACAGGCTGTGGCTCCTCCTCGGTGTCCCTATCAGGGGTCTGTTGGGAGGCGTTTTGTTAAAAGACGTGTGAAAAACTAGGGTGGACACTAGAAATAGCTACGCTGAGATGAGCTGCTAAAAATACATCACCTTCAATTATTTTGTGCTGCAATGTATAATTCAGGGTAAGCACAGAGTAATTAAATCTTAATATCTGTCGCTTTCCCTTGGGAGGAGGGGTTGAACTGTCTTGATGTGTTCTGTGTGCAGCCTGAGGTTTGCCAGCAGGTCTCATTGCATCGCTTTGGGATGTGAAGTTTGGTCTTCAGCACGTTGTCCTGAGTGATGGGAATGTGCAGGACGCCTCGTGGCCATCGGGAGACGGAGAGCAGAGCATTTTTCTCTGCTGAGCCTCATAGTTGTGGCTCTTTCCCTGAGGCTGCTCATCGTGCAGGGTGGTGGCACGGTTTCCCTGAACGTCCTTGAGTGCGTGTGACTCAGGGTCCGGTTTGGTCACTGAGTCAGTGCCTGTGATGTGCGACAGCTAGTTGAATTTCAGCGTGGGGAGCCAAATTCGACGCTGCTGCAATCTGGTGGCCGTTGCCTTCTTTGCACTGACTTGTACTCTGTAATCAAGTTCTTTAATTACACACTGAACCCTAGCTGTGCCCAGCTGGTCAGCAGTGACTTCCTGTGGACTCGTGCATGGATTTATAGCAGCCTGGGAAGCAGAGTGCTGTTTGTGTTACAGTGAATGGCACAGAGCTGCTCCATCACTCACGTTTGGTTGATGAAAGCCACTGATTAAAATAACACCGTGCAAAGTAATATGTGTCACTACCAGAAAATGTCTGTCCTAGCTAAAGTAGACTGTACACGTTTTTGTGTGTGGTCTGCGTGTGTTCGCCGTCACTCTCTGTTGTCTGCATTGAGTGTGTGTTAGAGACCTCGGGGCTCTCTGTGTTGAGTGTGTGCTTGGTGCCATCAGTCCCTTTCCCTGCTATCTGTGTCGAGTGTGTGTTAGAGACCTCGGGTCTCTCTGTGCTCTCTGTGTTGAGTGTGTGCTTGGTGCCATCAGTCCCTTTCTCTGCTCTCTGTGTTGAGTGTGTGTTAGGGTCCCTGGGTCCATCTCTGCTCTCTGTGTCGAGTGTGTGTTAGGGTCCCTGGGTCCATCTCTGCTCTCTGTGTCGAGTGTGTGTTAGGGTCCCTGGGTCCCTCTCTGCTCTCTGTGTTGAGTGTGTGTTAGGGTCCCTGGGTCCCTCTGTGTCAAGTGTGTGTTAGGGTCCCTGGGTCCCTCTCTGCTCTCTGTGTCGAGTGTGTGTTAGGGTCCCTGGGTCCCTCTCTGCTCTCTGTGTTGAGTGCGTGTTCAGTGTCCTCTGGCCTACGCACTGCCTCGGATGTTGAAGGTCATCATTATTAATTTATGCTCCCAAGGGGAAGGTAGTAACATTTTTTTTTCCACTTGACTTCCAGCAGCGCAAGGTGGGGCTTTTGATATTCATTGACTCGCATATGTGAGCAAAATACTAAGTGAGGCTGACTGTCAACAGAGAGGTTGCCTGTTTTGCCTGCAACATGCCGACATCCAGTGAATGTGACCTGTGCTTGCAAAGAAGCAAAGTCTAATCATGGTTAGAAAAATCATTTATTTTTTGTGTTGGCTGTAAGAGAGAGTTTTTTGTGCGTGGTATGCAGATTGTTCTAGAATCACCTCTTGCCATTGAAAGCAAAGTTAATGTGAACAATGGTGGATCGGTTGTACGCACCTTATGAGGTAATCATAGGTGCCCCTAAGGCCGAGGGAGGTGCCGTACCCTGTACTACAGAACTGGGCATGTTGTGACTAAACTTTGGCCCTGACTGGCTAATTTTGGGGAGTTCGGAGGAGGGCGGCTTGGCCATGTGCGGCGGTGGGGGAGGGGGACTCTGCTTGTGTGTCCCTGGTGAGGGGGATTTGGTTTGCACACTCATATTGGGGCCCTTCGCCTCCCGTTCCACTCATATATTGTCTTCTGTCACAGGTACCGGCATCACACGTTTATGTGACTGGAAGGAGTGACTGCCCCTTGAGAAGTCCCCGTGCATTTGCCTGTGACTGCTGAATAGGACCTGTCGACAGGTGAGGGGCACTGCCAATCAAAACATTTAGCCAATCAGCAGGTAGACAGCAGCCTGACTTCCCCAGCTCCTCTACGCTCTCCTCTTATGTCTTGTATGCTTGTAGTTTGAGCATCATTCCGTGCCGCCGGTGTGTGTGTGTGTGTTTGCCGGTGTGTGTGTGTGTGTTTGCCGGTGTGTGTGTGTGTGTTTGCCGGTGTGTGTGTGTGTGTTTGCCGGTGTGTG